>CAUYUJ010007413.1:10000-220000 GCA_963575745.1 Prorocentrum cordatum | reverse complement strand
GAGGGCACGGGACGTGAAAACGACCACAGCCACTGCTCTTCTTTTGTTGGCGCCTTCCAGCCAGCAGAAACAAAGCAGCGGTTGTGGTCAGTTTCGTTAAGCTTGGCACCAGGGAAATGACCACAGCCACCGCTTCTTTTTCGGCCGGCTGGAAGGCGGCGCAAACAAGAAGCAGTGGCTGTGGTCATTTTCCCGTCCCGCAGAGGGACAGCGGGCGCGCAAACGAAAAGAACTGTTCAGGTCGATCCCCGCCCGAGGACACGGAGCACTCCCTTCGAGAGGCCAGAGGGCCTCCCGCGAGGCCCCGCCGCATCCCGCGAGGGCCCGCTCGAACAGATCCGTTAGGTGGGCCCGAGGAAGGTCCCCAAATCAAGCATAGAGTTCGCCGTTGTTCATGCATCCTGATCGCGACGCTGGCGACCGACCTCGTGGAAATCCACCGCTGCTGTGACACGGCCTGCGCTTTCCTCGGCCTGGGGAATGCTCCGACGCAGGCCCTGCAGGCCCTCCCCCCCCCGCCCCTGAGCAAAGGGCCTCCCAAACCCAACATCGAATTACCACGAGACCCGATGCGCCCATTTCTTCCACACGGCCTCACCGGAAAAATGGACCCGCTCCTTGGGATATAGGCCTCCCAGATGGGATCGGAGCAGATGGGACCGAAGCACCCCGCCGCATCGCCGACGCCTCGGCGATGCATCGCCGATGCACTGGCGATGCACCAGCGACGTCGACGACGCATCGGCGCCGCTGGCATGGAGAACATCGGGCTCCACATCGAGCCGCATCGCCGATGCAGCGTCGGTGGGGCGCGACCCTCCGTCCC
Organism: Prorocentrum cordatum; assembly: GCA_963575745.1. NCBI lineage: Eukaryota > Dinophyceae > Prorocentrales > Prorocentraceae > Prorocentrum > Prorocentrum cordatum. The sequence goes on along the minus strand of CAUYUJ010007413.1, from coordinate 219,174 downwards.
CGTCTGCTCGGACCCCATCTGCTTGGAGTCCCGACACGGTGCGGCGACAGACCGTGCGGTGACCCCGGGGACCCCAGAAGACCTCACCGCACGGTCCGTCACCGCACGGTCTTGGGATCCTGGAGGCCCCTGTCGCCCGAGACGTCCTCGGAGAACGACCCGAGTCCCAAAACCGTGCGGTGACCCCGAATCCCCACCGACTCACCGCACGGTGTGGTCACCACACCGTTTGGGGGCCCCCGAATCTGGGAGGCCCAAATGGGACCGGCTTCTCATCCCGAGTCGTTTCATGACGGGTCCAGGGGCCCGGCGAGGGCCCCCCGGAGGCCCACCACGGCAGGGCTTTGGGGCCGACGGCTGACTTCTCCAGGTGCGGGTCGGAGCTCTTGGCAGCGTGCTCCTCTCAGCCTGCTGGCCCTGCTGTCGGGTCGGGCGAAAGGGGGGGATAGCAAAGGGGGGGGTTGAGAATCAGCTCACGTAGATCATTTTCCCGACGCCTCCCGGCGCCGGAGGCGGCTATGTATCGAGGAATGGGCCCGGCGGCGTGGCCGAAACCAACTGCATGCAGCAAACTTCGTACCCCCCCCTTTCCCAATCCCACCCTTTCGTCCGGTCCGATACTGCTACCCCGAACGCCTCCAGGAGTACGGTCGGACTTGATGGGAGATGGCAGGCGACAGGACAAAAGACCCTTCCGAGGGCCTCATTGCCACAGCATTGTAGGGGGCACGGGTCGCGAGGCACAAGACACAAGGGTACCCTTGATTTGGCAGGGTCGACCCGCTAATCAGTGCCGACTGTACCAGGGCAGGCGAGCCCAGAATCGAATCGATCAGGCGGATCGGCGATCGACGTCGATCGGATCTGCTGAACATCGGCAGCCGAGTCTGGAGAAGTCGAGTCGGCGGAAATCTGCAGACTGGCAAGGCTCCAGGCGAGATCCGCGCAAGATTCCGACATCGATTCGAACCAGAGTCGGGATCGATCAAAATCCGCCGACCCTGTCGGCGTTTGGCACCAGGAGGCCCCCAAGACCCAAGAGACTCTCAGGAAGCCCCAAGAGGCCCCCACGAGGCTCCCAAGCGGCTCCCAAGAGCTTCCCAAGAGGCCCACAAACTACCCCTAAGAGGCCCCCGAGAGCGCTCGTCGTCGTCGTCATCATTCAGGGTCGGCGGCACCGGCCGTAAAACCTTCGCAATATCAGATCAAATCGAGTCGGAGGCGTCGGAACGCCCGCGGACCCCTCTTGGGTTGAACTCGCCGTGGTCGACGTTGACGCTGTGGCACTGGCTGCGATGTCGACGATGAGGACAACGAGTGCCCGCGCCAAAAACGGGGATGATGACGACGAGGGGGAAGGCAGCGAAGAGGTCGATGCGAGGTGGTGAGCCCGCAAGAGCTGACTCAGCAGAACAAGAGCTTACTTAGCAGAAACACGACTTCGGGGCCCCCACGAGAAGCGGCCCAGCGGCGCGCCTCCAGCTGCACCAGCCTCTGGCTCAACTCCGCCATCTGCCGCTGCTGCCTCGGATGGGTGCCGGGTGGCGAAAGGCGCGCGGGCCTCGCGCGGACCCACCTCGAGCGGGACCCTGTACAGGAGAATAGAAACACCTAACAACAGCGTAACCTTTCACCGACAAAATAGGTAATGAGTGGTACTGAATGCTACGCTACGCCCGGTCGAACAAGTCGGCCCTGTGCCAGACTCGGGGATTGGCATGAACAGTGTTACAAAAGCAAGGAAAGAAGAAGAGGTCAGAGCTGAAGGTCGTCGTACCAACGACGTCGTATCAACAACGTTAGGAGGAAGCTGGTCGACGAATGAAGCTCAAACTTGAGTCTGCGAGGAGATTGTTCGAAATTGCAGATTGGAACTGAATGAACGCGTATCTTATACTCATGTGTTGGTGGAACGCGACGGTGCAAAAACCCTCCCCCTTTGGCAAGATCAAAACCACTCCAACTTGATAAATCAATCAATTACCTGGGGGGACATCGCCGGGCGATATAGTTCAGCACACTGAGACATGACTTAATAATACAATTCAGGGGGGGGCAGCGATGGGCATCAGTCACCATCATAAACGTCAGCGGCAATGGGAAAGCACCCGCAGTGGAAAACAACAATACAGGCAATCAAAAGTCGCGCTGCCGACAGCCAAATATCCCTAAAAACAAAATCAAGCGAAGAACTGCATACACGTAAACTGCCGGATGCCCGTGCTGAGACTTCTCGGATCGGCGCTGGGCCCTTGTGCTCACAGGTCTCCCAGCCATCCCGTCCCTGAGGGAAAAAAGAAAGCACAACGCACAAGCATTGAGGGGCAACGATGGGGGGGGACTGGCTTAGGGGGCGACACATCGACCTGGAATCGGCGATACATCGCCGATAGAATCTGCATCTTCCTGGGCGGGTTGGGGCTGTGGGGCCCCTATCGGCGATCAATGGGCGATTGGGGGTCGATGCATCCCCAACCCCTGCCTATACCCCCATATCGTTGCCACTGGTGCATGCACTTTCAAGTGAAAACCACACAGCTCACCCCTGCAAAACGATGGCATGACAAGTACATGAGGACCATGCCGAATCTGCTCTGGCTCCAACTCCGCTCAAGCTGCCGCTCGCCGTGCCTCGGGGAGGGGGCCTCTCCCCCCTCTCGGGGAAGAGAGAAAACGCAGCATAAATATAAACTCTCGGAAGCCCGCGAAGATGTCTTGGATCGGCACCGGCCCCCTCCTGTTGTCGGGCGTTGGCAGAATTGGGTTTAGTGGGACCCGGTTTAGTGATGTGCACTGGGGGACGCCCCCACCGCCCCGTTCCACTAACCGGAACTGCCGTCGCCCGAAACACACCAGCTACGGCAGACCTGGTTTAGTGATTCTGGCCAATTTAGGGGCTCCGGGGCCCTACTACTAACCGGGTCCCCTTACCTGGGGTCCTGGCTTTAAGTTGGGCCTGTCCCCGATTTTCGACGAAACATAAAAATACCCCCAAAAATAATAAAAAGATAGTCCACAAACAGTCTGGGGACTGTTTTGTTGCATATTTTTTGACCCTCTTGAGGTGTGTTTGGGGTATTTCTTTTATTTTTCGTCGAAAATCCCCCTGTAGGGGGATACGCCCGACATAACCTTCCCTGGGGTCCTGGCTATACCCGACGCTGGACCGCGGCGCCGGCGGCGGCATATCGCCAGAGGGCTCCAACACCGCCGAGGCGCCGACTCTGCGCGTGCCTCTCCGAGAGGCTGTGGAGGCTGCTGCTCTTCGGCGAGAGAAGCTCAAGGATTGTGTCGGGCCTGTCCCCCTACAGGGGGATTTTCCACGAAAAATAAAACATACCCCCCAAATACCCCCCAAAGGTCAAAAACATACACTAAAAAAAGTCCCCAGACTAGTTTTGGACTATCTTTGGGGGTATTGAATTTTTTTTCGTTGAAAATCCCCCTGTGGGGGGACAGGCCCGACTTAACTCAAGGATTCCTTACGGTTGGAATCGAGATAAGGTGATGCCAATCAGAGAGGTAAGGATGTTGGTTCACGCCAGCCGCGCGCTGCATCGTCGGGGGCCGCATGCTTCCGCAGAGCCCAGGACACACACGGCGTCGGCCGATCATAGCGACCACTCTGGAGGTGATGCACGGACGAGTCCTGTCACGACTGCCACTTGAACGTCGCATTCTGGAGACTCCCCAACTTGCAGCCGGTGCCGCCTCGTTCGGAGGCGGAGATCCTTGATCTTCCTTGCAAAACAGGACCTGTGGCTAATCCACGCCGCTTTGCTCCATGTTTGCCATCGCCTGAAACATCCAGATCGTCCAATGAGCACCGTGTCGCCGATCCCTATCCTGACTGGCGTTGCCTGGGCTCCACTGGCAGATCTGCCCCCCTGGCTGGGGACTCTGGCTGTTTTCCCTTCGGGCTTCAAGGAGCAGCTCCCAAACTGGGGTGGTGGGATGGTCGGGATCGGGATCGGGACGGAGATGGGGCGTCGCGAAACGATGCTGAGGATCCCCCCCCCGCTGGGGAAGCCCCAAACTACCAATGCCGCTACTTCCCAGACCTCTCCCGGAGTGCGTTCTGGCAGAGATTCCGAGGCGAATCTGGCGGTGGTGACGAGGGCCTCGAGGAGGCAGCAAAAGGCGAACACGAGGGAGGGGTCGCGGTATGAGCACTCTCTCCTTCTCTGAACTGCACCTCTCCCAAGGAAGGGTAAGATGCACGGGTACCTTTTTTGAACAGGGACCGACCGTCCCGGCATTCCTATAGTCCTACCACGAGGTGTTCTTAGAACCCAAACATGTTCTAATAACAAAATCAATGTTCGTATAACATGAACCCGATGTGATAAAACAAAACAAACTCCGCCAGAAATGCTCTAATAACATTTCGTGGGAGCCACAAAGGCTCTTAGAATATTGTTTGGCAGGGCTATAGGCGAGCCAGGACGCTTCGCCACTGCTTGATTTTTGTTCCTCTCACCCGCGGGGCGGCGGTCACAACGGCGGCCTGTGCAGCGCGAGCTCCAGCCGCCGGCAGTCCATCCCGGCGGACGCCGCCGACGCGCCGCCGCCCGCGCGCGCGCGAACGGCCCACGGGCCCGCCGCCGGCCGGGCGCGGCGCCCGGGCGAGCGGCCGCCAGTCTGCCTCGGCGAGCGGCGGCGTGGGCGTCGTCCCTCGGCGCCGGTGGAGCCGCCGCCGCCCGCCGTCGGGCCGTCGTCAATGCGCGGTCGGTCGGTCGATCGACAGCGGCAGAGCTGGCGCCTCCCTCGTCGTGCGTGCTGGGAGCGCGGCGTGGAGGAGCAGAGAGGGACGGGAGGGGGCGGGGAGGGAGGGGCTCGGATGGGGCGGGCGGGGGCGAAAGAAGGAGAAGAGCAGGACCGGCAGCGCAGGCGAGAGGGGTCCAGCGGGCTGCGCGCTCAGCTGCGCCGAATCGTCCTACTCCACATCCCCATGCTTCTCATCTTCAACCTCGTCCTCGTCGTCGTCGTCGTCGTCGTTGTGCTCCTCCTCCTCCTCCTCCTCCTCCTCCTCCTCCTCCTCCTCCTCCTCCTCTTCCTCCTCCTCCTCCTCCTCCTCCTCCTCCTCCTCCTCCTCCTCCCTCTCCTCGTCGTCGTCCTGCCGATTGTCCCCGCCCGCCCGCCCGCCAGGGGGCCCCGTAGAAGCGGCGAGGGAGAGGCTGAGCCAGCGGCAGAGGGAGCATCCGCGGCTCGCCTCGAGGAGGGGGGGAAAGGCATGCCATCGCTTATTCCAGTGGCTGGGGAAGCCAAAAGTTACCGATACCGCCACTCCCCGGACCTCTCCTGGGGTGCGTTCTGACCAGGATTCCGAGGCGAATCCAGCGGTGGCGACGAGGGCCTCCGAGGAGGCCCCACAAGGGGAAGACGAGAGGGAGTAGAGGTATGGGTCACCGACTGCGCCTGAGAATAACACCCGGGGCATAATAAAAAATTCGGATCCTGGGCGGATAAGAAAACAACGTGTCCTGGCAAGTCGCTCGTGGGATGTACGACGGGGAAAGCAAAGGTGGTCGTCGTCGTCGACGACGACGGCGACTTGGTATGGGTACCTGTTCCTCCTCGGGGTGGCGGGGCCCCCGCAGGTGCCCCGCCCTCCCCAGAGGGGCTCCTCGACACGACGCGCGCCTGCCGTGACCGTTGCGAGGGCGCGCACCGACCCGACGCTGAGGCGGTTTCGGGGGAAAGAGTATCCTGGCGAAGGACCTGGCCGTACGCAGACGGGGACCGCTCATTCAACGAGAACCAACACTGCAGGGGGACCGTTCCTTCAAAACGAGGACCCAACATGACAAGATGGTAGGGAATTAACTTATCCTGGCGAGGGACCCGACCATATGCAGATGTGGGTACCGCAATTCAGAATAGTTTCTTCGGTGAAGTTCCCCATGGGGCCACGAAACGATGCATTGGGTGGGTGGGTGGGGGGGTGGGGGGGGGCGCACGCGGGCGGTAACACTGGGGCCTGGGGTGGAGCGAAACTGCCGAATTGGGAGTGTGGGACGCATGTGGGCGGTCCCACTGGAGGATTCGGTGGAACCCGAGTTGGGCCACGAAACGCTGTACTGGGTGGGTAAAACTGCCAAGTTGGGTATGTGGGATGTATGTGGGCGGTCGCAGCGGAGGCTTCGGTGGAACCCTATTGGGGCCACGTTGGGGGGGAACGAATGCGGGCGGTAGCACTGGGGCCGTCGGTGGAGTTCCCTATGGGGCCACGAAACGCTGTACTGGGTGGGTGAAAATGCCAAATTGGGTGTGTGGGACGCACGCGGACGGTCCCACTGGGGGCTTCGGTGGGGCTCCTAATGTGGTCACGAAGCGTTGCACTGGGTGTATGAAAATACCAGCGTGGGCTTCCGACACGCATGCGGGCGGTCACACTGGGGGTTTCGGTGGAGCTCCTTATGGAGCCACGAAGCGCGGTACTGGGTGGGTGGATATGCCAAATTGGGTTTCTGGGACGCATGTGGGCGGCCCCACTGGGGGATCAGGTGGAGTTCCTAATGGCGCCGCCAAGCGCTATACTGGGTGTATGAAAGTGCCAAATTAAATGTGCTGGGCGCACGCGGACGGTCCCACTTGGGGTTTGAGAGGAGCTTCCTATGGGGCCACGAAGCGTTGTACTGGGTGGGTGAAGCTGCCATATTGGGTGCGTGGGACGCGCGTGGGCGGTCCCAGTGGGGGCTTCGGTGGAGCTCCCCATGGGGACACGAAGCGCTGTATTCGGTGGGTGAAATTATCAAATTACGCGGGCGGAACGCACGCGGGCGGTCCAACTAAAGACCGCCGGTGGAGTTCCCTATGGAGCCACGAAGCGCTGTACTGGGTACGAGAAAATGCCAAATTGGGTGCGCGGGACGCATGCGGACGGCCCCACTGGCTACGAAATGCCGTACTGGGGTTGGCGGGCGCATGTGGCCACGTCCACTGGGGCCTTACGTGGAGCTCGCTATGGGGTCACGAACCGATGAACTGGGTGTGGCGGACGCATGTGGTACCTCACCCACTGGGCCCTTATGTGAGGTTCCCTGTGAGGCCACGAAACGCCGTACTGGGTGTGGCGGACGCGTGTGGTACCCCCCGCTTGGGCCTTATGTGGAGCTCCTTATGGGGCCACGAAGCGCCGTACTGGGCGTGGCGAGCGCATGTGGTACCCCCCCTGGGCCCTTAGGTGGGGCTCCTTATGTGCCCGCGAAACGCCGTACTGGGTGTGGCGGGCGCATGTGGTACGTACACCCTCCCTTTTGGGCCTTAGGTGGGGTTCCCTATGGGGCCGCGGGACGCCGTACTGTGTGGCGGACACATGTGGTACCTCCCCTGGTGTCTTAGGTGGAGCTCCCTATGGAGCCGCGAAGCGCCGCACTGGGTGTGGCGGACGCATGTGGTCCCCCCCCCTGGGTCCTTACGTTGAGCTCCCTATGGGGCCACGAAGCGCAGTAGTATTGGGTGTGGCGGACGCATGTGGTACCCCCCCAAATGGGGCCTTACGTGGAGCTCCCTATGGGGCCACGAAACGTCATACTGGGCGTGGCGGGCGCAGGTGGTACCTCCCCCTGGGGCCTTAAGTGGAGCTCCCTATGGGGCCAAAGAACGCCGTACTGGGAGTTGCGGACGCATGTGGTGCCCCGCCAATGGGTCCTTCCGTGGAGCTCCCTATGGGGCCACGAAGCGCCGTACTGGGTGTGGCGAACGCATGTGGTACCCCCCACTGGGGCCTTACGTGGAGCTCCCTATGGGGCCACGGAACGCCTTACTGGGTGTGGCGGACGCGTGTGGTACCTCCCCCCCTTGGGGACCTAACTGGAGCTCCCTGTGGGACCACGAAACGCTGTACTGGGTGTGGCGGACGCATGTGGTACCAGCTCCCTTTGGGGCCTTACGTGGAGCTCCCTATGGGGCCATGAAACAATGTACTGGGTGGGTGAAACGCATGGAGGAGGGAGGCGCTGTACTGGGTGTGCGAAAATGCCCAATTGGGTGTGTGGGACGGACGTGGACGGTCCCACTGGGGGCCTCGGTGGAGCTCCCTGTGGGGCCACGAAGCGCAATGCCAAATCAGGTTTCCGACACGCATGCAGACGGTCCCATTGGGGGCCTCGGTGGACCTCCCGTATGGGGCCACGAAACGCTGTACTGGGTAGGTGAAAGTGCTACATTGAATTTCCGGGGCGCATCTGGGCGGTCCCACTGTGGGCTCCGGTGGAGCTCCGAATGGGGCCACCAAGCGCTATACCGGGTGGCAAAAAGCTAAATTGGGTGTGCTGGACGCGTGCTGACGGTCCCACTGGGGGCTTTGGTGGAGCTTCCTATGGAGCCACGAAGCGCCGTACTGGGTGGGCGAAAATACCAAATTGTGTGTGTATGTGTGTGTGTATGTGTGTGTGTGTGTGTGTGCGTGTGCGTGTGCGTGTGCGTGTGCGTGTGCGTGTGCGTGTGCGTGTGCGTGTGCGTGTGCGTGTGCGTGTGTGCGTGCGTGTGCGTGTGCGTGTGCGTGTGCGTGTGCGTGTGCGTGTGCGTGTGCGTGTGCGTGTGCGTGTGCGTGTGCGTGTGCGTGTGCGTGTGCGTGTGCGTGTGCGTGTGCGTGTGCGTGTGCGTGTGCGTGTGCGTGTGCGTGTGCGTGTGCGTGTGCGTGTGCGTGTGCGTGTGCGTGTGCGTGTGCGTGTGCGTGTGCGTGTGCGTGTGCGTGTGCGTGTGCGTGTGCGTGTGCGTGTGCGTGTGCGTGTGCGTGTGCGTGTGCGTGTGCGTGTGCGTGTGCGTGTGCGTGTGCGTGTGCGTGTGCGTGTGCGTGTGCGTGTGCGTGTGCGTGTGCGTGTGCGTGTGCGTGTGCGTGTGCGTGTGCGCGTGTGCGCGTGTGCGTGCGTGCGCGTGCGCGTGCGCGTGCGTGCGCGTGCGCGTGCGCGTGCGCGTGCGCGCGTGCGCGTGCGCGTGCGCGTGCGCGTGCGCGTGCCGCGCGCGCGCGCGCGGGTGTGTGTGTGTGTGTGTGTGTGTGTGTGTGTGTGTGGTGTGTGTGTGTGTGTGTTGTGTGTGTGTGTGTGTGTGTGTGTGTGTGTGTGTGTGTGTGTGTGTGTTGTGTGTGTGTGTGTGTGTGTTGTGTTGTGTGTGTGTGTGTGTGTGTGTGGTGTGTGTGTGTGTGTGTGTGTGGTGTGTGTGTGTGTGTGTGTGTGTGTGTGTGTGTGTGTGTGTGTGTGTGTGTGTGTGTGTGGTGTGTGTGTGTGGGGGGGGGGGGGGGGGGGGGGGGGGGGGGGGGGGGGGGGGGGGGGGGGGGGGGGGGGGGGGGGAGGGGGGGGGCGGGGGGCGCATGTGGGCGGTCCCACTGGGGGCTTCGGTTTCCGTTGAGCTCCCTATGGGGCCACGAAGCGCCGTACAGGGTGTGGCTGACGCATGTGGTACCCCCCCCTGGGTCCTTACGTTGAGCTCCCTATGGGGCCACGAAGCGCAGTAGTATTGGGTGTGGCGGACGCATGTAGTACCCCCCCTGGGGCCTTACGTGGAGCTCCCTATGGGGCCACGAAGCGCCGTACTGGGTGTGGTGGGCGCATGTGGTACCCCCCCTTTTCTGGGGCCTTACGTGGAGCTCCCTAGGCGGCTACGAAGCGCTGTGCTGGGTGGGTGAAACGCATGGAGGAGGGAAGAGTGGGGAGGAAAAGTGAGATGCGGCGCGCAGTCTCTTCAAAACGAGGACCCAACACCACACGATGGTTGGGAACAAATGGTCAATCAAATACTCAAAACAATAACCGAACAATTATAGCAGAATCGTCCCCAGACTCTGGTCTTACCAATCTGAAATACTCCTCATGTAGTTGAGCAGGGACCGACCGTCCTGGCAGTCCTATAGGCCTTCCACGAGGTGTTCTTAGAATCCCCGAATGCTATAAGAACTCAACCAATGCTTTTAGAACAGGAACCCAGATGTGTGAAAACGATACAGTCACATCCAGAAAAGGTTATAAGAACTTTTCATGCAGACCACATGATGTTCTTAGAACATTTTCTTTGGTGGGCCTCTCGGCGAGCCAAGACGTTTCGTCACTGCTTTTGATGTGGAGGGACATGCCCGACTTAACACCCGACGCCCGCGCGGCCTGCTCTTTCGGGGAAACCAAAAGACACCGATACCGCCACTCCCCGAACCTCCTATGTGGCGCGTTCTGACCAGAATTTCGAAGCGAATCCAGCGGTGGTCACGAGGGCCGCCCAGGAGGCCCCAAAAAGGGAACACGGGCGAAGTGTAGCGGTATAGGTACCTTTTCCTCCTCCGACGCTCTTTGGTGAAGGGGGCCCAGGACACACAAATAAATACACACAAATAAAAAGATTCCCCATATTTTCCTAGATCTTCTGGGCTTCTGTCTTCCCCCCCCACTCCCATATTTTCCCATATTTTCTGAGAATCGAAGATGAATTGTGTCTGTGTGCTTTTGTTCCCGTCAGATTTGGCTCGGCCACCAGAGGCGAACCCCTAAGATTGTCATCGCCTTTTGGCGTGTCAATCTTAGGGATGGGGATGCGTTTGAGGCTGGTACTCTTTGGCTCGGCCACTGGAGGCCCCCCCGCCGCGCGCGGGCGCCACCAGCCGGCCCCGCGCGCGCAGGCGCGCGGCGTGCGCCGTCGCGGGGAGGGCGCGCGCGCGGCACGGCGCGCCGTGCTGCGCGTCGCGGGCGCGCGCCGCCGATCGGCCGCCGAGCGGTCGGCTGGCGCGACCACGAAGGTCTCCCACCTGGGATCGTAGCACAGCTACGACGAACCGACAACACACACCCATACCCGTAGGGGGATCGGAGAGGGCTATGCGTGCGTGTTGTCGGATGGAGGTCCCCGCTCGAAAGGGAGCGTTCCCCAGGGTCCGACAACCCGCACCCATACCCATAGCCAGTCCTGCTCCCAACGAGCCCAACGACCTCCCTATGGGTATGGGTGTGTGTTGTTCGTTCGTCATAGGTCGGGCCTGTCCCCTCTACAGGCGGATCTCGGGGGAACAAAAACATTGTCAAATCCATGAAACAACCGTGGAAAACCGTGTCCAAAAACCTTGTCAAAAGATCCCCAAGCCGTAGGAAACAAAAAAAACACCTAAAGCATTGGCAAACATATCCAAACATATTGTTAAAGAAATAGTCGGAAAACCGTCCCATGACTATGTTTTGACTATTTTGGAATCTTCCTCCTGTAGAGGGACTGGCGCGACTTAGTAGTACAGTCGGCCCGTATCAGAAGGATGCGCGGTGAGGATGCAAGGGCCTCAGGAGGCCATTTCGAGGCTTCTCGAGTGGGGCGCGGCCAGCGAGAGTGGTCAAGATGGGCCGAGGAGGCAAGGATGCACAGGTACCCTTGGGAGGGTCGCTCATCCTTACTATGCGGGTTGACTGTACGGCCAGTCTGATTACCTACTAGGCCACCCCAACCCAACCCGAAGACCCGAATTTCGGGTTGGGGGGGGTACGGGTTCCATATGTGTTTTCTCGATGTTCCCCGACCCCCCCCCACTGGAAATGGAGGTAAATTTGAGGCCTTCGGGTTGGGTTGGGGTGGTTTGGTGGGTGGTGACAGTCCGTGTCGTGTCGGTTCCTGTCGCCGCGCGGATCGTTCAACCTTGAACGATCGGCTGCTCCCAAAACGTCCACTTGTTCAACACATCGACCGATTCTGGGCCAGCGCCGGCGCTCAGCGCTGAAGCCGGCAGCGGGGTCGCCGCGGCTCGACACGACACGAACCTACCGTAGGCTGAGTCGGAGGATCGCGCCGCATCGCTGATGCATCGGCGATGCATCGGCGATGCGTCAGCGATGCAGCGGCATTCGGGCTCCGCATCGAACCGTCTCGCCGAAGCACATCTGCGATGCGGAGCGATGCTCCTCCGAACCCCCTCTACTCCGATCCCATCTGAGAGGCCTAGAGACCAGCGCGGGGCCGTCGGACGTGTCCACTATTCTAACTGCTGTAGCGCCACGGGGGGGAGGGTCACCACGGGAGGGAAAACGCCACAGAGGAAGTGGGCCCGCGAGAACACTCTAGACCACCCCCAGACGTCCGTGACCCCCCGTAGTGGCGACCCCTTTGGCACTACACAGTGAACTGGGGGGGCAAGAGCAGGGGGTGGAAGGGGTGGAAAAGCGTGAGCCTCTCCAGCAGCTTCTGGGTCCACGGTGGCAACTGCGGGGCAGTTTACGAGGCACCTTCAAAGATATGATCCGGCAATTCTCGGCCCCCCAACCCCAGACATGATCGCGTCGCGAAAAAAATCAGGACGGGAGGTTGTTCCGTATTTTCCGGCTATGGGGGCTCTTGCGGGGACCCAGGACTGTCAACAAAACGACCCAGGTGGAGAAACCGGTCTTGGGAAAAGAGTCGGGACTTCCGGGGACGCCGTATTGAAATTATCCTGGCGAAGGTCCCAACCATATGCAGTTGCGGGTACCGAAATTGTGAATATCTGCTTCGGTGAAGCTCCCTATGGGGCCACGAAGCGCTGCACTGGCGGGGGGGGACACTGTACTGTGTGGTGGTGTGCCGAATTGGGTTTCCGGGACGCATGCGGACGGTCCCACTGAGGGCTTCGGTGGAGCTCCCTATGGGGCCACGAAACGCTCTACTGAGTGAGTGAAAATGCCAAATTGGGTTACCGGGACGCATGCGGACGGTCCCACTGGGGGCTTCGGTGGAGCCCCCTATGGGGCCACGAAACGCTGCAATGCGCAGGTGAAAATGCCAAATTACATTTCCCGGACGCACGCGGACGGTGGCACTCGGGCCTTGGGTGGAGCGGGCCACGAAACGCTGCACTGAATGGATGAAGATGCCAAATTAAGCTTCCGGGACGCATGCGGACGGGGGCACTGGGGCCTTCGGTGGAGCTCCCTATGGGGCCACTAAGCGCTGTACTGGGTGGGTGACACGCAGGGAGGAGGGGGAGGAGGGCCATGAAACGCTGTACCGGGTGTGCGGGACGCATGCGGACGGTAGCACTGGGACCTTCGGTGCGGCTCCCTATGAGGCCACGAAGCGCTGTACTGGGTGTGCGGGACGCATGCGGACGGTAGCACTGGGACCTTCGGTGCGGCTCCCTATGGGGCCACGAAGGGGCGGGTGAAACGCAGGAAGGAGGGGAGGAGGGCCAAGAAACGCTCTACTGGGTGTACGGGACGCATGCGGACGGTAGCTCTGGGACCTTCGGTGGAGCTCCCTATGGGGCCACGAAGCGCTGTACTGGGTGTGCGGGACGCATGCGGACGGTAGCGCTGGGACCTTCGGTGGGGCTCCCTATGGGGCCACGAAACGCTGTACTGGATGTGCGGGGCGCATGCGGACGGTAGCACTGGGACCTTCGGTGCGGCTCCCTATGGGGCCACGAAGCGCCGTACTGTGTGGGTGAAGCGCAGGGAGGAGGGGGAGGAGGGGCATGAAAAGCTGTACTGGGTGTGCGGGACGCGTGCGGACGGAGGAACGTGGACCTTCGGTGGGGCTCCCTATGGGGCCACGAAACGCTGCACTGGGTGTGCGGGACGCATGCGGACGGTAGGGAGGAGGGGGAAGAGGAGGAGGAGGAGGAGGAACGCGGGGACCGTCTCTTCAAAACGACGACCCAACACCACAGGATGGTTGGGAACAAATCAGGACGTCGCATGTCTGTGGCGGGTCCGGGAAAGGCCACGGCCAACATTCCCCAGCATCCTGTCGTCGTCTTGAAGAAACGGCGCCCCTGCGTCGTCTCCTCCTCCTGCTCCTCCTGCGTGCCGCTGCCCACCGCATGCCAACCAGTTCGCCCCCCCCCCCTCACGCGCCTCGTGGCCCCAGGGGGGGCTCCACCGAAAACCCCAATGGCGACGTTCGTACGCGGCCTCCCCACCCAGTACAGCGCGTCGTGACCCCATGGGGAGCTCCACCGAAGGCCCCAATGGCGAAGCTTGCACGCGTCTGCCCCGCCCAATACAGCGCTTCGTTGCCCCATTGGAAACTTCACCGGATGCCCCAATGGCGACGTTCGCATGCGTCCCCCCCGCCCCTCTCGGCACACCCCTCACAAATTTTGTGTCCCCAATAGTGAGCTCCACCGAGGGCCACAGTGGCAACGTTCGCATGAGCGCCCCGCCCACCGAATTCGGCACACAGAACAAATTCGCACGCGTCCCCACGCACATTTCGGCACACCCCTCACACGCTTCGCGGCTCCGTAAGGGTGGGGGGTATATCTCGGCCCCAGCAGCAGCACCCGCATTGCGGCCCCGCCCCTCTTCGGCCCACCCTTTGTACACGCTTCGTGGACCCATAGGGTGGGGGGTATACCTAAGAGCACTGTAACAGAGCCCGCATGGCGGCCCGGCCCAATTTCGGCGCATCCTTTCTCACACGCCTCGTGGCACTAGGAGTACCCGCAACGGCGATATTCACAACTGCATACGATTGGGTCCTTAACCTAAGTATTTGTCTCGTCATCACAACAATTTCCCGCGCCGCTTGTGTTGACGTTTCCTGCGCGGTCGTGTTACTGTCTTCGTGTCCCCTGGTAGAGGCCTGGTGCAAAATAATAAATTAATGATTTACGGGTTTTGAAACCGTTGCCGAACGTCTTTAGGACCCCCTGCCATTTCGGTCAACCGCTTCTCCCTAACAGCTCTCCGCTAGAGGGTTCTGGCCGTGGTGAAACAATAGCAAACGTAACCCGCAGAAGGACGAGGAATCCTAGACCAGCCGGGCCTGGCAGCGCTTTCGCCCGAGACTTCCTCGCACTTTATTCAGCAATCGCACTATCGCCAACATTCCAGCTGCATTTTGATGTTGAAGAGAAACGCAGTAAGGTGCACATACGCGCAGGAAGCTCTGACTAGGCCTCAAGAAACCCACAAGGCCGCACTTCGTCGTGGGGTCGGCGGGATGGCCTAAACCTCTTGAATACACGTCCGGAAGTGACGGGCTGAGCGGCAGAGTCTTCTTCGGAAACAACACTGCCACGTGTCCATAATATCTAATAGCCGTATAATTGCTACATGTTGCTTTGTGCTACATTTTTATCGAACCCCCCTCCCCCCCCCGTGGAGTCGCGCCATTCCAGGGTACCAAATTTGACGGCCACCGTCTCGGGCTCTCAAAGCCTGTAGGACAAACTATGGGAAATCCACGATTAGGGTCTCTGGGGGGCCAAGAGGGCCGCGAAATGGCCAAGGATGCCCCCGGGGCCGGCCAAGCCGACCCCCAGACGGCCCAAGGCGACCCCATCCAACTCTTGCGAGGCCCTCAAGACGGCCCAAGGGGGCCCCAAGAGCGCCCACAACAGCGCCTCCGAAGACCAACAGCATTTGTTCCTACGATTTTTGACGGCGTCCTCGCCTGCTTCGACGATCAAAAACTCACGACGGCCAACGCAGCAACCAAAAGTGCCCCACGAAGGCCAACAGAAACCTCCAAACGGAGGCCACAACGGCTCCGGAAGGACGAAGAACGACTCCGAAGACGGTCCAGCACGCCCCCGAAACTACCCAAGAGGACCACACAAACGCCCCAAAGCGGCGCGAGAGGCCCCCAAGACTAAAACAGGGCTAGGGTCGGGATGAATCGCTCCAGAGCGTTCTGGAGCGCTCTCAGAGCGTCCCGAAACGCTCTGGAGCGGCCGCGGCGCCCAATACATCCTCCAAACCCGCCGATTCTCAGAGATTTCGAGTTATCCCGATCCGATTTTGTCCCGATCTTCGCGTCGTCCGAAAGACGGCCTCCGGAGGGGTCAGACGGCCTCCAAACCAGCCAAGAAGGCCCCTAAACGGACCGGCATGGCCTCACGAGGCCCCAGAGAGCCGCCCGGAACACCCCCCAGCGGCCAAGAGGTCCCCAAGGAGCTCCACTGGAGCGCCCGAAAGCGCCCTTGCGCATCGTACGGACAGCTTCATCAAACAGCTCCGCAAACTGGTCCTCCGTGCACGCGCGACGCTTGCACACGCGGTCCTCCGACCCAACGTTGAGATGCTACAACTAGCTCGACGCACGCGGCGAGGTTCAGCGCACCTCTTCCTCTGAGGTCGTTCGCTTCGCTGTATGGCTGGGCACAGAGTGGTCCCCAAGACGGCTCTCCAAGGATCCATGCGACCCTACCGCATCCGAAGACGCCCTGGGGTGTTCCCAAGACGAACATCTTCCAAGACGCCCAAACACCCGCACTTTCCGCAATCCGCACTAAGCTCACAGGAGGCGCACGATACCCTTACTTCGCGTGCTCCGACGAGTTGGCCATACTAGGCAACGCCCACATTGCACTTTTAAAACATAAGAAAAGAAAGAGGAACAAAAAAAACAGGGGTTGTGGCCTGCGGGGGCTCTCGTTGGCTCATTCATGACGCGCATGGACTCCGCGGACAGCGCGGGCGCAGCACGCCGCGAACTCCCCGATTCAAGACGAGGTCTGGACAACGGCCAGGACGGCGTGAAGGGCGGTGCGTAGTAGGGGCCACTACAGCGGTCACGGGTGAAACAAGGGGACTCGCGACAGCGCCTCCAGAAGCAAAACTCATAGGTTTCAATTTGTTTCAGCGATTCCAGCGTGCTCGCATGTTTCGACTCGCGAGGGCCACGTCAGCCGAAGCAGCATCCAAGACAGCCCCCATACGGTCCAAGAGGGCCCCAAGACTGCGCACCCACATGGCCCAAACAGGCCCCCAAGACTTTCCAATAAGCTCTCAAGACGGCCCAAAAGGAGGGTGGGACACGATTCCCCCGTGCGAACCCCCCCATTTCCGTCATCGCCCCTTCCGACACGGGAAGAGGCCACACAGCCATGGCTTCTGAAGAGACGGGACGGCGGAATCGCATCACAAGAGGGCCCAGAGACGCCCCCCTGAGGCCCCAAGGCGCCCCCAAGAGGCTCCAAACAGGACCCCAAACGTTCCCACAATGACTGAACTCTACGTGGTTCGGTCCGGCCCGCGGCCGGCGGAACGGCGCAAGCCTCTGGGACCCACGTCTGGAGGTGACGTGCTGAGCGGCAGCGTTTCCCGCGGATGCCGTGATGCAACGTATCCAATGTATCACATGGTTGGGGAATGGCTACATCGTGCATTATGTCACAACCCAGTAACCCCCTGGTGTCACGCACTTCCAACATGATCCCCCCTTCTCGGGACCTCAAAGCCTGTAAACAAAACTATGGGAGATCGGCGATTTGGGCCTCTGGGGGGCCCAAGAAAGCAGCAAAATTGCCCAGGATGGCCTCAGGCCCGACGAAGCCGGCCCCAAGACTGCCGAAGATTGCCCCTCCAGGGCCTACGAGGCCTTCAAGACGGCCCAAGAGGGCCCCAAGAGCATCCACAACAGTGCCTCCAGAGACCAAAACTTCGATGTTCCATTGTGTTTTAAAGAAATTCAGCGTTCTCGCCTGCTTCGACTCTCTAAAACCCACGACGGCCAAAGCAGCAACCAAAATTGCCCCAAGAAGGCGCAAGAAACCCCCACAAGGGGCCCAAGACTGCCCCCGAGGGACCGAAGACAGCCCCCGACACGGTCAAGGAGGGCCCCAAGACGGCCCAAGAGGACCCCAAACACTCCCCCAGGCGGTCGCGAGAAGCCCCAACACGGCCTCTGGAGGGGCAAGGCGGGCTCGAAACCTTAAAAACAAAGCTCTCCAACCGGACCGACATGGCCCCACGAGGCCTCCAAGAAGCCTTCCGAACAGCCAAGAAGCCTCACTGAGGCGCCCGAAAACGCCCTTGCGAGCACCACAAACCAAAAAACGTACCGATACCGCATGTCTCCTGGGGGTGCGTTCTGACCCGGATTTCGAAGCGAATATTCTGCGGGCGGGGCGAGGGCCGCCCAGGAGGCCCCCGAAAAGGGGAAGACGACGCGAGGGGGCAGTGGTGTGGGCACCCTTTCCTCCCCTGATCTTCCCAGACATGCGACGTCTCGACTTTTGTCGAGACACGGGCCCCCGACCTCCCCTCAACTTCTCCCCGTGGCCGGCTCTTCCTCCCGAATCGCTGTTCGACGGGCCCGAGGCCCGGGGAGGGCCCCGAGAGGCCAGAAACTACGACAACCTCCGTCTGGATGTTGTCGAGACGCCCCATGTCTGGGTTTGCTCCCCCCGTGGCCGTCCGCCCAGTGGCCGCCCCCGCGGGGCCAGGCACCAAGCCTCTCGCGGGAACGCGCGCGCGCGCGGGGCAGCGTGCCGTCCGGCCGCGCGGGCGAGGGTCCGCGGCGCGGCGGCGCGGCGCAGACCCTCGCGCGGGACGCGGGGCGCTCTCGGTGGCGCTGGGCTATGGGGGCCCTGGCCGTGCAAGGGGGGGCCGGCCAAGAGCACTAGGACCTTGGCGTGTCCATTTCTCCTCCTCCTCATCCTAGTCCTCCTCGTCCTCGTCCTCGTCCTCGTCCTCGTCCTCGTCCTCGTCCTCGTCCTCCTCCTCCTCCTCCTGCTCCTCCTGCTCCTGCTCCTCCTCCTCCTCCTCCTCTTCCTCCTCCTCCTCCTCCTCCTGCTCCTGCTCCTGCTCCTGCTCCTGCTCCCCCTCCTCCGCCTCCTGCTCCCTCCTCCTCCTCGTCCTCCTCCTCCTCCTCTTCCTCCTCCTCCAACTCCTGCTCCTCCTCCTCCTGTCGAGGTTTTCTAGCCGGTCGAGGTGGGTGGCTGCCCTAGTCTTCCCACAGGGGGGCTGGGAAAACAAAAAGACCAGGATGTTGGCGTGTCAACTTCGGTGGCAGATCGTGGGAGCCTCCCATACCATCTTGTCGGCCCCTGCGAATCGACGCCGATCGACGCCAAATCGCCGCGAATCGACGCTGGTCGAGGCTAATCGCCGCTAAGTCGGCGCTGTCTCATCGACTCCCAGGCGCTAATCGATGATATTCGACGCTAGTCGACGAGGCTCGCATGCTTTGCCACCGAAGTCCATTCCTGTCGAGGTTTCTTCGGCGGTCGGGGTGGGTGTGACTGCAGGCCTGGAGGGCGATGCTCTGGCACTCTGGAAGGGCAGGGGAGGAGGGGGGTGGGGCTTACTTTTAGGTCGGGCGTGTCCCCCTACAGGGGGATTTTCGACGAAAAATACAAAATACCCCAAACATACCCCACACATGTTAATATATATTTATATAATAAATAAATAAATAAATAAATGAATAAATAAATAAATAAATAAATAAATACATAAATAAATAAATAAATAAATAAATACATAAATAAATAGATAAATAAATCAATCCATAAATAAATAAATAAATAAATAAAGAAATAAGTCCATAAATAAATAAATAAATAGATAAATAAATAAATAAAAAATAAATAAATACATAAATAAATACATAAATAAATACATAAATAAATAAATACAGGGGGGTGGCCCGGTGGGTTCCCCATTCGGCCTGAAGATGAAGACTCTATTTGAAGACTCTATTGGCTTGAAGACGCTATTTGAAGACTCTATTCGGCTGACGCCCGATGACGCCTGTGACGCCTCTATTCCGCCTGACGCCTCTATTGGCCTGACGCCCGATGACGCCTCTGACGCCTCTATTCCGTCTGACGCCTCTATTCGCTCGGCGCCGTACTTGCCCTGTCGTTCCTATGGGCCAGACGACCGCTGACACCCGTGACGCCTTTATTCGGTCTGACGCCTCTATTCGCCTGACGCTCGTTGACGCCCCTGACGCCTCTACTCTGCCTGACGCCTCTATTCGCCTGGCGACCGATGACGCCCGTGACGCCTCTATTCCTCTGACGCCTCTATTCGCCTGACGCTCGATGACGCCTGTGACGCCTCTATTCTGCCTGACGCCTCTATTCGCCTGACGCCCGCTGACGCTCCTGACGCCTCTATTCTGCCTGACGCCTCTATTCGCCTGAAGACCGATGACGCCCGTGACGCCTCTATTCCTCTGACGCCTTTATTCGGCTGACGCCCGATGACGCCTGTGACGCCTCTATTCTGCCTGACGTCCGCTAGGAACCACCCCACATGCTCTGTCCGCGGCGGGTGGTCTTCCGTGGAGAATCTGGCCCAGATTCCCCACGGGAGAGCATCCGCCGCGGACGGGGCTTTCGGGGAATCCCCCAATGGGCCCTGTGACCAAATTTTCGGGGCGTGACCCGTGACACCATGCCAAACGGAACCTCCCGGGGCGGGTTTTCGAAGGCCCGTCAGCATGCCAAACGGAATCTCCCGGGGCGGGTCTAGGGGGCCCGACACCATGCCAAACGGGATCTCCCGGGACCAAATTTTCGGAGCGTGACCCGTGACACCATGCCAAACAATACTCCGGGAGAGGCGCCCATGGGCCCGACACCATGCCAAACGGGACCACTGGAAAGAAGAGCCCAGAGTCCCGACACCATGCCAAACGGGATCTCCCGAGACGAGGTTTTCGGGGGCCCGACACCATGCCAAACGAAACCTCCCGGGGCGGGTTTTCGAAGGCCCGACACCATGCCAAACGGGACCTCCCGGGACCAAATTTTCGAAACGTGACCCGTGACACCATGCCAAACGGAATCTCCCGGGGCGGGTTTTCGAAGCCCCGACACCATGCCAAACGGAACCTCCCGGGGCGGGTCTAGGGGGCCCGACACCATGCCAAACGGGATCTCCCGGGACCAAGTTTTCGGGGCGTGTCCGTGACACCATGCCAAACAATACTCCGGGAAAGGCGCCCATGGGCCCGACACCATGCCAAACGGGACCACCGGCAAGAAGCGCCCATGGGCCCGACACCATGCCAAACGGGATCTCCCGAGACGAGGTTTTCGGGGGCCCGACACCATGCCAAACGGAACCTCCCGGGGCGGGTCTAGGGGGCCCGACACCATGCCAAACGTGACCTCCAGTGACCAAATTTTCGGGGCGTGACCCAGAGCATCCTTTCCGACAAAATTATAGCAGACGACCTGAGAAATGACAGATCCGGAATAAAGAACGCAGAAATGACAGATCCGCTATAAATAATTCAGATTCCCGAATTATAATTCAGAAAGGTACATAATTCAGCACAGATAAGAGCAGACCCCGCGAATAGAATTTCAGATTCTGCAATTCCACATCCTGGAATTAATGAGCCACGAACCCGCAGAGATCACATGACAGAGCATAACATAACATAACATAATATATGAATGTACCCTATCATAGCTAGCACACACAACGCCTTTTCGCGCCATATCATAGCTGGAGATAACATATATATATATATATATATATATATATATATGAATATACATATATATATATATGTATATATATATCGTATCATATCATAAGATGTCATAGTGTATGTTAGCCTCGTAGTATAAGATAACATACCATATCATATCACACAATAGCATAGTATAGTATGGCATAGCATAGCATAGTGTTGCTTGCTAGGCAGCAGCGTGCAGTCCGCGTACGCGTGGGGGACGTGACGATTGCCACGATTCGACATGAAATCCGTGGTGAAACCTGGTGAAAGTCGTGATTGTTGTCGCGACCGTGCTCTGCTACGTGTCGATGCTACCGCCACGAGCGAGCGTGCAGGAGCACTGTGCGACTCCCAGTTGCGCAGTCGGCTGCAGGAGGACGAGGAGGAGGAGGAGGAGGAAGGAGGAGGAGGAGGAGGAGGAGAAAGTGGAGGGGACGGAGGAGGAGGAGGAGGAGGAGGAGGAGGAGGAGGATCCAAACACTCGGGATTGCGAGCCAGCAAAGCGATCGTGCAGGCCGCCTGCGGTTACGGCCGCTACGGGAACAGAGCACAAGGGGTCGCCACGTCTAGCGAGATGACGCGAGACAATGCTTCATGGGCGTGGGAGGGGAGCTCGAGGGAGGGGAGGGGAGAGGGAGGGAGAGGGGAGGGGGGAAAGATGGGGGAGGGGAAAGAGGACGATGAGGATCGATGGCCCGAAGTTGAGGTGTGTCTCTGCGCTGACTTTTTTCAATGCGTTCTTGACTTAGTCCCTCACGAATCCATGGCGCCATTTGTCGATCAGCGTGCGGTGCAATGTCCTAGGGTGCAACGTTTCAGCTAAATCAGCGCACTCACCGATAGTGCTCTCATCGTAGTACTCCCAATGGTCCTCCATGGGGTTGTAAATTCATTAGCCTAGGATTGGAATTCCAGAGGCCTCCGAGATGATCGGAAATCCAAAGGCCTCCAAGATGATCAGAACTTCTGAGACCTCCGAGTCAAGGGGAGGGGTGGGCGGACGGAGTAGGAGGAGGAGGAGGAGGGGAGAAGGAGGAATGAGGAGGAGGAGGAGGAAGAGGAGGAGGAGGGGGAGGAGGAAGAGGAGGAAGGAGGAGGACTAGGCTTGTGTTGTTTCTATGTGTTTGCTTGCAGCTAGCTATATATTCGACATCCTTGGGGTTGTCGGGGCACACCTCTTCGCAAATATGGGTGAATAGGTGGTGCTTCGGTTTGATCTTCCAGAGGTGCCACTCCCTCGAAGCGAGATGCAACTGACGATACAGCATCAGATGGCGCCGTGCATACACTGCCAAATGATCACGACCCTCCGTGTACAGCTCTTTGTACACCAGGTCCAAGTACCGAACACAATTGAACCTCGAGGGGCAGCGGGCAACAGCTTGAAACAAAAAAAAACGTGCTCAAACATATCACCATTATTATTGCACCCAGAGAACCTAGTGTGCTCATGCGGTGAGTCCAACGGCAAGAGATGCTCGAGCATGTACGCAACCACTGGAACCAAGTGGCGGCCTTCAGCCGCCTGTGTTTTCAGCCGCGGTGCTTTCCCCTCGGCCCTGATCATGCCGATGGTCAGGTTCCGAATCGGGGGCTGCATGTTAAGACAATGTGATGCCATAATAATCATGTTGACGATTCTGCCCAGGGCCTCTGGTCGCACCGTTCTAGCCCTTCCGATCCCTTCCCCCCCCCCCCCCCCATCTCTGCAAGGGGGGGGGGGGGCAGGGATGGGAGACGCAGAACGGCGCCTAAGACGTTTTACACCACCCCATCCCCAGCCGCCTTGGTGGGCGATGATCGCGTTCCCCCCAGATGCCGAAACACTTCCCAGAGGACGTTGCCCAATAAGTCCTGGACGACCCCGAGACACCCAGTGCGCATCAGCCCAGGGCGAATGTACAGCCATGAAAATCCTGGGACTTGCAGCGGGTCGAGGCAGATATTGCGTGGATCGTTCAATATGTTGTTTAAGTACTGCTCTGGCGTGAACATTAGCGAGCGCCACGGTGCTTGCAAAGAGAACTCCGACATCTGCTCTGTCGCGCAGGGGCATCGCCAACAAATCATCGCTCCCCTCCCAAGTTGCCACCCTTGGATACCGTATACGCTTTTGTGCCACTCCCAGTCCCCCCTGCAATCGATCAAGCAACCTCGAGCTCGCATGCGCGAGCCTGCCTTGGACGCTCGCCACTTGTCCCCTCTGAGGGTGGACTCAGAGAAAAGCCTGCCATCATGGCGCCGATCGGGCCATCGGCCGAGCATGAAGTTGGTGAATATCCAGCCCAAGACCTTCCAGACCTTGGGTGGCAAAGCAAGCGACTGTACCGATGAGAAAAACAAGGGGAGGGGTATAGCAGGGGTGGCATGTCCCCTCAGCGAGGCCCAGGACAATTCTGAAGGGCGTTGCCACTCCTGCTCACCCCACCCCCAGTGTCATTGTCAGCCCAGAGCACCTCCTTAAAAGTACAGCGGCCTCTGCATCCGCATTTGCAGATGCTCCTCTTGCCGAAGGCCACCAGCCAGTGTCGCTCACGATGCCTGCAGAACGTCTGAACACGGAGACGGAAAAAACTGCTAGGAAGAGAGAGGCGAGGGTAAAGCAAAACAAAACGCAGCGATGCTCCATCGGTGATCTTGCCATCCCCCTGCCATGTGCCCCCCCCCCCCCCTCCTTCCCATTACAATTGGAAGCATTGGAGCTGCAGGGGCTAAAAAAAAACGTCCTGCCACTAATCACGGTCAACGTCCATAGGACGATCGAGTCCCTGGCGTTGTATGGGGCCCCATCGCCCCACAAGCCCACGGCCATCATATTGCTGGTGTCCGCCATGTCCACCCTCCTGGCCCAGTTCGCGACTTCCTCTTTGATGCCTTGCTGGTAGTCGGCATACGTGGTCCACTCCGACTCCATACCCTCGGGAATCGTGGCCGCAAGGACCTCATAGAGCACCATGAAGTTAACCAGACCAGAAACTTGTTTGCCCAGGCGTCTATCCCACAATGGCACCCTTGCTTGGTAGGGAGGCGGGTGGGTGCATCGTCTTTCTAAGTTTCGACTTAAGTCTCGATGCGCATTGCCCTTGGTGGTTGGCTTCTGACCAAGCTTCTTGAGCTTATGCGTGGTAGGGCAATCCGACCTATCAGAAACAGCGGCTCGGGCTCCCTCCCCAACCTCTGATGCAGAAATGCGACCGCTTTGCCACAACTTGCGGATCCATTTTGCATTGGCACCTGCTGATGTAGTCTGTTCGTTACCAAACAGGCGTTGTCGAACGCCTGGCATATTGAATATGTATGCCAGCCAAAAATGGCTACGATGCGGGCGATGAGGAATTCGGGGGAACGGTGATTTGGGTTTAGGGCGTGGCGTGCCAGAGAGCTACATGTTTGGCTGGTACTTCAGGGCTCCATGCGGCCTACTTCTGACGGGGTGTCTGGAGATTTCTAGCGTAAGTTCACGGGGTGTCAGGTGGCTCCTGTCGGAGAGAATCCAGGTCATGCAATTTGGGCGTCTCTCTAGTAGGTGTTGTGTACTTCAGGGGGTAGGTGAAAGGCAAACGCGTTTCTTATTGCATGTGGTTGGTTTCTTTCTTTGTTGTATTCTCGATTTCGCAGTCTAGACCTCTTGGGGGGGCTGGTCTTAAGTCCCCCTCGTTGGGTTCCCAAGCTTGCGTTCTACAGAGCCCCTGGGGTCCTCAGCATCCTCATCATCGTTCTCCTCCTCCTCTTTCTCCTCCTCCTCCTCCTCCTCCTCCTCCTCCTCCTCTGCCTCCTCGTTCTCCTCCTCTGTCCCCTCCTCCTAGGTTTTAGTTTTTGTTCGCGCCTCCTCATCCTGCTCCTCCCCCTATTCCCCCTCCTACCCCTTCCCTTTCTCCTGGGCCTCCTCCGTGATGTCCCTCGGGGCTCCCGGAGCATCTCATGGTTTCTTGCGCAACCTCGCGGCGTTGTTGCCGCACCCCACTCCGCTCACGCCAGAGCGGAACCCTCGTGCGCAAAGTGCGCACGGCGGCGCACGCCGCCAAAAGGTAGCGCTGCGAGGTGTCCATCAGGCCTCCCCGGTCGGCGCATTCGCATGCCCCTTCATGTCGTTCCACACAGTCTTATCGAACAGCTTCCAGGCCCTCTCGAGCTCATCGAAGGTCTCCTTCGTCGTCTTCAAGTCAGCGCTGCATTCCTCCACCGAGAGACCCTGGCCTTTGGGCTGCTTGGCCAAGGTCTTTGTGATGAACTCCGTGATCGAAGTCAGCATCTGGATAGATTTGTTCTGGACGAAAGCCGCTGTCTCCTTGGGGTGCTGCTTCTGGATCAGCGCTTCCACGACCTTCGGGCTTTCGATCTCGCACACCTTCCGCCAGTTATAGACTTTGGAACTCATCTCCCTGTAATGCTTGTCGAGCGCGGACTTGGCATCTGACCGTTTCTTCTCGTCGATCTTGGCCTGCTTAGCCTCCTCGTCGAGACCCTCAATCTGCTTGTCGAAGTCCGCCTGAGCTTTGCTCTCCTGTTCGAGCCTAGCTATTTCCTTCTCCGCCTTGGTCATCTTCTTCTTGGGGTTGGAGCTGGACGAGGGAGCGCCGAAAGGAGCCTGGAAGTCTTCATCAAGCCCCTGCATCATGTTCTTCTGCACCCGCTTGAAGTCCTCGACGGCAATATCGGTCGACGTCTCAAGCTCCGCACTGTGAGTAGTCGTGTCCGTCGAGGTGCCGACGGCGTCCCTGAAGAAATGATATTCGAGGACGCCCAGGTCGCGGAGCGCCTTGCTCCTCGAATGCGGCCTGCCCTCTAGTTCCTTGACGATCGCCGCAGCGCGTGCGGCGCTGTTGAGCCACAGCGGGCCCGCCAGCTCGGCTTCCGTGAGCCACGCGTCTTCCACTCCATCTCGTCGCTGGCGCTTCACTGAGGCACTGCTCTTGGCGATACATCCACCTTCAGATGGGTTCAAGGTAAAGCGCATAAGCCAATCGATATTGGCTTTGTCGTTGCCCTTCGTCTGATCATGGTACTCCTTGAATGCTTGCGGCTTGTTTGTCTTGAGGTAGTACGACATCGCTGAGAAGGGCCCTTTCTTTTCTGCTGCTGACATTCCACCGATCAGGGTCGCCAGCTTGTCGGGGTCGTTGTCGGCCTTATCTATGAGATCCTTCAGCGCCTTCGGGAGCTTCTTAGTCACGTTTGGCCCGCTCTCGTGGGCCTCTGCGTTCTCATGCTTGATCGGTACCATCTTCTTCCCCTTGGCCATGGCGCTCAGGGTTCAGAACGTCGGATCGGCGAGTGGCTAACTTCGGCTCGACACGAAATGGCTACGGACGGGCTGCGACATCAGCGGCCTCGGGGGCCATATCTCGACGACGTTAGGGGCGACGGGCCCAGCGCGTCGGCAACGGGGGCCTGGGGAGCGGGTCAGAAGGGGGATCGCAGATCTCGATCTGCTTCCCCGTGCCTTCTGACCTACCCCACCTACGCTCCCGCGACCGCCGTAGCTGACCCGAACCCCATCTGGAAAGACACGTTCGACCCCAGGGGTTGCACCAACGATCCTCAATGATTTGAGGTAGGAAGCAGCGCCCGCGCGCTGCGGAAGTTCCTCTTTGGAGGACCCCGCGGAAAGCGCAAGGGCGGGGCGGGGGGAGGAGGGGAAGGAGGTGGAGGAGGATGAGGGGAGGAGGAGGAGGAGGAGAAGGAGAAGGAGAAGGAGGAGAAGCTGGAGGAGGAGGGGGGAGGGGGAAGAGGAGGAGGAGGAGGAGGAGGAGGAGGAGGAGGAGGAGGAGGAGGAGGAGGAGGAGGAGGAGGGGGAGAGGGAGGAGGAGGATAAGAAGGTGGAGGAGGAGGAGGAGGAGGAGGAGAGGAGAGTTTGGAGGAGGAGGAGGAGAAGAGGAGGAGGAGGAGAAGGATGATGATGATGATGACGACGATGATGAGGATGATGATGATAATGATGAGGATGATGAGGAGGAGGAGGAGGGGGAGGGAGGCGTATGGGGCGCGGGACATCATCCTCGAACTATCGTCCATCATCCTCGTCATCCCTCATCCCTCATACCGTCTACACCGCGACCTCGGATCCCTATCCCCTGATCCTGGGGGCCGTCCCTGGGGGGGTCCTGGAGGGGTCCTGGGGGGGGTCCTGGGGGGGCAAAAATTCCGGCATTTTTCCGGTATTTTTCTGTCATTTCGGTTTCTGTATTGTTTCCCGTTGTAAAAATTCTGTCATTTTTCTGTCATTTTTCTGTCGGCAATTCTGGCGGGTCCAGGGGCGCCCAGAGGAGTCCAGGGCGCGCCCACGCGGCCCGAGTTATAACAAAGGCTGCCTGTCACGAAGCATCATGAAGCGGCAGCGCCTGGCACTGCCCTAGATATCAGACAGCGGGCTTGGCGGACGAAGTGGAAGAGGACGGCCAAGAGGTCCTGGCGGACCCGCGCGGCGTCCTCCTCCTCTCCCTCACCACCCCTCCTCATCATCCTGCTCCTCAACATCTTACGTTATCTTCCTCCTCCTCCTCCTCCTCCTCCTCCTTATCCTCCTCCTCATCCTCCTATTCTCTCTCTCTCTCTCTGTCCCCCCCTCCTCCTCCTCATCCTCCCCCTCCTTCTCCTAGCTTCTCTCCCTCGAGGTGCAATTGTCTGGCATGGCCCTGTCGGGCAGGGCAAGGCGGCGCACCCTCAACCGTGCGAACCTCATCTCCAATAGTGGTCAACGCTCTCCTCCTCCACCTTTTCCTCCTCCTATTCCTCCTCTCCCTCCACCTCCTCGCTCCTCCTTCTCCTCCTCCTCGTCCTCCTCCTCTTCCTCCTCCTCCTCCTCCTCTTTCTCCTCCTCTTCCTCCCTCACTCCTCCTCATCCCCCCCCACCCTCACCGCCTCTATGTCTGGTCCTGCTCCTGCCCTTGCCCGCCCTCCTCCTCTTCCTCCTCGTCATCCTCCTCTTCCTCGTCGTACTCATCATCCCATTGGTCCTCCTCCTCCACCTCCTCTTCCTCCTCCTCTTCCTCCTCCTCATCGCCATCATTATCCTCCCCTTCGTCTTCCTCCTCCCTCTCCCATGGGTCCTAGAGTTCAACGGCGTGTGCGGCGGCGCAGACGGCTGGGGGCTAGTGAGATCGACCGTCACCAAGTCCTTCCGCTCATCGGGGATCTCGTTTGCAGAGTCGTCGTCGCTTACGGGCTTGCGTTTCCGTTTGGCGGTTCTGGGTTTGGGTTTGCGCCCTTTTGCTGGCGTCGTCAACTCGAGCTTTACCTGCTCGACCGTTTGGGGGGTGTTCCTGATGACCTCGGCTCCTTGATCCTCGGTCGACTGGTCGAGTGCCTCCCCGAGCATTTGAGGGGCCGCGGAGACATCGGCGTCCTGGAGGCCCCCCCCAAGCAATGGCAGAGGGGTGGAGAGGATGGGGGCGAGGAGGGCGAGGGCAGAGGAGGAAGTCGAGGAGGAGGGCGAGGGCAGAGGAGCAAGAGGAGGAGGAGGAGGAGGAGGAACAGGAGGAGAAGGATGTGGAGGTGGAGGTGGAGGCAGCCCCCACCCCCCATAAGCACAGCGCGCCTGCAAGCCGTCGCGCGGGATGAGTGGGCATGCGGCTCGGACGCCGTTCTGTTGCCACCCACCCCTGGCGATGGCTTGGAGGCACGCACGTGGCCCAGCGTGGCCTGGTCTCTGACTGACACCCACCACGCCGTCATCTCGCTCGTTTCGGGGATGCCACCAGGGGAGACGTGTCGTAGAAAGGCAGCCCCAAGAGCCTGCATCGTGCGGTTGTTGACCAACCACCTCACACTCCCAGCCAGCCCCAGCATTAGTGCGGTGGCTCATCCACCTCTCCCTTAAGTCCGAATCACATGCAATATTGCAACGTGCTTGTCGCTAGGTGCTCCCGTCACTCCCCGAATCCCCTCCCCACCCCGTTGGTATCGTCATGTTCGGTGGCTCTTTGTAGCGGCAGTTAATGTAGCTCTCGAGAATGAACTTGCAAAATTTAGCGGTGTACTTTGGGCGGTCCTTCTCGATTGGCTCGCGGCGGCACTTGCATGCGCACATCGTGCATGTCCCCACGATCCACCAGCAACTAGAGTACAGTAGCAATGGGGCTTTGGGTGTCGACCCTGGGGCCTCGTGGGTTTCCCTGAAACGACACATGTGGCATTCTGATGCGTAAAATCCAAGGTCTACGAGCATGCTAGACACAAGAGGGTAGCGGAATAACAGCGACGCAATTGGGTTCTCAATGATCGTGTGGACGCCTCTCATGCTGCAAAGACGGATTAGGTATACCATTCTCCTCGCTATCATATTTGCGTGACGCACGTCCTCGTTCATAGCATCTCCTTCGATGTTAGGGCCAGGGTGTAGCATTGAACTTGGTGTAGGCGGGGATGCTGACCAGTCGTCGTGCCTCTGCGCTCCAGATCCCTTCCGAACCCAATTGGTAAAGTCAGGTGACCACCATACCAAGCCCCCACGTTTGACTTGCAATAAAGTCCCCTGAAGGCTCACGAACCCCTGGTCTGTCAGGATGTCCATCCTACGACCCCACTGTGGGTCAAACATCATCGCGGTCAGTCCAGCCTGCTGCGCAGCTCGAAAAATCAGTGCGTTGCCGAACACCTCCACAACGTCAATCACTCTACATTCTCGCTCGGGGTCATGTGTGTCCGCAAGCCATTGAAAGGGTACGCCGCGCACGGGTGGGCAGCGAGATCGAGCATCTGCGGCAATCATCGCCGTGGCTTGTCTGGGAGATGCTTTTAAACATCGGCAGAACAAGAAGTAGCAAGCACACCAGTCCATGCCCTGCTGCTGCTGCTCCTCCTCCTCCGTATCCTCCTCTTCCTCCTCGATCCGCATCCTCCTCCCAATCCTCGTCGGAGTCCTCGTCCTCCTCCTCATCATCATCCTCATCCTCCTCCTCCGTCTCCCCCCTCTTACCCACAGTTGGCAAATCAGATGTGTTGTGGCTGTTTGTTTCAACGGTCCCTTGCTAGGTTTGTTGATGCGGTGTTCACCGAGATCGGTAATGTCAACTCTGTTTTGTTTTTCTTTCTTATGGCGTCTTTCTGTGGGGTCCCGATGGCTGGCCCCCCTGGGGGGCCTGCAGGATGAGCAAGAGATCGAGAGAGGGAGAGGGAGGGAGAACTCTACATGCAAGGTTTCGCAAACCCACGGGTCATGCGCATGTGCGCCCGTGATGGTTTGGCTCATGCTCAGCACCCAGCTCACTACTCGGCATCCCTCTCGGTTTTCAGCGTGGTCCTGACCCAGGTCAAATCATCCTTGGGGATCTCGTTCACACTCGTGTATGGTTTCAGCTTCTCGGAGATCGGGGATTCCATGGCCTCGCGAATCTTATTGGCGATGGACCTCGAATCGTCGTGGTCGGGGGAGGAGGAGTCCACTTGCAGGACCTGCTTAGCCTGCCCAGTGCTCTTGAGGAATATGCAGGTGGCCCCGCTGTGGCCAGCGCGCAGGACCATCTCGATCGGATAGGCCTCGGGGGCGCGGGGGTGAGGCTCGCGAAGGGGAGGGGGAGAATGAGGAGGATGCGGAGGAGGAGGAGGGGGAGGAGGAAGGAGGACTAGGAGAAGGAGATGAGGAGGGGATGAGGAGGAGGAGGAGGAGGAGGAGGGGAGGGGGGGAGGAGAAGGTACTGGAGAAGGAGGAGGAGGAAAAGGAGGAGGAGGAGGTTAATGGAGCGGGAAGGGGGGAGGAACGGGGAGAATCCCAGGAATAGGTTGGATGATGTGGTGTTAGCTGCCCCAATCCTCTTGTTTGCAGGCAAAGTCCTCAGCAGCTTCACCGATTTCGGATAGGGCATTCAACAGTCTCGAAATCTCCGCTTCCGTGACCGACGAGGAGGGGGGATGAGGAGGAGGAGGAGGAGGAGGAGGAGGAGGAGGGGGAGGAGGAGGAGGAGGAGGAGGAGGAGGAGGAGGAAGAGGAGGAGGAGGGGATGAGGAGGAGAGGAGTAGGAGCAACGACAGCATCAAATCAGGAGACGGGACTGAGCAGCGGCAGGAGGAGGCGAATGGAACTGGAGGAGAACGAGGAGGAGGAGGAGGAGCAGGAGGAGGAGTGGGAGCTGCCTTAGCAGCTGGACGCTTGTGCACGACGGCTGCGGCGGCCGCGTCGCCCTCGGCGTCGTCCTCGTCCTCGTCCGCGTGCGTCTCCTCCTCGCCCTCTTCATCCTGGTCGCTCTCATCATCTCCGTCTGGTGGAGCTGCTGGTGCTGGTGCTGCTGGTGCTGGTGCTGCTGGCGCTGCTGGTGCTGCTGCCGCTGGCCTCTTGCTCGCGGCGGCTGGTCGCTTGCAAGCTGCGGGCCGTTTCTTGACTTTCACCGCTGACGCTGGAGCCCGCAGCTGGCCATCATCACTCAAGAAGTCGTGCGTCAACTCAGTGATGTGGGAATACGGCTCGCCGTGGTCGTTCTGGATGCTATCGAAGACGGCCATCAGGAAACCGTTGGGGTCCTTGGCGAAGCTCGTCGCATCAGAAGTTTGACCATCTGACAATGTACAAAACACTTTGACGCCATCATACTGACAGAATATCGGGTACGCCCGCTCCTCCTCACCTGCCGACTCTCCATCATCGCTCGGGTTGTCCCTGAAGTAGGGGAAGGGCATCGGCTTGTTGTTGACCGATGATATTCCTGAGCTGCCACCTGCACTGCCACTGCCTCTTGTTGCGGGCGGTGACCTCGATGGCGCCCGAACCGATATCATCCCCATGAGATCTTGCAGTCGAGGAGGCAATGTCGTCCTAGTCTGCGCCGTGGCATTGTCGATCTTGACGCGGACGTGCGCCAGCATCACACGGAGCCTGAGCGCGAGGTGGTCTGCGATCGATTCGATTGGAATGCCGCACCTCCGTGAGACTCTCCGCAGCAGCGAGTTGCCCAGAGACGTGTTGAACAGTTTGTCGATGCCTCTTACAACGTCCTTATGGTCGAAGTATCCTCCCCTCGGGTCCAACGCTAGTAAAGGTGATAGTAGATCAGCGTGTTCCACCAGACAGTCTACGTCAACGCCCGTCCTGGGGTCTCTCGAAGGGTAGTTGATCATGCCATGCTGCTCGACGTAGTTCCTGAGGTGCGGAGTCAGTGCGTCCTGCGACCAGCGCAAAACAATTGAGGTAGGAGGAGTGGCGGAGGAGGTGGGAGGACATGAGGTGGGTGTGGGTAGGTAGGAGGGCATCAGGCGGGCGTGGGATGAGGACATGAGGTGGGCGCGGGCGTGGGTGGGACATGAGGCGGTGGGAGGGCATGACGACTTGAGGTTGAGGTGGGAGGACATGGAGAGGACGGCCCCCTGCCCTTGGGTTGGTTGAGAAGGCCCCCGTGTCCTGTATCAAGTTCTCGGCCGAGTCCGCGTCGCCACATCTGGGTTTCCACATCTTTGGTCGACCCATCTCGGAAAACAGAGGGCCGCTGTGCCCGCGATAAGAATGAAGCTTGAGCCCGATACATTCGAATTCGGATAGCCTGAATTGCGTGTCCACTGCGCTTCGCGCCCCCTCGCCGACCCCTGGGGAGGAACGGAGCGCGGTCAGCTTCGCGCCATTCCGAACGACGAACAACAACTTGTAAAATCATTTAGAGGGCCGTCCTCAGGATGCCGCTTCGGCTGTTCCTCCCAATTCTCGCTGCCTTCCTTTCACCTCGGTTGTCCCTCCCCCCTCCTCTATAGTCCTCTACCATCGTATGATCCTCTCAGTTCTTACTTCCAGCACCACCCTCGAAGGCGGCGCGAAAATCGGGATCCTGAGTCCGCCCAGCATTCCGAGGAACAGCACGGTGGACCATGGAAGCGGCGCCATGGGTGCCAGGGCAAAGCAGTCAACACAGAAAGAACTACAAGGTAACCCAGCAGACTTTTTGGACATACCCCCCATCCACCATCCCCTGGGACCTGCCTCGGAACAAAGTTCTTTTAGTGTTGTCTGCAAGACGGATCGGTGAACCAGCATGAGACAGCGCCACGGCATAGGAAAACAAAAGCAGCATGGTATTCGGCCCCAAGCCCACCCAAGGTTCACGAGAAGACCTGGGAGATGGGGCGGGCTGGCCGACTGCCATGCTCCTTATGGTTTCGGTTGCTGTGACTACAGCCCGAACATATAGACAGAGCCACAACGGCTGAGCAGCGTGAGCTTGCTGCGCCGAACAGAAATACGGTCACATAAACATCCACCTCACGCGCTCCAGCCCAATTTACGTGTGTCGGGGAACGTTCCAAGAGGACGGGATTTCGTTTTGAATAGAGCGTTATATAGATGAATAAAGAATGTGAAGACATACTGCCTGATTTTTGGTTACACACATATTTGGTTATATGCATATCATATACATGTCTATGCATTTTTACATGTATGCATACATTTATGCATAATTAAACGATGTCATACACATGATGCCGAACTATACGGTGTCATATATTATGAATATGTGCACGTACGTGTATATGTATACAAACTTACTGAATTTATACTCGTTTGCTAATTCAGATTCCCGAGTATATATACTTCAGATTCCGCAATTATAATTTCAGATTCCGGAATTATTATTTCAGGTTCCGGAATTATAATTCAGGAAGCCGAGATATTCCAGCCAAATAATTCAGATCCCCGAATAATAATTTCAGAGAAAAGAGCATGAATGCAGATCCGGCATTATCGCCATAAATAATAACAGACCGCGTAAAAAACGCAGAAAAGGAAGGACTGGGGACCCGTGACACCATGCCAAACGGAACCTCCCGGGGCGGGTTTTCGAAGGCCCGACACCATGCCAAACGGGACCTCCCGGGACCAAATTTTCGGGGTGTGACCCGTGACACCATGCCAAACGGAACCTCCCGGGGTTTTCGAAGGCCCGACACCATGCCAAACGGAACCTCCTGGGGCGGGTCTAGGGGGCCCGACACCATGCCAAACGGGACCTCCCGGGAACAAATTTTCGGGCCGTGACCCGTGACACCATGTCAAGCGATACCTCCGGGAGAGGCGCCCATGGGCCCGACACCATGCCAAAAGGGACCACCGGCAAGAAGCGCCCATGGGCCCGACACCATGCCACACGGGACCTCCCGAGCGCTGGCCCAAGTGCCGGAATCGGCCCGGAAGGGTTCCCGGGCGTCGGGAGCAGAAAATCAATATTTTTGATAGAAAAATGTGTCTTGGAGTGGCTTTTTTTCGGCGCTGCCTCGGAATTCAATTTTCCGGCGCCGGCCGGCGCCGGAACCGGCCCTGGCGCTGGCCCGGGCGCCGACCCGGGCGTCCGGCTCGAGCGCCGGCTCGGGTGCCGGAATCGGCCCGGAAGGGTTCCTTCCTGGGCGCCGGGAGCAGAAAACCAATATTTTTGAAAGAAAAATGTGTCTTGGAGTGGCCTTTTTTCGGCACCGCCTCGGAATTCAATTTTCCGGCGCCGGCCGGCGCCGAAACCGGCCCGGGCGCCGGCCCGGGCGCCGACTTGGGCGTCCTGCTCGAGCGCCGGCTCCGGTGCCGGAATCCGCCCGGAAGGGCCCTGGGCGCCGGGAGCAGAAAATCAATATTTTTGAAAGAAAAATGTGTCTTGGAGTGGCTTTTTTTCGGCACCGCCGCGGAATTCAATTTTCTAGCGCCGGCCGGCGCCGGAACCGGCCCGGGCGCTGGCCCGGGCGCCGGCCCGGGCGTCCGGCTCGAGCGCCGGTCGGGCGCCGGAATCGGGTCGGAAGGGTTCCCGGGCGCCCGGAGCAGAAAATTAATATTTTCAAAAGAAAAATGTGTTTTGGAATGGCCTTTTTTCGTCGCCGCCTTGGAATTCAATTTTCCGGCGCCGGCCGGCGCCCCCGACTGACCCTGTCCGCGGCGGGGGGTCTCCAGTGGAGAATCTGGCCCCGATTCCCCACGCGAGATCATCCGCCGCGGACGGGGCCCTCGGGGAGCCCCCCAACGAGCCCTGTCCGCGGCGGAGGCTCTCTTGCATGGAGAATCTGGCCCAGATTCCCCACGAGAGACCATCCGCCGCGGACGGAGCTCTCGGGAAGCCCCCCAACGGGCCCCGTCTGCGGCGGAGGCTCTCCCATGGAGAATCTGGCCCAGATTCCCCACGGGAGACCATCCGCCGCGGACGGAGCTCTCGGGGTGCCCACCGACGGACCCTGTCCGCGGCGGGGGATCTCCCGTAGAGAATCTGGCCCAGATTCCCCACGGGAGACCATCCGCCGCGGACGGAGCCCTCGGGGGCCCCCCCGACGGACCCTGTCCGCGGCGGGGGGTCTCCCGTGGAGAATCTGGCCCCGATTCCCCACGGGAGACCATCCGCCGCGGACGGGGCCCTCGGGGAGAC
Source organism: Prorocentrum cordatum (assembly GCA_963575745.1). Lineage (NCBI taxonomy): Eukaryota > Dinophyceae > Prorocentrales > Prorocentraceae > Prorocentrum > Prorocentrum cordatum. Next base: position 183,712 of record CAUYUJ010007413.1, on the reverse strand, counting down.
CCCCAACGGGCCCTGTCCGCGGCGGAGGCTCTCCCATGGAGAATCCGGCCCAGATTCCCCACGGGAGACGATCCGCCGCGGACGGAGCCCTCGGAGAGCCCCCCGACGGACCCTGTCCGCGGCGGGGGGTCTCCGATGGAGAATCTGGCCTCGATTCCCCACGGGAGACCATCCGCCGCGGACGGGGCCCTCGGAGGGCCCCCCGACGGACCCTGTCCGCAGCGGAGGCTCTCCCATGGAGAATCTGGCCCAGATTCCCCACGGGAGACCATCCGCCGCGGACGGAGCTCCCGGGGAGCCCCCCAACGGGCCCTGTCCGCGGCGGAGGCTCCCCCATGGAGAATTTGGCCCAGATTCCCCACGGGAGACCATCTGCCGCGGACGGAGCTTTCGGAGGCCCCCCGACGGACCCTGTCCGCGGCGGGGGGTCTCTCGTGGAGAATCTGGCCCCGATTCCCCACGGGAGACCATCCGCCGCGGACGGGGCCCTCGGGGAGCTCCCCAACGGGCCCTGTCTGCGGCGGAGGCTCTCCCATGGAGAATCTGGCCCAGATTCCCCACGGGAGACCATCCGCCGCGGACGGGGCTCTCGGGGAGCCCCCCAACGGGCCCTGTCCGCGGCGGAGGCTCCCCCATGGGGCAGGTTGTCGGGGGCCTGACACCATGCCAAACGGAACCGCCCGGGGCGGGTCTAGGGGGCCCGACGCCATGCCAAACGGGACCTCCCGGAACCAAATTTTCGGGGCGTGACCCGTGACACCATGCCAAACGATATCTCCGGGAGAAAGCAAGAATCTTAGAGCAAGGGGCGAAAGTCACCAGCCCAGGGCGCGGTTTTGGCGCATCTTAGTCTTACTATTACTATTATTCTTACTCGTACTAGTACTATTACTCTTACTCTTACCCTTACTCTTACCCTTACTCTTACTCTTACTCGTACTCTAGTATTACTCTTATTCTTACTCTTATTGTTTACTCTTACTCTTACTCTTACTCTTACTCTTACTCTTACTATTACTCTTACTCTTATTGTTTATTATTACTATTACCCTTACTCTTACTCTTACTCTTACTGTTTACTCTTACTCTTACTCTTACTCTTACTCTTACTCTTATAATTTACCCTTACCCTTATTTTTACACTTGCTCTTACTATTACTATTACTCTTACTCGTACTCTTACTCTTACTATTTACTCTTACTCTTACTCGTACTCTTACTCTTACTCTTACTCTGACTCTTACTCTTACTCTTATAAGTTACCCGTACTCTTACTTTTACTATTACTCTTACTCTTACTCTTATTATTTACTCTCACTCTTACTCTTACTCTGACTCTTACTCCTACTCTCACTCTTATAAGTTACCCTTACTCTTACTCTTACACTTGCTCTGACTCTTACTCTTAGTCTTACTCTTACTCTCATTATGTTCTCTTACTCTTACTCTTCATCTTACTATTACTCTGAATATTACTCTTACTCTTTCTCCTACTCTTACTCTTACTATTACTCTTACTCTTACTCTTACTCTTACTCTTACTCTTTTACTCTTACTCTTACTCTTACTCCTCCCTCCCTCCCTCCCTCCCTCCTCCTCCCTCCCCTTCCTTACTCTTACTATTACTCTCACTCTCACTCTCACTCTTACTCTTACTCTTACTCTTACTCGAGATCCTGCGTGGCGTGTGCAGAGAAAACAAGAACCCCACTTTGGATGCGGGGAAAACAAAATACACTCCTCCTCATCCCTCCTCCTGCTGCGGGAGGAGGTGGAGGAAGGGAGGAGGTGAAGAGGATGCAAGTCTGCTTGGCCCTTCTCCAACTCCTCTGATTGCCCGCTCTGTTTCGCTACATGTGTATTGCGAGGAAGTCTTGGGGTGGCCACTTGAGACGCCGACTGTTGGCCTTTGGGGGGGGGCCCTCGTCGCCATGGCCAGACGCAGTGGAAAACGGGCGTGTTCGGACCAGGGGGGGGGGTCGGGGGACCGATTTTGAGCCGATTTCGAGTTGGCGGTGTCCCTGGGGCCGGACATGCCCCCCTTGCCATCTCCTCCCCCTCCTGCGTCAGCCAGCTGCCTGGGCTCAAGCCGCCAGCTGGGCACATCAGACCCTCAGGTAGGTGGTTTGGCCTCGAGGGCAGGCGGTTTGGCAAGATGGTGGAGCAGGGTGTGGACTTCAGCAATTGGGAGGCATCTGACCTTTGCTTGGACGTGTTGATGCAACACCATGGACCTTCTCTCAGGGAGCTTGGCATCACCATTGGTACCCGGGACATCCTGGGATTGTTCCAGGGCCCCAACCTGGTGGCGGCGCCTGCAGTGGTCATCTTTTCCTGCCTCTGGCCCGTGGCAAGCTTTAATCCGTATCTAGACAGGCTGATCAGAAAGTACACTGGGCAAAGCCCAGGCAGCTCCTGTGAGAGGGCGATGTTCTACGAGACCATGGTGTTCGAGTCAGTGGTGGGCCAATTGCCCAACGCCATGGTGATCTGCATCAATCGGTCCACTGACAGCATACGGACTTCAGCCACACCATCGTACTTGGCCAAATTGAAGCAGGTGCCGGGCTACACGCCTTGTCAAAGCAATTGGCCGAGTCAAGATCCCCTTCGGCCACTCATGAATGGCAAAGATCTGGTGGTACGTATGAACAACAATGGGCCTTTTTACCCTTTTCTATATGAGGATGAGAAGCAGTGTTTCGATCTCATAGACTTGTTGGCAGATGCAACAAAGTGTGGGCATCGTGTCCTTTTCACGGCGGAGTGGGATGGGAGCCTATCCAATGCCTGTGCCAGCCTGGTGCGAGCAAAAATTGCATCTGGCTATGTGCCTCCATCACTGCAACTGCCACCACATAGGTGCAGGCAGCCAGCTCTACGTAGCATGGGGAAACAGAGTGGCCCATACACTGCCTACCAGGAGCATGCTCACGACCACAGAGTCTCTCAAGTGATGAATGCCCATTTTGAGCAAGTGGCAGCAGATCCTGAACGTGACTACGAATTCCCAGTGGACAAAGTAAACTCGTTTGAGGTCAACATTAATGCAGCGGTCATGTGGTTGTTCGCATTAGTGGTGGATGTTCCAGCCTATTAGTTGCGTGGGTTGTATGATCAACCATGGTAGTCTCAGCCATTGGGTTCATATCATTGGAATTGTCAGCCATGGAATTCTCATTCTCGGAATGGGCACTTGGTGTTAAATGATGGTGCAAAGTGCTGGTGGTATACCTTGTGGGTGTCAGTCGCAGATTCGTCACAACTCCAATCAGAGTAGCATTTGCTGTGAGCCACGAGACCGGTTGGATGGTGTTTTGCTTATGGCTCAGGCTTTGATCTGACAAGCTGGTTCACAAGCTTGCTTCAAAAGCTTGCAAGCTTGCTGCGAGAGGAAAAAAAAGCCTCCAGCAGCAGTGGCCTGGCATGGGATCGTTCTCTGCCAGCATGTTCAGAAGCCCTGCCTATGGGAGCTGGCTGCTGGGAAATGGAAAAAAGGGAGTTTACACTTGACAAATGGTTGAATGATCCACGCGGTGTCAGAACCCAACACTGACATCAACGTGACAGGTGACAGGAACCAGTTGCATCGACATGAGTATTCATCTGTTTGGGGGAGCTCTTTGCACAATCCTCTCACATCCTCCTCCCCCTCCCTTCAAAATGTAGGGGGGGATGCGGCTAAGGGATAAGGGGAGAGGGGGTCACCTTCAGGAATCTTCAGGAGGAGGTCGTCTTAGATGTCCCACTGGCCCCAGTGGCGTCAAAGGTATCTTTTCCAACTTCGCTGCCAATGAACTCTTCGAGGGAGTTCGTCTGGGGCTCTCTTGGGGCCCTCCTGGAGCTCGGATGCCTTTGGGGCAGGCATGCTATGATGTTTTGGAAGAAGGGGAGGGGCATGCTAGGATGTTGTCGTGTTTAATCACGGAGGGGTTGTCGCGTTTAATCATTGGGGCCTAAACATTCCCATGCACTTAAGAGTCAGGGAGTATTCCACTTACTCATTGGGCGGGAGTAAGAGTCAGAGTAAGAGTCAGAGTAAGAGTAAGAGTCAGAGTAAAAGGATGAGAAGGAGGAGGAGGAGGAGGGCCCCTCCCACTCGTTCCTCCCACTGGCCTCCTCCCCCCCCCCATCTTGATTGCGACCACTGCCGCGCGTGGGACGCCCGGTGGGCCCGCTGCTGGTGGTGGGCCAGGCGCCATCACCTGGCGGCGGCTGTCGTCGTCGTCGTCGTCGCCCTCTGTGCTTGCGCGCGTGCTTGCTTGCACCGCGCGCGAGGGTCGAGGAGAAGGAGGATCGATCGAGGGTCAAAGTTTCGATCTTCGGGGCCCCCTGCTCCCCCTCCCGTGGGCTGGGGGACCCAGGGGGGGATAATCCTCCGGGGAGCGCGGATCGAGGAGAAGGAGGATCAATCGAGGAGCGAGGTTCGAGGGGGATCGATTGATCTTCTGGGTTCGAGGAGGATCGATCGATCGATCCAGGGGGCTGCTGACAACTTGTTTCGGGGGTCCTCGGGGGGGCAATTTGGTGGGGCAGAGGGGGCTGCTGCTGACAATTTGTTTGGGGGGGTCCTCGGGGGGGCAATTCAGCGGGGCAGAGGGGGTTGCTGACAACTTTTTTCTGGGGCCCTTGGGGCGACAATTCGGTGGGGCAGAGGGGGCGGCTGCTGACCACTCTTTTTGGGGGTCCTCGGGTGGCAATTTGGCAGGGCGGAGGGGGCTGCTGACAACTTGTTTCGGAGCTTCTCCGGGGGGGCAGAGGGGGCTGCTGGCAACTGTTTTCATGTGTTTTTGGTGGGGCAGAGGGGGCTGCTGACAACTTGTTTTGGGAGTCTTCGGGGGGGCAATTTGGTGGGGAAAAGGGGGCTGCTGACAACTTTGTTTGGGGGTCCTTGGGGGAGCAATTCGGTGGGGCAGAGGGGGCTGCTGCTCTGACAATTGTTTTCGGGGGTCCTCGGGGCCCCATTCCGTGGGGCAGAGGGGGCCGCTGGTAACTTGTTTCGGGGGCCCCATTCCGTGGGGCAGAGGGGGCTGCTGACAAACAGAGTTTTTTGGGGGTCCTCGGGGGGGCAATGCAGTGGGGCAGAGGGGGCTGCTGACAATTTTTCCCCACATCCAAAGTGGGGTTCTTGTTTTCTCTGGACACCCCGCACAGGAACAGGAACACCAACTCACTCACTCATCACTCACTCACTCACTCACTCACTCACTCACTTACTCACTCAGTCACTCACTCTCTCACTCACTCACTCACTCTTCACTCACTCACTCACTTACTCACTCACTGAACACACTCATCATCATCATCGACAACTTCCTCGTCATCATCACTCACTGACCCCCACGCACTCACCATCTCACGCTCTCACACGCACACTAATCATCAGTACCACCATCATCATCACTCACTCGTCTGTGAGTGAATTGCGTGGAAGTCTCAGGTTGGAGCCCCCTCCCTATGGGTCCTGCAGCTCATATGAGTAATCCGAGTGGGTCATCCCACTCCTGTAACTGTCGTCAATTTTGGGCTCCTCAGGCCTGAATATGGAGGAAGTCTGAGGCGGCAGCCTCGTCTGTGAGTAAATTGTGAGGAAGTCTCAGGCGGGCCCCTCCCTATGGGGCCTGCAGCTCATATGAGTAATCTGAGTGGGTCATCCCACTCTTGTAACTGTCGTCAACTTTGGGCTCCTCAGGCCTGAATATGGAGGAAGTCTCAGGCGGGAGCTTCGTCTGTGAGTGAATTGTGAGGAATTCTCAGGCGGGAGCCCCCTCCCTATGGGGCCCGCAGCTCATATGAGTAATCCGAGCGGGTCATCCCATCTTGTAACTGTCGTCAATTTTGGGCTCCTCAGGCCTGAATATGGAGGACGTCTCAGGCGGGAACTTCGTCTGTGAGTGAATTGTGAGGAAGTCTCAGGCGGGAGCCCCCTCCATATGGGGCCTGCAGCTCATATGAGTAATCCGAGCGGGTCATCCCACTCCTGTAACAGTCGTCAATTTGGGGCTCCTGAACCCTTAATGGTGGCCGATTGGATTCTGAAGTTAACATACGATATGTTGGGTTTTCACAATGACAGGGCACCAATTCCACATCCGAAAAGTCGCCATGTTGGCATGGAAACTAAAGTGAACCCTTAATGGTGGCCGATTGGATTCTGAAGTTAACATGCGACTTGTTGGGTTTTCACAATGACAGGGCACCAATTCCACATCCAAAAAGTCGCCATGTTGGCATGGGAACTAAAGTGAACCCTTACTGGTGGCCGATAGCATTCTGAAGTTAACATACGATTTGTTGGGTTTTCACAATGACAGGGCACCAATTCCACATCCAAAAAGTCGCCATGTTGGCATGGGAACTATAGTGAACCCTTAATGGTGGCCAATTGGATTCTGAAGTTAACATGCGATTTGTTGGGTTTTCACAATGACAGGGCACCAATTCCACATCCGAAAAGTCGCCATGTTGGCATGGGAACTAAAGTGAACCCTTAAGCCCTTAAGGCTGAGGCTGAGGCTGAGGCTGTTCCACAAGTCCCACAGGTGCCACAGGCCCTTCAGGTTCCATTGGCCCCACCTGTCCTGCAGGCCCCTCAGCAACAGACTCGGATCGAGCGAGAGAGAGTGGGATCGAGGAGGCTCGGATCGAGTCGGGTCGGGGAGGTTGCCTCCAGGTCCTGCGCCGCCAGAAGGGTGAGCTGGAGCCTGCACTGGGGCTGCAACTGCCAACGGCGTTGCAAGCGTGCCCGGGCTTGCACATCCCCACAGGTCCCACAGGCCTCACAGGCCCCACGGGCCCCACAGGCCCCGCAGGTCCCACATCCTATGGGGCTCGCAAATCCCACAAGTCCCACAGGCCCCACAGGTCTCACAGGTCCCACGCCCCCCCCCCGCCCTCAAGTCTCACAGGTCCCACAGCCCCCACATGTCCCACAAGTTTCAGGGGCCCCACTGGTCCCACAGGGCCCAAAGGCCCCCCAGGGCCCGCAGGTCTCTCAGAGTCGCATAATGTCCACAGACTCCACAAGTCTCAAAGGCCCCATGGGCTACACAGGCCTCAACGGCTTCACAGGTCGCATCCTGGTTATCCTGGCATCTTGGCATCACCATCATTCGTCGTCGATGATGATGACTCTCACGTGCGCTAAGAAAATTCTCATGTGGGGTCCTTCCGTCGGAGCATTTGGGGGTCCTCGGGGGGCAATTCGGTGGGGCAGAGGGGGCTGCTGCTGACAACTTTTTTGGGGGGTCCTCGGGGGGGGGGGGGCAGTTCAGAGGGGGCTGCTGACAACTTTTTTCGGGGCCTCTCTGGGGCCCCATTTGGTGGGGCAAAGGGGGCTGCTGACAACTTGTAGCCTCAGGGAGCCTCAAGGAGCCTCAGGGAGCCTCAGGGAGCTTCAGGGAGCTTCAGAGAGCCTCAGGGAGCCTCAGGGAGCCTCAGGGAGCTTTTGCAGGGAGCCTCAGGGAGCCTCAGGGAGCCTCAGGGAGCATCAGGGAGCCTCAGGGCACCTCAGGGAGCTTCAGGGGGCCTCAGGGAGCCTCAGGGAGTCTCAGGGCGTCCCTGCTGCCTCTATGCTCTGTGCACTCGTCCTCCTCCTCCTCCTCATCCATCCTCCCTTCTTCTCCCTCCTCCTTCCTCCTCCATATCCTCCTTCTCCCCTTCCCCCCTCCTCCTCCCCCCTCCTCCTCCTCCTCTTCTTTTCCTCCGGGTTCCTTCTCTCGCCGCCCCAGCCAGCACCTGGCCTGCTGACACCCCCGGCGGCCCCCCCCCCCGGCTGGCCTCGCAGCAGCAGCGATGAAGCGCTCGCTGCAGCAGGCACGCCTGCTGCGGGCGGGTGCATGAGGAGGAGGGGGAGGAGGAGGAGGAGGAGGAGGAGGAGGAGGAGGAGGATGAGGAGGAGTGGGGAGGGTCGGGATGAGGAGGAGGGGTTGGGATGAGGAGGGGGAAGGGGGAGGGGGGTGAAGGAGTTGGGATGAGGAGGAGGAGGAGGAGTTGGGATGAGGAGGAGGAGGAGGCTGAGTTGGGAACAACATCATCATTGAAACCTCAATGTGGACTCGAGACCCTGTGGGGTCAGAAGGGAGAGTAGGACCATGAAGAGGAGGCACGAGGGCCATGAATACGAGGTGGAATGAGGGGGAGGATGAGGAGGAGGAGGAGGAGAGCCATGAAGAGAAGACAGAATGAGGATGCGCGAGGATCATGACAAGGGTGTGGAATGAGGAGGAGGAGGAGGAGGATATTCCTCCTCCTCGTCCTCTGCCCTCCCCATTCCTCTGCATCCTCTGTCTTCCTCCTCATCTGCCATGCCGTGCCTTTGCCTCCCCCTTGCCCTCCCCCATTCCCCCTTACCTGCCCTCTCTCCCGTCTCTCCCCCCACTCTGCCCTGCTTGATTGGGATTGCTGCCCCCACATAGCCATTTGGGCTCTCTGTTGGGTTTCACTGTGGGTCACTACACGAACATGCACTGTCGGAGGTCTTCGTCGTCGTCGTCGTCGTCGTCGTCGTCGTCGTCGTCGTCGTCGTTCGTCGTCGTCGTCGTCGTCGTCGTCGTCGTCGTCGTCGTCGTCGTCGGGCGTCCAAGTTTGAGGGCCACGCTTGGACGTGATCGAGATCGACGATCCACGCGGTGTGAGAAACCACCGCCCACGTCGACGTCGACGACGACGACGTCGACGACGCGGGGCGCGGGCCGTCCTTCAGGGCGTGGTGGTCTGCCAGGGCGGGGAGGTTCCCGGGCAAGTGGGAGACCTGGCGGGCGGCCGCCGACGGCCCGCGGGGGGGGCGACGACGACGACGACGACAGTGTATGTTTATGTAGTTTGTGCTGACTGGCCATGTGGGGCCTGGTCGATGCGCCCCCCCCTGCCTCCGGACGACCTGGGCGAGGCCGACTGCGAGAAGATGCCGCCATTGCCGCAGGACATGGACGACGACGACAACGATGGTGCCGATGGGCTCTTGCCTCAGCGTTGGGCGAGCTTCTCAGGAGGAGGAGGGAGGAGGAGGAGGAGGAGGAGGAGGAGGAGGAGGAGGAGGAGGAGAAGGAGGATGGAGGCAGGAAGAGGAGGGAGGAGGAGGAGGAGGATATAAGGGGGAGGCGGGAGGAGGTGGGAGGAGGATGGGGAAGAGGGAGGAGGGAGGAGGGCGCGGTGGGCCATGGCCCTCCTCCCCCCCCCCCCCCTCCTCCCCCCCCCCCCCCCCCTCCCCCCCCTCCTCCTCCTCCAGCCCTGCGCTCCTCCTCCTTCTCCTCCTCCTCCTCCTCTTCCCTCCTATCCATGGCTTTCCTTGCCCTGGGGCTGCCCACTGCCAAGGCTCTGCCAGCGCTGCACGGACCAGCTCGTGGATGCAGGTGGTTCGGCGCCATTCAAACTCAGGCAGTTCATCGCTGACGCTGCGGAGCCTGACGTGGAGCGCTTCCACCGGGTGCGCTTGGCCATGTTCAGGGACACCCTTCTTCATTCCTCCATTTCCTCTGGTGACCTCCTCATGCATTTTCCTCCTCATTCCTCGCCCCCCTCCTTCTCCTCTGGCCGTCTTGGAACTTGGGAGGCCTTAGGGCAATCTGGTGGGCCGTCTTGGAACATTATTGGGCCGTCTTGGGGGAATATTGGCCTCGGGAGTGCAGATTTGTTCCAATGGATGGTGGCCTCTGGGGCACAATCTTGGGGGCCTTGTGGGCCGTCTTGGAGCCCTTTTGGGCCGTCTTGGAGCTCTCTTGGGAGCCTCTTGGGCCGCCTTGGAGCAATCTTAGGCCGTGTTGGAGGCATCATGGCCTCGGGAGCGCAAACCTATGGTTGCTTTTACGAGGGACTGTGGCCTCCAGGGCACAATCTTGGTGGCCTCGCGAGCCATCTTGGAGCCGTCTTGGGTCGCCTGGAGCTCTCTTGGGAGCCTATTGGGCCGTCTTGGGGCCGTCTTGGAGCAACCTTAGGCATCTGGGCAAGGGCAATTGAATTCCACAAAGGACGGCAAGTTGCCAGGGGCAGAGACGCTTGGTGAGCATCGAAAGTGGGACATCTGTGGCATCCAGGCTTGCACGACATGCTTCTGCAAGATCCTTAACATGCCTAAGAAGAAACTGACCAAATACAAGAAGCTCATCCTGGATGGTGCTGTTCAGCCCCCCCCGCCACACGATCCTTCTGTTGGACACCAGTTCCGGGCGTCGCCCGCTGCTGACCACGCCGACTCGTGGCTTGCCTGGTGCTATCACAGCGTGGCCGAGGACAGGGCAGACGTCGAGGTTCCCAGTCCTGACGACCCTGGCGAGGAAGCCCCACCCCCGCCCGAAGTTGCGATTAGTTTCGAGCTCCCCCTTGGTGAAGACCATGGCAAAAACTTGCCCAAGAAGTACTTGCCTCCAGGCCGTTTGCAAGAACTCTTCGAATATTCATGCTCTCGCATCCTCCATCCTCATTCGTCCTCCTGCTTGTTTGGGCCTGGGGTCCTCCGGAGGCCTCTGATATTTTAGGACCTCACGGGAACCTCTGGACGAGACCTCTGGAGGCCTTCCGGGGTCAGTCGTCGTCGTCGTCGTCGTCGTCGTCGTCGTCGTCGTCGCTGGGGCCGCCGTCGTCGTCGTCGTCGTCGTCGTCGTAGACAAAGGCCAGTGCAATTCCATGAGACTTCTGAGCCTCCTGTGGAGGGTGTGTGGTTTCTATGAAAGTCAATCGGGGACAGCAGCGGCTTCCTTGGCCACTTTTTCACGCGTCTACCGTGATAAGTGGAGGTTGGCATTGCAGTTCAGGAGCTCTGACAAGTGCCGCTGTACCTTGTGTGCCAAATACACGCAGCAGCGCACGCAGTCTGTCCAAGGAAATGAAGGCTGAGATCGAGCAGGCTCATCAGGCACACGTGGCTACCATTATGAAGGACCCTTTGTTTGGAAAAGCTTCTACTCTTGCCTCCTCCTTGGGCTCTGCCTCCTCCTCTATGTCTCGTGGCCTCTCTCTCTCCACGAGGGGAGTGGCGACAAACACGACGACGACCACGCCGACGACGACGCAAAATAGACGCCCCCTCTCGCGCGCCCGGAGGACCGTGCCACATATGCGCGGCAGCAGGTCTTGTCGGTGAACTCCACGGTGCCCAAGCCTGGCAGGGAGGTGCAGTCGCAAGACGACACTGTACTGACCCTCACAATAGACGGCATGGACCAGGCCCAGGGAGGGAGGGAGGGTGACAGGGGAGGGGAGGGCAGATGGGTGGACAGGTAAGGGGGCAAACAAGAGGAGCAGCAGCAGCCAAATTGAAGAGCTCCCGAACCCCTGTGCAATGCTTATTCCCCCTGCTGGCATATCCAGAAACGATGCCCACGACAGCTGTCTGGAGGGAAGGGCTATGCAGTGAGGCTGGGATGCCAGCAATATTGAGGTGCTCTCTGGGCGCATTATTTGGGTTTCGCCAGGCAATGTCATCTTGGATGCGACTGATCAGGGCAGGTAGGATCTAGGGGGGCCCCTCTGCTGAAATCTCAGACCTCTTCTTCTCTGGTGTCTGCCCCTTATCCCAATCCTTCCTCCAATCGCATTGCTGAGTTAGGAGATGTGGTATTTCCCCTGTTGGCAAATCCAGAGACGATGCCCATGACAGCTGTCCGGAGGGAAGGGCTGCGAGGCTGGGATGCCAGCGATACTGAAGAAAGGGGGTTGGGGAGTTGGAATTCTGTCAATGTGGAGAGCTGTGGGGCATTAGAGGTGCTCTCTGGGCGCATTATTTGGGCTTCCATCCTGGGGGGCCCTGGGCCAGGCGAGAGGGATCTAGGGGAGCCCCTTGGGCGGCCCCGTGGGGCAGGTGGGATCTAGGGGAGCCCCTTGGACCTCATAGGCTTACCTTATCTGCTGATATCTTAGACCTCTTCTTCTCCGGTGTCTGCCCCCTCATCCCAATCCTCCCCCCCTCCACTGCGCATGCCAATTGCATTGCTGAGTTAGCCCAAGGCGAAGTTCAAGTGCCCGCGCAACTTCTCCAATTCGAAGGAGCTCTCCTCGTCGTGGAGGCCCCAGATACACATGGTAGGCGTGCTGATTGCTGGGGTTGCAGAGTGTTATTTCTTGATGGACCAGCATATGCCAGCTGATAGTAACATGGAACTGTCGCTCCTTTCACATGCACTGGACATTGCACAGGGCCTCCTCCGTGTGAGAGGCCGAGCGTTGCCCGCCAACTTGCATGTCCAGGCAGATAACACTTCCCGAGAGTTGCGCAACCAGATTGGAGCAATGTGGGGTGCAAGCTTGGTTGCCAAAAACACGCTCAGATCAGTGACCTTTGGATTTTTACCTGTGGGGCACACCCGCGTCGACATTGACCAGCGGTTTTCAGTTATTGCGTCAGAGCTCGCCCGGAAGGACATCTTGCAGACACCAGAGGCGATTTCGTGCAAATGCCACCTTCCCCCTTTGCCAGCAGCTATGGCTCTGGGGAGCTGGTTTAGATTTTTCAAGCCCACTGGTGGGCCCAAAACGGGCCCAGCCCTTGCAGGACTTCTGCAACCACTTGTTTAGATTTTGCAGGCCCACTGGTGGGCCCAAAACAGGCCCAGCCCTTGCATGACTTCTGCAACCACTTGTTTAGATTTTGCAGGCCCACTGGTGGGCCCAAAATGGGCCCAGCCCTTGCAGGACTTCTGCAACCACTTGCTTAGATTTTGCAGGCCCACTGGTGGGCCCAAAACGGGCCCAGCCCTTGCAGGACTTCTGCAACCACTTGTTTAGATTTTGCAGGCCCACTGGTGGGCCCAAAATGGGCCCAGCCCTTGCAGGACTTCTGCAACCACTTGTTTAGATTTTGCAGGCCCACTGGTGGGCCCAAAATGGGCCCAGCCCTTGCAGGACTTCTGCAACCACATTGCCAACCACCTGATGACGCTCCATGACCGCGGTGGTCGTGCTGTCCACGTTGCCGACTTAATTTGTCTGACACGCTTGCCCTGCCGTCCTTCTGTTCCAATTGCCATTCACACTCATCTTTCTCTTTCCTGCCCCTGCTCCCTCGCCCTGTCCTGTCAACCTCAACCCCTCTTCCTCCCAGAGATGCCTCCAGGATCGCCATGGTTGTCGAGCGCAACCATCGTGTCCTTGAGTCTGGGGCCTGGGCCATGCCCTCTCTGTCTGTCTCGTCGTCGTCGTCGTCGTCGTCGTCGTCGTCGACGTCGTCGTCGCTGTCTGCCTGTCTGTCTGTCTGTCTGTCTGTCTGTCTGTCTGTCTGTCTGTCTGTCTGTCTCTCTCTCTCTCTCTCTCTCTCTCTCTCTCTCTCTCTCTCTCTCTCTCTCTCTCTCTCTCTCTCTCTCTCTCTCTCAATATGAATATCTCTCTCTCTCTCTCTCCCTTTCTCTCTCCTTGCCTCCTGTTACTCTCTCCTTGCCTCCTGTTACTCTCTCCTTGTCTCCCTGTCTCCTTGCCTCTCCGTTTCAATACATATATAGATATATCCATCTGAGGTTGAGATTGTCCGGGAGTTCCTGGATTGGCAGCGCTTCTTCATCCCAATCAAAGTGATGGGCTCTGGCATTGCCATCAAAGAGCAGGGAGAGAGCGTCAATCACAGCTTCCGGTGGGTCAAGCGCAGCGACCCCATGAATTCTTCACGCTTTGCATCTCCCCCCTTCTCCAAGCAGGCGGACAGCGCGAAAGAGGGAGGAGGATAATGAGGCTGGGATGCATAGGATGAGGAGGAAGAGAACGAGAAGTATGAGGAGAAGGATGACGTGGAGAAGGATGGGGGGAATATGAGAATGGGGGATGAGGCAGTAGGAGAAACTGCAAGCTGAAGAGCCAGAAGCTTTTTGAATGGAGTCCCTCAGAAGCTTTTGGGGAGCCCCAGAGGGCACCAAGAGGGCCCCAAGAGGATTGATTCCAAGAGGGCTCCAAGAGGGGCCTGAGAGGTGCATGATCATGTGCCTTGGAAACCTTCATGGAGCAAGCCCTCTTGAGCATCCAGAGTCCCAGAAGGCTCCAAGAGGGGGGGCAATGGGGCCCCAAGAGGGCTCCAAGGGGCCCTGAGAATGCTTTTACTGACAAGTTAAAAAGTCCATAAACGACACAAACTGGTTGGATTTGTTTCAGCCACTATGGCTCTTCTTGGGGCCCTGCTGGGGCTCCCTTGGGCCCTCTTGGGGCCCTCTTTGGGCAGCCCTCCTGACTTCCTGGCCCTTTCTTGGGGTTCCGAGAGGGCCCTCACAGGGTTCCAAGAGGGCCCTGAGCTCCAAGTGGGCTCCAAGAGGGCCCTGAGACGACTACATGATCATGTCGTCGTCTTGAGGCCCTTTGGGGACGCTCTCTTGGAGCCCTCTTGGGGACATCTGGTGGAGGCAGGGTCGAGGGGGGGTGGAGGGGGGGGCAAAGGCGGAGGTCAAAGGGGAAGGAGGAGGTTGGAAGAAGAAATGCCCTAGACCACCTCAGCCTTAACGGGCTCGTGGGATTACAAAATCAGTGGCGAATGGTTTGTCGATTCGGAGATTGGGCGTCCAAGCAGAGGGATGAACAATTCTGAGATTTGCACTCGTGGGCAGATGGGGCAGCACGCCTCGTTGCTGGCCCCAGTGCCTTGCAACCTCTGTCGTCGCGAGCCCAGGGCGCCCCCCCCCCCTTCCTTCCCCCGAGTATTCAAAGGGGGAGGGATGAAGGGATGATGGGGTAATGCGGACGCGCCCAGGACTTCGACTGCGACCCTGATCCGGACGACGTCATACTGCTCCTGAAAGCCAACATGAGCTCGAAAGCGTGCTCCCAGAACCCGCAAGTACATCTGCCTGCTGGATGCATTGCTCAGTTGGCCTCTGGACCGGTGGAGCCTTTGCCCAAGAAAAAGTTCAGCAAGCGCGAGTGCGACGAGTACCTGAAGACTGCCAAGCGCCTGAAGGCAGACCCGTGGCATCTGACCCATGGCGCCAAATATTTGGAGACCTTGGTGGGGGACAACGAGAAGAATGTCAATAATCGCGACAATCTCATGGACATCCAGGTGCACAAGAGGCACTCCCGGTCAACTTGCCCACTTCTCCCAGAGGCCATGGGCGAATGGTATAACTATGCGCCTGGGACGCCAAAGAGGATCAATATTCACAATCGTGCACCTCAGCCACCAGCACGCCTGCGCCGCATGAGTTCCAAGCGGGGTGCGCCGCCTGGCCACGAGCGTCGTGTGGTGGCACCAAAGTGGGCTGCTGCGCCAAAGGGGGCAGCAAAGAGGGCTGCTGCACCAAAGGGGGCACCAAAGAGGGCTGCTGGCATCGACGACATTCCCATTGGCAAGCTTGGGTGTTCAAAGTGTCGCTGGTCCACCAAGAGTGGCTGTGCTGAGTGCCGCAAATGGGCAGAGCAACGCCTGAAGGGCGAGGATGCCCCACATCCATGGGCGAGGCGGGCAGCCAAGATGAGGCGCCTGGCAGCTGCAGCTGAGGCTGCTGAGCTGCCTGATGAGGCTGCTGGTGATGAGCCGCCTGAGGAGGAGGCTGCTGGCGATGAGCCGCCTGAGGAGGAGGCTGCTGGTGGTGAGCTGCCTGAGGAGGCTGACGGTGGTGAGCTGCCTGGGGAGGAGGAGATCCCTGAGGCTGCTGGTGGGCCTGAGGAGGCCCAGCTACCCCCTGCAGACTCTGGCACTGACGGCGAGTCGAGTGCAGCCTCCACAGTAGTGCCAGACACTCCCTGAGTGTAAGTTGTCCAGGGAATAGGGCAGAGGAGGAGGGGGAGGGAGTAGAGGAGGAGGTCAGGAGGAGGAGGTCGGGAGGAGGAGGAGGTCAGGAGGAGGAAGTCAGGAGGAGGAATGAGGAGGAGGAGGAGAAGGAGGTCAGGAGGAGGAGGAGGACAGGAGGATGAGGAGGCCAGGAGGAGGAGGAGGAGGAGGAGGTCAGGAGAAAGAGGAGGAGGGAGGAGACGAAGGAGGAGGTCAGGAGGAGGAGGAGGGAGGACGGAGGAGGAGGAGTGTGGCTATTTTGAGTTCATTCCCTGCAGAGTAGTAGATCGTTTAAGGTCTCTGAAGATGAGGGGGTGAACGAGTGGGCTCGTGCGCAGTGGCCTGTGAGCTCCAGGTAGATCTCCCACGAGTGCCTGCTGGCTGGGTGGCAATCTAGCTGCTCTCTGTGCTACTAGCCACCTTCATCTGACCCTGCCCCTCGCTTCTTACACTGCTCACCTCCTCCTCCTCCTCCTCATCCTCCTTCTCCTCCTCACCTCCTCCTCCTCCTCCTCCTCCTCATCCTCCTCCTCTCCTGATATGCACGCGTTTGCGTTGGGCCTGCAGCAATGCTCGCTGGCGTCTTTTACGTGGGGGGAGCTTTCCAGTGCTCGTACGTTGATATGGCACTGTATGTAGTGCATAGATCAACACTAGTGCGGCACCGCAATGCCGATACAGCATAGAGCTGCCAGGCACATTGTGATATGAAATCGTCGCTTTTGAGTGCAGACGAGAGAAGTTCTTGACTCTTTGTGCATCCTCATCCTCCTCCTCCTCCTCCCCCTCCTCCTTCGAATGGTACAATTGCTCCTCCTCCTCCTCCTCATCCTCCTCCTCCTCCTCCTCCTCCTTTGCTCCTGCGCTTCCCCAACCGCCCCAACTCGCCCAGGGATTTACCATCAGACCTCCCTGCGTCCTTCATTCCCCTTTCCCTTGGGACTCACTCTTTCTGTCTGATCCTTTCACTTGCCCTGAGTGGCTGCTGCCAGGCGCCTCCACTTCCCCGCGATGACGACGGCGAGCCCACGCGCAAGCGTCTGGACGGGCTTGGGCCCCGGGGCAGGGGCCAGCGCAGGGCAGAGAAAGAGGGCAGAAGCACGCAACTGCAATGCAAGGAGTGGGTGGATGAAGGAGGGGGTGGGCAGTGGGGAGGATGCAGGGCATGACAAGTATGATTTAGTTTAACATCTTGAGTGTGCAAATTCTGTTTGTGAGTGAGTGCGATTGGTCAAAATGAGTATGCATGAACTACGACTATTCCAATAGACTGCATAGGGCAGGCTCCCATCACTGCCACTGAGGAGCTGATTAAGAAGGGCAACATCAACGTGCACAGCCTTCCCATGCTGAAGCAACTGCATCCTCTCAATGGTCATGCAATCGATTTCCTAGAGGTATTCTGCCCTCCACGCCTGGCGCCAGAGATTGAGTCGCGGGGCTACACTGCCTACTTGAGCATCGACCTCGAGGGTGGGTGGAACCTGATGAAGCATAATGTTCGCACGTATACGATGCAGCTGATCCGGGACAAGAAGCCAGCAATTGTCCACGTTGCTCCCCCATGCACGACCTTCTCCAAAACAGCGTACAGCAACATAGGTCGCATGTGCCCCATCAAGTGGGATATCCGCCGCAATGAAGGTGAAGAGTTGCTGAAAGCTGCCATGGATATACGCTGGCTGTTGCCATTCCGCGAGATATGCTTGTATATTCACACAGCCACGAGTGCTTGTATATCTACATGCTCACAGCCTTGTTGCTTCACAGCTCGGTTGCCTGAACAGGCTGTGGATTTGCAAGCTTCAGCATCGTGAGAAGCGGATGTTCTCTTTCGAGCACCCAGTTGGCGCAAGCTCGTGGAAGTCCGGTGACGTTCTTCAGGTGGCAGGCCTCAAAGGTGTTCAGAAGGCCTGCTTTGATGAATGTGTCTTCGGACTGAAGTCACCAGAAGGGTATCCCATGAAAAAGCAGACGTGCATGCTCACCAATTGCAGCGCCATTTACAATGCGTTTCATGGCAAGTGTTGCAAGTGCAAAGTTGCTCACAAAACCATGCAGAGTTCAGAGAATGGTGTTAAGTTGACCATGTGGGCACAGGCTTACCCTATGGGCATGGTGCGTGCATACACAGGTGCTGTGATCACTGCCTTGCAGCAGTGAAAGCAAACTTGCATGCCAGAATGGCATCAGTTCACCTGTGGGTAATCCGCGGGTCCCGGTCGAAGACTGACGCCGACGACGACGCCAACACTGACGACCCTGGGGCCCTCCGGGCCCTGACGACGACGACGACGACGACGACGACGACGACGACGACGAGTCTGACAATTCTGGCGTAGAGATTGCGAAGCAGAAATTAACAGTGCAGCAACAGACGCGTGCTCATTATTTTCCACGCGTCACTAGCTGGACAAGTGACGTGCAATCGAAGCTCCCGTTCCTTCAGCAGCCGACGTGCAGGGCAAAGTGCGTGGACAGATCTGGTAGCAATGGAGAGTGGCAGTGACGATGATCAGAGACAGGAGGTATGGGGTGGGGGAGGACAGAAATGAAAGGAGAAAGGCAGGATGGATATGCAGGCAGAGGAGATTGACATAGGGGCAGACATCTGACATTTTTGCTATGCTAGTCAAGTCGCTGTGGACAGATCTGGTAGCAATGGAGAGTGGCAGTGACGATGATGAGAGACAGGAGGTATGGGGTGGGGGAGGACAGAAATGAAAGGAGAAAGGCAGGATGGATATGCAGGCAGAGGAGATTGACATAGGGGCAGACATCTGACATTTTTGCTGTCCTAGTCAAGTCGCTCAATAACAATGTAATCACTCTCTGGTCAGTAGGGAGGTTCTGAGATAGGAGAGACGCCAACGTAAGCTTTGGCATAGCATAGCCTGGCGCAACCTGGTTTTATAACATCACAGGGTGGCATGGCATGGTATAGCAAAGCCCTGCATCATGCAATTGCATTGCATGCAGCCTCATGTCATGATATAGCATATCATAATGCACTGCACCATGGCAGGATAGTGAACCACTGCATACCATAGCATGGCGACGTGGCACACAATGGCACATTATATCATTGCATTACATAGCATAGCTGAGTATATCATACCAGATCAGCATAGGCACCCCGAGACACGCACGATACATCCATGGGGCGCCCACAGGTCACCTGTTGTCGACATTGGGCGTCAGGGGGCACCCCTGGGACATGTAGGGCACTCGCTGGACCACTGGGCAGCGTTGCCTTAACTGCTGGGCAGCTGAATTAGACGAGGGGCACTGTATTGCCCAACGGTCACACTGGTAACTGCAATGTAATTTCCACCCCCAGTGTTTTCTGATAACTGATAACAATCCTTACATGATTGCACAGGGATGGGGTGTCGAGAAGAGGAAGAGAGAGAGAGAGAGAGAGAGAGAGAGAGAGAGAGAGAGAGAGAGAGAGAGAGAGAGAGAGAGAGGCAGGGGCTCGCCAGGTTTCTCAATGAGCTGTTCTTCATCTCCAGGATGGTCGCCAAGCTGTACAACAGCCTGCCCGCTGCCCCCTGCTTTGCTCCCTGCACTTGTGCCCTGAGAAGGAGGAAGGCGGATGATGACGGGGGTAACGACGAGAAGAATGAGGAGGCGGTGGAGGAGGAGGCGGAGGAGGTGGATGAGGAGGTGGAGGAGAAGGAGAAGGAGGAGGAGGGGAAGGAGGAGAAGGAGGCGCATGGCGTGGAGGATGAGGTGGAGGAGAAGGGGAGGAGAAGGTGGAGGAGAAGGATGAGGAGAGGGAAGATGAGCCCTTGACCGCCACTGGATGCCACAACCTTGGACCGCCACTGGGTGCCACAGCCTTGGACCGCCACTGTATGCCACAACCTTGGACCGCCACGGGATGCCACAACCATGGGCCGCCACTGGGCCCACTGGCGATGTACCCCCCCTCGTCCCGAGGGGGGGGGGACCGCCGCTGTTCAGCTGAACAGTGGCGATCTCCCACCTCACGCCTAGGTCACAGGCGACCCCCCCCCCCTCGGGCGGCGAGGGGGGGGATCGCCAGCGTCGCGAGTTGAACCGGGAGGGCCGCCCCTGTCCAGCTGAAGCGTGGCGCCCCCCCCCCCTCAGGACGCGGGGGGGCACATCGCCAGCGGTTGGCCAGCTGTGCCACCCCATGGTGGTCAGAGGTCGCAGTGCCCACCGGCAGTCCATGGCAGCGCCGACCACTGGCAGCCCAGGGCCTCGACGTCCAGTGGCTGTCCATTGCAATGCTGTCTGGTGGTAGCCAATGGTGGCGCCATCCATGGGTTGTGTTGGGCATCCAGCTCTCGGGGGTTGGGCACAAAAAGGAGGACGGGAGGGGGGAGTCTGAGGAGAAGGAGGTGGATGAGTCTGAGGAGGAGGAGAATCATGAGAAGCAGATGTCGGGTACCATGTTAAGAAAGACCTGTGCCTGATAGAGTGGTAATGCGTGTGTGCCAATTCCAAGCCCCATGATTGGCTGTGTGCGTGCATGATCCAGGGGGTGGCACAGAGCTGCATGAGCGCCATGGCTATACGAATGCCCATGGGCCAACTGCAGCTATAGCACTGCATTGTACTGCACTGTGCTTGCATGTACATCTAAATGGGTATAGCCAGCTAGAAGATGACCCCCTAGCCATGTCGGGTTCGAGGCCAGCGAAGCGTCGACGTGTACTGCCTGCCACGTTTTCTGCTTTCACGGCCCCGCAGACAGCATGCAATGAGGTGATATCGAAGTGGGATGGCGATAAGGAGGCAGAGGAGGAGGATGAGGAGGGGGAGAAGGAGGAGGAGGAATACATCGACGACGAAGCAGAACTCGCCGACACGTCAGATGGGGACCTTGACCCATTAGACAAAATGGTCTTCCAAGAGAGCGAGGAAGAGGAGTCTGATGAAGAATGCGTTGATGAGGACGAGGAGGCGGAGGAGACGGAGAAGGTGGACTTGGAGGAGGTGGACTTGGACGCCATTGAGCGAGAGACATGGATCAGGTATCGCCTTTGGAAGCTCGAGGAGTAGGGGGTGTGTAGAATCGATGTGTCCTCTCCACGCCGTCTTCCACAATGACTCCCCCCTGTCTCCTCTGTTCCCTTATACCTGTCCTCGAAGGGATCAGGACCAAGGGATGGAGGAACGACAGAGGGGCACAACTGAGGGGCTGAGGGGGGTGATGTGGAGAAGACAAATCCAAATCTCGGCCCTGAGGAGAAACATTGGAATGATAAGCGCGAGGAAAGGCGTGCTAAAGAGGACGAGATCCAGGCGAGGAGTGAGTGGGTTCGAGCATGCTGGCTCATGAATTCGATAATCTCTGGGGCGCCATTTCCACCTTGTGGCCCCCGCCCCTGGCGGCAGCCTGACCGGGTTCGGCAGCCCAGGAGCCGTCGCCTGAGCGCCTCTGTTCCAATGCTGCCCTTTCCTTTTGCCTTAATGTGAATGCCATGGCCATCCCTGGCGTGAGATGGGGGACTCAGTGGAGGATCATCGAGGGGATCATCTAGGTTATCCCCACGATGATTGCCCCCTCTGGGACAACGCCAGGGGGCACAACCCACAGCCAATGGTGGCCCTGGCCAGGGGTGGTGACGGTGTAGAGCTGCATTCTCTGGGGCATGGTGTGTGCATACAGAGCAGGGGTGCATTGCCTTGCAGTGAGAGCACAATCTTGCATGTCAGAATGCTGGCTCACCTGTGGGCAATCTGCAGGTCTTAGGCTCTGACGCTGACGTCGACGACGACGACGCCGACGCTGACGACCCTGGGGCCCTCCGGGCCTCGACAGCGACGACGACGACGAGTCTGAGAAGTGGGGATTAGAGGTTTTGCAGGGCAAGCGTGACCTTTAAACATGTCTGTGACAAACGCGTGCTCATTACTTGCCACGCGTGGGGAGCGACGGCAATGGGAGCGACGGCCCAATGGAAAGTGGGAGCGACCGCCATGTCCTATCTGTCCTCCTCATGTTCTTCCTCCACCCTACCTTCCTCTGTCGCCCCCACTCCTCCCTTCTCCTACTCCTCGTCCTCCACTGGGGCCTCCAGTGGTGCTGCTGGATCTCCCGCTTCTCTGACAACCCGATCAAGTGTTTTCTGTTTGTTTCACATCCCATACAATGGAAACACGTGGGTGATATGCACTTGAAGGGGGGAATGGAGGGGAAAAGCAGGAAGAAAGGAGCCTTGGGTTCATGAGTGATTGGGGTAATCATTGTTAACATCAGCCATCTGTAGCCATGATGATTCCATTCTGGAGGGCCGGTAACATCCACACATATAGGTTCCAAGCCTAGGAGAGCCACGGGCGATTCCCCGCAAAGCCCACGAAAACCAATGAAATACTCCGACAGAAGGACCCCGCACTAATCATCATCAGTGCCATCATCATTACTCACTCACTCGTCTGTGGTGAATTGCGAGGAAGTCTCAGGCGGGAGCCCCCTCCCTGTGGGTCGCGCAGCTCATATGAGTAATCCGAACGGGTCATCCCACTTCTGCAACTGTCGTCAATTTTGGGCTCCTCAGGCCTGAATATGGAGGAAGTCTGAGGCGGGAGCCTCGTCTGTGAGTGAATTGTGAGGAAGTCTCAGGTGGGAGCCCCCTCCCTATGGGGCCTGCAGCTCATATGAGTAATCTGAGTGGGTCATCCTGCTCCTCCTGTAACCGTCGTCAACTTTGGGCTCCTCAGGCCTGAATATGGAGGAAGGCTCAGGCGGGAGCTCTGTCTGTGAGTGAATTGTGAGGAAGTCTCAGGTGGGATCCCCCTCCCTATGGGGCCTGCAGCTCATATGAGTATTCTGAGTGGGTCATCCCACTCCTCCTGTAACCGTCGTCAATTTGGGGCTCCTCAGGCCTGAATATGGAGGAAGTCTCAGGCGGGAGCCTCGTGTGTGAGTGAATTGTGAGGAAGTCTCAGGCGGGAGCCCCCTCCCTATGGGGCCCACAGCTCATATGAGTAATCCGAGTGGGTCATCGAGCTCCTCCTGTAACTATCGTCAACTTTGGGCTCCTCAGGCCTGAATGTGGAGGAAGTCTCAGGCGGGAGCTTCGTTTGTGAGTGAATTGTGCTCCCCTGCTCCTCCTGCTCCTCCCTGCTCCCCTCCTGCTCCTCCCTGCTCCCCTCCTGCTCCCCTTCTGCTCCTCCCTGCTCCTCCCCTGCTCCTCCTGCTCCTCCTGGGTCATCCCACTCCGCCTGCTCCTCCACCTCCCCCCCCCCTCCTCCTGCTCCGGCGTGCACCCCACGGAGCGAATAAAGAGAATCATTGAGCGCGTCTTTCCGTTTTCTCCTGGCAGCACGAATGGAGGGCACCCTCCTTCTCCTCCTCTGCCTTTTCCCTCCCTCATCATCCTACACGCGTCAAGGAGAGGGCGACGGCGACGACGACGACGGCGACGACGACGACAGCGGCGACGACGACGAAGATGGGGAAAAACATCATTGCATCATCGATGCTGCTGTACATGGCGATGCTGCTATACACCCTCTCGTCCAATGCCCTCTCCCCTAAGTCAGAGCAAGTAGTCAGACAGAACTTAGGATGCATCAACGATGCGGCTATACACCCTCCCACCCCAGAACACCATTCCTGGGCCACATTTTGAATGCCCAGAGCGAACTGTAGGCCACTTTGTGTTCTTTGTGTTCCCAGAGCACCATTCCCGGGCCACATTTTGATTGCCTGGAGCCAACTGTATGCCACTTTGTGTTCTTCGTGTTCCCAGAACACAATTTTCTGGGCCATATTTTGATTGCCCAGAGCCAACTGTGGGCCACTTCGTGTTCTCTGTGTACCCAGATCACAAGTCCTGTGCCATATTTTGATTGCCTGAGCTGAGGCAGGCTGAGGCTGATGATGCAGGCTGAGGCCGAGGCAGGCTGAGGCTGAGGCTGAGGAGGCAAGCCGAGGCAGGCTGAGGCCGATGCCGAGGCTGGCACAGGGTGAGGGGGGGGGAGGAGGCTGAGGCAGGCTGCGGCTGAGGCAGGCTGAGGCTGATGCTGAGACAGGCTGAGGCTGATGCAGCCTGAGGCTGAGGCTGAGGCCAATGCTGAGGCAGGCTGAGGCATATAGGCCGAGGCAAGATCACTGGGGCTGCAACTGCCGACGGCGTTGTGAGCGCGCCTGGGCTTGCACGCTCTCATCAAGCACGCCCTCCTCGGCCGGCAGCTCGGGCGCCACGCCCTCCGGGTATGTCTCGCCCTGCTGCTGCTGCCAGAGGCGGACGGTGCCGCCGAAGCCCCAGGACGCAGGACACTTCCGCTCGACTACGGGGCTCGCAAATCACACAGGCCCCACATGCCCCACAGGTAGGTCTCACAGGTCCCACGCCCCCCCCCCCCGAAGTCCCACATGTCCCACAGCCCCCACAGGTCCCACAAGTTTCAAGGGCCCCACTGGTGGTCCCACAGGGCCCACAGGCCCCCCAGGGCCCGCAAGTCTCTCAGATCCCACAGCAGGCCCCGCAGGTCGCACAGACAGGCCCCGCAAGTCGCATAATGTCCGCAGACTCCACTGGTCTCAAAGGCCCCATGGGCTACACAGGCCTCAACGGCTTCACAGGTCGCATCCAGGTATAACGACTGCCCGCATCAATGTGGATTGCGCCCGTATCAATGGGGATTCCGACCCGACCACCAATAATGATGGTGATGATGATGATGATGATGGTGGTGATGATGATGGTGATGATGATGATGATGATGATGATGAAGAAGAAGAAGTGAAGAACCGATGATGATGATGATGGTGATGATGATGATGATGATGATGACTGAATCATGTACTGTGAAGAAAATTACCTTCCTCCTCCTCCTCCTCCTCCAGGGGGAGAGGCGGAGGAGAAGGAGGAGGAGGAGGAGGAGGAGGAGAAGGAGAAGGGGGGGAAGAGGGAGGAAAAAGGAGGTGGGAGGAGGGAAGAGGAGGAGGGGATAAGTGAGTGAGTGAGTGAGTGATGAGTGAGTGAGTGGGTGTTCCTGTTCCTGCGCGGGGTGTCCAGAGAAAACAAGAACCCCACTTTGGATGTGGGGAAAATGGGGGGCGACACTGTGGGATGGTTGGGAGCACAAAGCGCGTTTGAACACGTTTGGGGTTCTTGCCTTTCAGCTTCCCAGCGCACCAAGATGGCCCCAAGACGCACCACTGATTGCCCAGGCGTCGTCGTCTGCCCGCCCCCTCCCTGGCCTGGCAACTCGCCCAGGTTCGCTGGATGGGCTGGTGGGGCCATGTAGGCACAATGGCTCCAATATGGCCCCGAGAGCAAGGCACCTTCAGCCTTTCCCCTCCCCCCTTTCCCCTCTACCCCTTTCCCCTCCCCTGCTTTCCCTCCCCTCCCCCCTTCTCCCTCTACCCTTTCCCCTCTACCCCTTTCCCCTCTACCTCCCCCCTTTCCCCATCCCCTCTTTCCCCTCCCCCCTTTCCCCTCTACCCCTGTCCCCTCCCCCCTTTCCCCTCTACCCTCCCCCCTTTTCCCCTCTACCTTGCAAGACATTGCTCTTTGGCTGCAGTTTTTGTGCTTGTGTGAATCTATTCAGTTGACGCGCATATCATTACGCTGACTCCTGTAATGGACACAGGATCAGAATCAGGATTTAAAGGGAAATGGACTGTACTTACTGATGGTGGCGCGGCTGAGGTCAGCAGTCAAATCTTGCGTTGTATGTTCCTGTCTCTGGTGCCTTTTGTGTTGCCCATGCCCTCGCTGTCAATCGCTGCCCACTGCCAGTCACTACGCTCCCCCCCTGCACGCGCCTGTGCCACCTGCTTGCTCCATGCCCTGGTAGCCCACTGCCTGGTGGCGGGGTGGGCGGGTGCAGCAGCCACCTCCACCTCAGCCTCTCCCTTGCCCTCTCCTCCTTGTTCCCCTCATTTTCCTCCTCCTCCTCCTCCTCCTCCCTCCACCCTTTCCCCCCTCATCTGCCTCCACCTCCTCCACCTCATCTTTGTCATCATCCCTGTCTTCCTCTCCCTCTTTCCCTGATCATCTGCCACCTGCCCCCCCCCATCGTCGCCCCCTTCTGCACTGCTTTCAAAGCCCCAGGGTAACATCGTGGAGAACATCCAGAAGGGCATGGCATGGATATGTGAGACTTTCGGGGGGCCGCGCCAATTCCTCCAATCGAGGTGCGACACCACAGAGAAATTGTGCAATTTCCAGGCTGCGTTGCTTCAGATGCCCCCCCTCCGCGAAGACGTCCTGTACCAGTCAACTGATGCTCTTGCAGGCGCATCGGTGGAAGAGTATGAGAGAGTTGCCCCTCCGGCTGCTGTCTTCCGCCCTGCCATGTTCACCTTTTCCAACGTGGGCTCTGTCAAGGGGCACCCGGAGTAAAACACGGCCATGAAACTCACTGAGCATCTGGCACGAGATGGGTTTGTTACTACAGTTGAGCCTCTTTTGGTGACGAGTCTGCATGAGGGTGCCCTGGAGGGCTTGCCAAAAATGCCCAATGGCATCACGTCATCCAGCGTTGGTTTTGTGAAAGGATCAGCGCGCATGTCCACGTTGCTGGCCATCCTCACGATGTTTGTGGACGACAATATATCGCTGAGAGAGGTGCATTGTCCATCAAATCATATGGGATAGCATGTGTGCTGGGTGCAGTTTGCCTTGCCTGTCATCTCAACTTAATATGCCCATCGAACATTCCTTGACGCTTTGTGTACCCCCACCGGCCCATCCAGGAACGACGCCCACGCGAGTTGAGGTGACCAGGGTGGGGTGGCAAAGCATGGGCTCGCCAAACCATGCAAAGGAGGGAGGAGGAGAATGAGGCTGGATGGATGGATGAGGGAGTGGTGAGAATGAAGGAGTAGGAGGAGAATGATGACGAGGAGAAGGCGGGGTAATATGAGGAAGTGGAAATGAGACAATCGGAGAAAATTGTGAAGTGAAGAGCCAGAAACTAGTTGAATTACTCAGAGTCTCCTCAGGAACTTGTCGAATTACTCAGAGTCTCCTCAGGAGTCCCTTGGAAGCTTTTGAGGAGCCCCTGTAGGGCACCAAGAGGGCCCAAAGAGGATTCCAAGAGGGCTCCAGGGCCCCAGAGGTGCCCAGGACAACTACATGATCATGTACTCGTCTCGAGGCCCTCCTGGAACCCTCTTGGAGCCCTTTTGGGCTCTGGCTCCAAGAGGGGTCCAACAGGGCCCTGAGAGGGCTCCATGGGGCCCCGAGAGGGCTCTTAGGGACAATTTAAAGGTCTGAAAACGACACGAACTGGTTGAAATTACTTTTCAGCCACTTTGGGTTGGGCAGGGCTCGTCATGGGGCCCTGTTGGGGCCCTCTTGGGCCCTCTTGGGGCCCTCCTGGCTCCCTCTTGGGGCCTGGGAGCCCCCTATCACCCTGTCCTGGCCCCTTCTTGGGGCTCCAAGAGGGCTCCACAGAATTCCAAGGAGGCCCTGAGAGGGCTCCAAGAGGGCCCTGAGCTTGGGCACCTCTGGGGCCCCTCTTGGAGCCCTGGGGCACCTCTGGGTCCCTCTTGGGCACCTCTGGGGCCCTTTGGGACCCTCTTGGAGCCCTCTTAGCGACTTGTTGGAACCTTCCTGGAACCCTTTTTCAAGCTCTCGCGCAGCGCCCTGGGGATTCTCAGAGAGTTTCCAAGGGACACACTGGGAGGGTGTAGGGGGGCAGACACAGGTGATTCTGCATAGGTGCACCCGAGATTGTACAGTACTGCCAGTGCTATCTATGGCATCAAGCTGCAGCCTGTGTCCAAGCCCCAACTAATGCGATTAACATTCAAGCTGAGTGTGCGAGGGTCAATCAGGCAAGCCCCCAGCGTCATCACATGGATCACGACCTTGAGCAACATGAAACAATGGGGGCCCATGGACCCGCAGACAGCCATCAAAGATTGGAATGCCGAGGCGCCCCCTTCCGGAAGGCTCGTCGGCGCCAAGGCCACTGCGGTGCAACTTCTCTTGGACAAGATGCCCGAGGCCACCTTAAAAATGATCATTGACCACGTTTCGGTGCACACGTGGTCAGCGTCTCTATTTTCAGACGAGTGCCTTGCGTCCAAAAACATATCATGGCTGTGCCTCTTCCGCCTCTGCAACGTCTTAGAGCATCATGGCCACATATAAGCATGCATACGAGCATATGTACATGTGAGGTGTGGCTTGTGTGAAGGTGGTAAGTATGCTTGCCACTGAGCCTCACTGCTATCCTGCTTCCTGCAAGGAGGCGCTGATCGAGGTACACAGATCGAGAAACTGGCCCCTGGGGAAGGGGGGGCGGATCTACCCTGGTCACGTCTATAAGCATGGCCGCCCGGGTTGGCAAAGCAGGTTGCAGGTCACTGAGCGCAGCGTCAGTGTGATGATGCAGCGCCTGATCACTGATTGGTCATCTCAGGTGGCTGGCTACCGGCGAAAAGTCACCAAGAAGGACATGGAGGAATCGTCTGAAATGGCCGCTATGCTTGACAGTGTGTTCAATGACATTCTGAAGCAATCCCCCCTCAGGAAGGAGCTCGTGGAAGAGAAGTTCATTTGTGCATACAGCATGGCATCTGATCCACACCTTCCCCTGGAGTTGGCCAATGTGCTCCAGGAGAAGCCAGAGCAAGTTAAATTGGAATCATTCTCCATCGTCAAGCAGCTACTGCTGGAACATCAGCAATCCCATGGGCAGACTACTGTGACGGTCATGAAGATGACGGACCTCGAGCAGGACAATTTTAACATCTTGGTATCCAGCATGAAACATGATGCAAAAGCTGTGCTCATCTATTTGCAGAAGTGCAGGGGCGCTGAGAGCCAGGCATACTGGTCAAAGCTCGAGGATGAACAGAATGTGCTATCCCAATTGGAGTCGGCTGTCAAGGCCTTGTGCAAGCGCTACGTCAAGCTAGTTGGCGCCGATAGCAGCGACGCTTCACACGTCATCAAGCAGTTCCTCGAGTACAAGCGGGAGATCTTGAACAAGCCCAATGCCCAGATCCACAGTGACAGTCTGGTCCCGGTTTACCTTTAAATGCATTTCGAGTGTTGGCCCCTCCCCAACCATGTGGCCACTGGATGAAAGGCATGCCACTTGTTGTCTGGTAAACCTGACCAGATTTGGAGGAGGAGGGTCAGGCATGCCCCAATGGTTTGCGCTTCCTGCAGGCTGTCCTGGCCTACCTGAACTGGACAGCCCCAAGCCGCTTGCGGGCTTCACATATCAAGGCACAGGAGCGCATGATTGGGACTGTGCACAGTGACCACCCGTCCACAGTTGGATTGGCGGTCATGCCAACCTTTGCAGGGGTAGCAGGGGGTCTTGTGCGCGAGCAGACAGCGAGACTCAAGGCGTTGACTGATCAACGGCTCAATGTGGATTCGGAGTTCTCCATCCTCCAGGATGTGAAGAAAGATAATCGCGATGGGCGCCCCATGACTGTTCATGGCCGCATCTGCTATGGGCTTAATGCGCAAGATCCTTGCGTGAAAGGCCCATGGAGTGACAGCTACGTGCTGACGTGGAAACGTACGCAACCATGTGAGCAGTTGTCATCTAGTGATATGGTCAATCTGGACGACTACAACCCAAGCCAGCTTCCCAAATACGACATTGGAACTGATACCAAGCACAGCGACTTCCGGGGGGCAAAGAGGCATGAGCAGTTGGGTCCCAAAGTGTGCACCAAAATCTTGGAGGGTGTTTTCGACAGCCTCGATACAAAGTCTGGCATCAATGCGACGCTTGTTGTAGACCTTAACATTTGCACTGGCGACGTGCTCACTGCGTGGATTGTGAAAGTACAAGGGCTTTCAATCCCATGCCATTTCTTTGGCGTGGCCTCGGACGAAAGCGCAGCAGAATGGGTCCTGAATCACGTTTCCAAGACGCTCGCCTGGGGCATCAAGAATAAGACCATCACCGTCACAGGCATCAAAGCTCCAGAATCTGTATCTTCAGATGAGGTCAAGAAACCATCTGTGCCACAACTGAAGGCCCTGGTGTGGGACGAGTCTGACAGCGTGGTTCGCGTGCCCAAGGAGATGGGTATACCAACGGCGCATGAGTGGCACTAAGGAGGGAAGGAGGAGGATGAAGAGGAGGAGGGGGAGGAGGAGGAGGAGGAGGAGGAGGAGGAGGAGGAGGAGGAGGAGGGGGAGGAGGAGGAGAAGGAGGAACGACGAGGAGGATGGAGGAGGAGGGAGAGGCAGAGGAGGAGGAGGAGGGGGAGGAGGAGGAGGAGGCACGGGCAGAAGCATATTGAGCATCCGGGCACAGCTCAGGCCCCCAGTGGATGAGAAAGGGGAGGGGGGCTCCTCTTGGGCGCCTGCACTGTGGCTTCAAAGGTCATCCCTCGACAGTTCTTGTGGGGGCCATGTGCTGTGTATTTCAGAATGTTTGTAATCCCTCTTCTGGGGCATCAGTGGGACCCGCATTCCGCCTCCTTCTGCGCCATTATCTTGCTCCTCGGCCTTCTCCTTCACCTCCTCCTTATCCTCCTCCTCCCCCCATCTGCGCCCATGGATCCCATCACGCGTACCTTCCCATCCCACTTGGTCACGCCATGCATATTTTGATGCTCGCTCACACGCCGTTGCTGTCAGGATTGTCTTACTA
This sequence comes from Prorocentrum cordatum, assembly GCA_963575745.1. NCBI lineage: Eukaryota > Dinophyceae > Prorocentrales > Prorocentraceae > Prorocentrum > Prorocentrum cordatum. Next base: position 153,462 of record CAUYUJ010007413.1, on the reverse strand, counting down.
TGTGGGGCACGCACTCCAACTTCAATCAACCATTTGACGCGTTGCTAAAAGAGATCCAGGCCACACTCGGCTACGAGAACCCATTGCAATCGACAGAGGCCACCGGCTCTGGCAAGGGCGTCAAGCGCGGGACCTCCACAGATTCTCCAAACCCCAAGAAGGCAAAGATGGTCATCGAACTCGTGGCAACTGATTCCATCGAGGAGGCTCAGTTGGAGAGAAGCCCCCTCCATCTCCCCCGCCCCTCATCCTCCCCCCCCCTCCTCCTTCCCTCCTCATCCCTTGTCCTTCCCCTCCCTCTCCTCCTCCCCCATTCCCCCCTCCTCTGTGTCCTGCCCCCCTCCTCCCCCTCCCCCTCCTTTCCCCCTCTGCCCTCTTCTTGCCCCCTTCCTTTCTCGTCCCCCTCCTTGCTGCCCTGCTTTCTGCTCCAACTGCTGGCCTGGCTGGCCTCGGCCGGCTGGCTGAACTCGTTCAGCAAAGCCTCGCGTGCTCATCCACCCTCTATCTACCCTCTTCCTCCCTCGTCAAGGCGCCCATGCTCTCCGTGAAAATGCCCCACGTGAAAGGCAAGTGCGAGATCGATGTGAGAGTTGAGAACAAGATTGCCGTGAAAAATGTGGGCGAAAAAGACGTGTCCATGACAAAGGGTAGTCTGCTGATGGGGTTTGGCAAAGTGACATATAAGTACATCAAGGACGGCGACAAGCCACCCGAGGAGAAACACGTGACTTTCGACCTGTCTTCGAGTGAGGATTCCAGGGTGGAGGAGGCGAGGGCCTAGTTTGGCAAGCTGGAGGTGGAGGGAGAGCAGGGGGAACAATGACGATGACAATGATGGCTCTTGCAGCCCCACTGGTGAGCAGGAGGAGGAGGAACTAGAGAAGGGAGAGGAGGGAGGGGGAGGAGGAGGATTGGGGCCCTCCACTGGGCCTGATCTTTGATTCAACATGCTGGACCCTGTCTCCCTGTGGAGGGAGGGGGGGGGGGGAGGGGAAAGCAGGAGGGGCCACGGGGGGAGAGGCAGGAGCACGAGGGATGACTGATTCTCCACACTTGAGGACCTGATTGCAGTCGGCACAACACTGTCAACTATTGGCGAAGCAATCGAGGAGCGCCGCAAAGTGAGCGGGGCTCCATCTTGCAACGTAATGTATCACACGATGGAGGCATGCAGTGAGGACTCTGCAAAGCCAGGCGCATTCAAGCTCACAAAGAAAGAGATTGTCGCGTGTCTCTTCGAAAAGGCCACGGGGGCGACCAGCGAAGACGATGGTGGCATCAAGGGGGTGCAGAGCAATATGGCAGCTGCAATTCCTGTAGATTGGGCACAGATCTCCCCTAGCAAGAACGTCGCGAGCCTCGTCTGGAACATGCGCTGGCCCCAGACGGGGCTCATGCCAGTGCGGCCGCAGGTGCCCAGAGGAGGGGAATGCTGCTGTTCTCATGACCCCATCGTTGTCGTCGTCGTCGCCAGGCTGGGAGACTCCCTCCCGCCCCCCACGCGCACTGTGTGAGCCTGTGGGCAGACGACGATGGCCACCGCCACGATGGCCACCACCACGATGGCCGCCTCGTTGGGCAGTCTCTTCCTCCTCCTCCTCCACCTCCTCGCCTGCCTGTGCTCCTTCTCCTGGTCCTCTGGCCGTTCCTCCCTCTTCCTCCTCCTCTTCTTCTTCCTTATCCTCCTCTTCTCCTCTCTCTCTCTTTTTTTTTCTCTCTCTCTCTCTCTCTCTCTCTCTCTCTCTCTCTCTCTCTCTCTCTCTCTCTCTCTCTCTCTCTCTCTCTCTCTCTCTCTCTTCTCTCTCTCTCTCTCTCTCTCTCTCTCTCTGCTCTCTCTCTCTCTCTCTCTCTCTCTCTCTCTCTCTCTCTCTCTCTCTCTCTCTCTCTCTCTCTCTCTCTCTCTCTCTCTCTCTCTCTCTCTCTCTCTCTCTCTCCCTCTGCCTCATCCTCATTCTCTGGGAGGGCCCCCCTGTGCGTGGGGGGCAAAATCGAAGAGACAAGGTGGGTGTGGCAGGACAATGACAGAGGAATACACGTGCGTGCAATTAGCGACAATCCGGGTGCATGAGGTGGTCTTGATGTCAGACGTCGTGATCCCCGCCGGGCAGCCCCTGGTGATCTACAAGCAGCGATTGCCACCAGAGGGGGCAAGGGGGAGGAGGGCGAGGAGGAGCGAGGCAGATAAACAGGATGAGGAGGATGAGCAGGGTGAGAATCAGTGAGCTTGGTAGTGCACGTGGTCGGTCGACTCTTCCCTGATTGAGTCTGCTGTGATTTTGGCCCCTCCTGGTGCAGGTGTCTATGCTCAGGGGAGATGGTAATTTGTTAACGTGCGTATCATTTGGGCCCTTGTTTGCGTCAGCATACAAGGATGTTGCCCCTGGCAGCAATGTGTCAGTGCTCAGGGGGGATGGCATTGTGTACAATGCGTATTGCAGCAATTGTTGTGGCCCCTCCTGGTGTGCGTGTCAGCGCTCAGGGGAGATGGCAGGTTGTTAACGTGCATATTATTTTGGCCCCTGTTGCATCATGTGTCAGCACACAGGGAAGATTGTTGTCCCTTGGCAGCAATGCATAAGTGCCTGCATGCAGGCACACTCCGGCAACCAGAGGAAGGGGGGAATGAGGAGGAGGAGGAGGAGGAGGAGGAAGAGGGCGAGAACGACCCTTGCCAGCAATTTGCCTGGCCTGATGTGTGAAAATACTGATGTGTGAAAGTGCAATGCAGAAAAATGGGACGGGGGGGCGCAGTGAAATAAGGCTGCAAAGGGCATGGGGCACACGAGGAAACAACCCAGGGTAGGGGGGTAGAGGAGGTCGACGACGACGACGACGACGACGACGACGACGACGACGACCCAGGAAACAACCCACGACGACGACGACGATGACGACGACGACGACGACGACGTAACATGTTTCTCTTCCTACAGAAACATGTTCTCTTCCTACGACGACGTCGACGACGACGACGACGACGACGATGTGGAAGGAAAGCAAGAGGGTCAAGAGAGGGTAGACGCGAGCAAGTAGGGGGGCAAGATGCAATCCCCAATCCACAGGGCCAGGAGGAGGAGGAGGTCAATCGACGATCGTCGATCGTCGTCGTCGTCGATCGTCGTCCTCGTCGTCGTCGATCGTCGTCAATCGTCGTAGTCGTCGTCGTCGTCGTCGTTGTCGTCGTCGGTTGTTGTCGTCGATTGTCGTCGTCGTCGTCGTCGTTGGTTCCTCTTGTCCTTGGTCGTCGTCGTCGTCGTCGTCGTCGTCGTCGTCGTCACCGGCCGCCCCGCAGGAGCCTTGGTCATCGCCGTGATGACCAAGATTGCGTTGGGGGGGCTCCTCTGTCTCCTCATCGTTCTTCTCCTCCTCATTCTCCTCATCCTCCTCGTCCTCCTCATTCTCCTCATCCTCCTCATTCTCCTCATCCTCATTACCTCCTCATTCTCCTTATCCTCCTCGTCCTCCTCCTCCTTCTCCTCATCCTCCTCATCCTTCTCCTCATCCCTGTCGCCCCCCTGGCCCCTGTGGTCACGGTCGCTGCCATGGCCGCGGGCGCGTGGGGGAGGTCGGGGGCAGGGGAGAGTTAAAGCACAGGAAGGAGGATGCCAAGGGCAAAGAGTAGCATAAGGATGGAGGAGTAGGAGGACGAAGAGGAGGAGGACGAGGAGGATAACAAAAGGAGAGTGGAAGGGGGACAGATGCAAAGGCCAATGGAAAGGTTGGCGAGAAGCGCAACAATCCCCATTGCCCATTTGTCAGCTCGAATTAGGGAGCAAATCTCGGCTTCGATTCGACTTAGGCCCGCAGGCTGATTGCAGATGGCAAGTGTGGGCGACTCGGCGATGCCAATCGACGACGTCAGCGTCAACGCCGACGACGCATCGACGCTGTCGGCCAGCACAGATGCAAGGGCGCTACTGACCGGCACTGGGGGGCCTATCGTGATTTCGGACTCAGAGTCAGAACCGGGCCTCGATCAGCATCATCAGGGCCCTGCAGTCGAGATGCAAGAGATACGCAATCGAGCACAGCAGCAGCAGGGACAACAACAGCCAGGCACTGTGCAGCTGCTGACCGGCACTGGGGGGCCAATCGTGATTTCGGACTCAGAGTCGTCAGAACTGGGCCTCGATCAGCATCATCAGGGCCCTGCAGTCGAGATGCAAGAGATGTACAATCGAGCACAGCAGCAGCAGGGACAACAGCAGCCAGGCACTGTGCAGCAGCAAGTTGGCAACAACAACTGCGTCAACAATGGCGTCATTCTGCCACTCAGGGGGGGCGTGGACTACGAGTTTGAATCTGACTTGTTGGACTCGTTTGAATCGGACGAGCATGGGGATGGCCCTGACAGTGACACTTTGACAGTTGCAGCAGGTCGCCTAGCATGGGGATTGGCATTTGGCTTTGACAGTGACAGGATGGCCTCCAGTTCTGACTCAGACAGCGTGGCGGTGGTGGAGCCTGCCGAGAGGTGAGCCTGGAGCCCTGGGGAGAAGGAGGAGAGGCAAAAGAGGGAGAGAGGACGAAGATGAATGGGAGGAGTTGGGATGAGGAGGAGGAGGAGGAGGAGAAATAAAAAGAGGAGGGGGAGGGGGAGGATAAGGAGGAGGAAGTCTGCTAGTCGTGGCCAAGCTGCCAGCAATGTGACTGGCCTGAATGGGCACTTCGGCCGCAATGTGTGTGAAAAACAATAGGGGACAACAGGGCAGGAGTGCATTGTGACATGAGTGTGCCTCCTCCTCCCTCCTCTCCTCCTCGTCTTCCTTCTCCCCCTCCTCCCCACTCTGCCCCCCTGCCCCCCTGCCCGCGCGGGGGCGCGGAGGTGCCTGGATCGTGAGTGGTGATGGTCATCGCGATGATCATCGTGATGTGAGTGGGGCCACCGGGCGCCGCCACGTGCGGCAGTGGTCGCAATCCACCTCCTCCTCCTCCTCCAAACCCCCACCTCCTGCAATCCCTTCTACTCCTCGGGGATGGAGGGGGAGCAGGAGAAGGAGAAGGAGGAGGAGGAGGGGGATGAGGAGAGGGAGGAGGGAGGAGGGAGCGCGACTTGGAACGAGTGGACGCGAAGCGCATTGGGAACACTATTCAGAACAAGAAAACACACACAAAAAAATCATCACGCTTCACACTTCCCCACCAGCCCATTCCAGAACAGCAACTTGTGCGAAACATGTCGGCAGTCGTGGCTTTTGGGCGTGCTTCCTCCTACCCTCGCATATCTCCTGCAGGGTTTGCAAGGGTGTGCATTGTCTTTGCAGGGGTTTGCAGGGGGGGGGGGCCGGGGCCCCTGGGGGGGGGTCTGGGAGGTCTCTTGGGGGTATCGGGGGCGTCCTCGGGAGGCTCTGTGGCCACTTGGAGCCGTCGTTGGGCGGTCTTGGAGCCTATTGTTGGCGTGTTAGGAAGTATATTGAATCATCAAAGGCTATCTTGAGCGATCTTGGAGGTCACCTTGAGCTCTCTTGGGCCCTTCTGGCGCTGTCTTGGGCCATCTTGGGCACCCCAACGACCTGTGGGGCCCCCTCTCCAGGTCCAGGGGGAGAGGGTAGGGGGAGGGGTAAACCCCTCCCTGGACGAGAAGAAGGGGGGTTCAGGACAGAGCGGACTCTCTAAACCACTCACGCTCAAAGGGCTGGTGCGACTAAATGCGTCACTTCTTTGTCCGTAGCCATTTTGGCAGAGGCCACACAGCAGTCTGCAACATTGTGTTTTGTTGCCATTGCGTGGCAATGGCACAGCATCGCCGTGGTGGCAATGGCGCCGCATCGCCCATGGCTGTTGGAGGACCCCCTGCCAATCTCGCTGGCAGAGCGGCAGGAGTGGGATCATGCTTTGGACAGAGTGGCTCATGTTTTCAGTTCGTCGCCTAGCCAAAGCCCTGATAGGCTCGCCAATGCTAGGGCCAGAGCACCCGCTGAGCAAGGTGATATCCATCAACAACGTGGCCCTGCTGCTGTACACGACGGCGGCCTTGGAGGCCACTGGGCAGACGCTGCTGGGGCCCGAACACCTGAGCACGACAGTGATCTACGTCAACCACGATCTGCCTGTGCTGCTGATGTACATGGCAGCAGCCCTGGCAGCCCTGGAGGCCAGCGAACAGGCACTGGGGCCAGAGCACCGGAGCACAATGCCATCCATCAACAACCTGGCCCTGCTGCTGTACACGACAGTGGCCTTGGAGGCCACGGGGCAGGCACTGCTGGTGGCGGGGCCCAAATGCCCGAGTGCGACGGTGATCTATCTCAACAACGAGTTGGCCACGCTGCTGATGTACACAGCAGCCCTGGAGGCCAACGAGCGGACGCTGGGGCCACAGTGCCCCAACACACTGATCTACCTCAACGACATGGCCTTGCCACTGCAAGATTGCCGTCGCCAGCTGCAGAAAGTGGCAGAGCCACTGCGAGGAGGAGTGGCGCACTGGAGGCGGCGGAGACGGCGGCGGCGCTGGAGGCTGCCGACGACGACGACGTGGCGGTGGTGGTGGCAGTAATTCGGGAGCGCAGCCCACGGCGGGGCACGGGAGGCACAACAGGTGTGCAACCCACGGCTCGAGTGCAGCCCACGGCGGGGCACGCGGGGCACAGGAGTTCAGCCCTCTGGGAGCACGCGCAGCACAGCGCGACACTCGTCATGGACCAGGCCCTCAGCAGGTTCCCTGGTGACATCCAGGTCATCAAGCCCTTCATCCTCGTGTCGGAGGAAGACGTGACGGAGAGGGCGAGGTCGTGCGTGCAAAGGATCGCGGGGGTCGGAGGTCGGGCCTACATTGGCTCGACCTCCGACCCCGCGTGGCGATGGGAGGGGGGCTGGCACTTGACCAGTGAAAGCAGGCGGACAGGCCATGGCGGTGACGGGTCATGGCACTATATGAAAGGCCACAAGCACAGCTGGCGATGCATGCTTGTGATAGGCTCATGGCCCGACGCGGAGACCGGGAACATGGAAACAGCGTGCATTCAAAAATGCAGAATGATGGTGGCCCCCGGGCGTCTCACCAACAAGGCGACTGACGCCCGAGGGTTGGAGATACGTGAACACCCTGGGTATAGCTTTGTGTATACAAGTGCGCTACCGCGTGGATCCGCTGCAATAACCAAAACGCACATGCTCCAACATAGCACGAGTACACAGGCATACTGTTCTTTGCGATGCAAAGCATACCTCCTGGAACTACAAAACAAACAAACCAAACAATTCGCTGCACATGCGGCGGTGGCGGATATATGTTTCAACAAGTTCCCGTGGTGATAAACTGCAGATCTTGCCAAAAAGGGGCCAAGCAGACTTGCGTCTTCTTCACCTCCTCTCCCATTTGCCCCTGTCCTCCTCGCAATTCCTCCCTCTTCCTCCTTCCTCCACCTCCTCCCGCAGCGGGATGAGGGAGGAGGCGGAGTGTATTTTTTGTGTTCCCCACATCCGAAGCGGGGTTCTTGTTTTCTCTGCGCACGCCACGCAGGACCTCGAGTACGAGTAAGATTGAGAGTAAGAGTAAGAGTAAGAGTAGAGTAATAGTAAGAGTAAGAGTAAGAGTAAGAGTAAGAGTAAGAGCAAGAGTAGAGAGAGAGAGAGAGAGAGAGAGAGAGAGAGAGAGAGAGAGAGAGAGAGAGAGAGAGAGAGAGGAAGGAATCATGGAGGAGGCGGGGGAGCCTCATACCATGCCCAAAGTGGCACCGCTGCCTGGCCCTGCTGTTTTTTTTTGTTCTTTTGTTTTTACTAGGTGCTGCCTGCTGCCCCCGTCTGCGGGCGTTAGCGCAGGGGGGCAGCCGGGCAGCCTGGCCAGCCTTGCGCCCCCACTGGGGCAGCGGTTCGGGGGAGGAGGAGATGGAGGATAAAAGAGGAGAGAGAGAGAGAGAGAGAGAGAGGGAGAGAGAGCGAGAGAGTGAGAGAGAGAGAGAGAGTAAGAGTAAGAGTAAGAATAAGAGTAAGAGTAAGAATTAGGAGTAAGAGTAAGAGTAAGAGTAAAAGTAAGAGTACGAGTAAAAGTAAGAGTTAGAGTAAGAGTGCTAGTGAGAGTAAGAGTAAGAGTAATAGTAAGAGTAAGAGTACGTGGTAATAGTAAGAGTAAGAGTCAGTAATAAGAGTGAGAGTAAGAGTAAGAGTAAGAGTAATAGAAAGAGTAATAGTAAGAGTAAGAGTCATATTAAGAGTAAGAGTAATAGTAAGTGTACGAGTAAGAGTAAGAGTAAGAGTAAGAGTAATAATAGAGCACGAGTAAGAGTAGGAGTAAGGGTAAGAGTAAGAGGAAGAGTAATAGTAAGAGTAAGAGTACGAGTAATAATAAGAGTAATAGTCAGATTAATATTAAGAGTAATAATATGAGTACGAGTAAGAGTAAGAGTAAGAGTACGAGACAGAGTAAGAATATAGTACGACTAAGACTAATATTAAGGGTGAGAGTAAGAATAATAGTAAGAGTAATAGTAAGGGTAAAAGTAAGATGCGCCAAAACTGCGCCCTGGGCTGGTGATTTTCGCCCCTTGCGTTAAGATTTCTCGTTGAGAGGGGCCCATGGGCCCGACGCCATGCCAAACGGGATTACCGGCAAGAAGCGCCCATGGGCCCGACACCATGCCAAACGGGACCTCCCGAGCGCTGGCCCAAGCGCCGGAATCGGCCCGGAAGGGTTCCCGGGCGCCGAGAGCAGAAAATCAATATTTTTGAAAGAAAAATGTGTCTTGGAGTGGCCTTTTTTCAGCGCTGCCTCGGAATTCTATTTTCCGGCGTTGGCCGGCGCCGGAACCGGCCCCGGCGCCGGCCCGGGCGCCGACCCGGGCGTCCGGCTCGAGCGCCGGCTCGGGTGCCGGAATCGGCCCGGAAGGTTTCCTGGGCGCCGGGAGCAGAAAATCAATATTTTTGAAAGAAAAATGTGTTTTGGAGTGGTTTTTTTCGGCGCCGCCTAGGAATTCAATCTTCCGGCGCCGGCCGGCGCCGAAACCGGCCCGGGCGCCGGCCCGGGCGCCGACTTGGGCGTCCGGCTCGAGCGCCGGCTCGGGTGCCAGAATCCGCCCGGAAGGGTTCCTGGGCGCCGGGAGCAGAAAATCAATATTTTTGAAAAAAACATGTGTCTTGGAGTGGCTTTTTTTCGGCACCGTCTCGGAGCGCCGGCCGGCGCCGGAACCGGCCCGGGCGCTGGCCCGGGCGCCGGCCCGGGAGTCCGGCTCGAGCGCCGGTCGGGCGCCGGAATCGGCTCGGAAGGGTCCCCGGGCGCCGGGCGCAGAAAATCAATATTTTCGAAAGAAAAATGCGTCTTGGAGTGGCCTTTTTTCGGCACCGCTTTGGAATTCAATTTTCCGGCGCCGGCCGGCGCCCCCGACGGACCCTGTCCGCGGCGGGAGGTCTCCCGTGGAGAATCTGGCCCCGTTTCCCCACGGGAGATCATCCGCCGCGGACGGGGCCCTCGGGGAGCCCCCCAACGGGCCCTGTCCGCGGCGGAGGCTCTCCCATGGAGAATCTGGCCCAGATTCCCCACGGGAGACCATCCGCCGCGGACGGAGCTCTCGGGGAGCTCCCCAACGGGCCCTGTCTGCGGCGGAGGCTCTCCCATAGAGAATCTGGCCCAGATTCCCCACGGGAGACCATCCGCCGCGGACGGAGCTCTCGGGCGGGGCCCGACGGACCCCGTCCGCGGCGGGGGGTCTCGATGGAGAATCTGGCCCAGATTCCCCACGGGGACCATCCGCCGCGGACGGGGCCCTCGGGAAGCCCCAAACGGGCCCTGTCCGCGGCGCTCCCATGGAGAATCTGGCCCCGATTCCCCACGGGAGACCATCCGCCGCGGACGGGCCTCGGGGAGCCCCCCAACGGGCCCTGTCCGCGGCGGAGGCTCTCCCATGGAGAATCTGGCCCAGATTCCCCACGGGAGACCATCCGCCGCGGACGGAGCTCTCGGGGAGCCCCCCGACGGACCCTGTCCGCGGCGGGGGGTCTCCCGTGGAGAATCTGGCCCCGATTTCCCACGGGAGACCATCCCGCGGACGGGGCCCTCGGGGAGCCCCAACGGGCCCTGTCCGCGGCGGAGCTCTCCCATGGAGAATCTGGCCCAGATTCCCCACGGGAGACCATCCGCCGCGGACGGGGCCTCGGGGAGCCCCCAACGGGCCCTGTCCGCGGCGGAGGCTCTCCCATGGAGAATCTGGCCCAGATTCCCCACGGGAGACCATCCGCCGCGGACGGAGCTCTCGGGGAGCCCCCCAACGGGCCCTGTCCGCGGCGGAGGCTCTCCCATGGGGCGGGTTGTCGGGGGCCCGACACCATGCCAAACTGAACCTCGCGGGGCGGGTCTAGGTGGCCCGACACCATGCCAAACGGGACCTCCCGGGACCAAATTTTCGGGGCGTGACCCGTGACACCATGCCAAACGATACCTCCGGGAGAGGCGCCCATGGGCCCGACACCATGCCAAAAGGGACCACCGGCAAGAAGCGCCCATGGGCCCGACACCATGCCAAACGGGACCTCCCGAGCGCTGACCCAAGTGCCGGAATCGGCCCGGAAGGGTTCCCGGGCGCCGAAAGCAGAAAATCAATATTTTTGAAAGAAAAATGCGTCTTGGAGTGGCATTTTTTCAGCGCTGCCTCGGAATTCTATTTTCCGGCGCCGGCCGGCGCCGGAACCGGCCCCGGCGCCGGCCCGGGCGCCGACCCGGGCGTCCGGCTCGAGCGGTTCGGGTGTCGGAATCGCTCCGGAAATGTTCCTGGGCGCCGGGAGCAGAAAATCAATATTTTTGAAAGAAAATGTGTTTTGGAATGGCCTTTTTTCGGCACCGTCTCGGAATTCAATTTTCCGGCGCCGGCCAGCGCCGAAATCGGCCCGGGCGCCGGCCCGGGCGCCGACTTGGGCGTCCGGCTCGAGCGCCGGCTCGGGTGCCAGAATCCGCCCGGAAGGGTTCCTGGGCGCCGGGAGCAGACAATCAATATTTTTGAAAAAAAAAAAAAAATGCGTCTTGGAGTGGCTTTTTTTTGGCACCGCCTCGAATTCAATTTTCTAGCGCCGGCCGGCGCCGGAATCGGCCCGGGCGCTGGCCCGGGCGCCGGCCCGGGCGTCCGGCTCGAGCGCCGGTCGGGTGCCGGAATCGGCTCGGAAGGGTTCCCCGGCGCCAGGAGCAGAAAATCAATATTTTCGAAAGAAAAATGCGTCTTGGAGTGGCCTTTTTTCGGCACCGCTTTGGAATTCAATTTTCCGGCGCCGGCCGGCGCCCCCGACGGACCCTGTCCGCGGCGGGGGCTCTCCCGTGGAGAATCTGGCCCCGTTTCCCCACGGGAGACCATCCGCCGCGGACGGGGCCTTCGGGGGGCCCCCCAACGGACCCTGTCCGCGGCGGGTGCTCTCCCGTGGAGAATCTGGCCCCGATTCCCCACGGGAGACCACCCGCCGCGGACGGGGCCCTCGGGGAGCACCCCAACGGGCCCTGTCCGCGGCGCGCGGCGGGGAAACAAAAAAAAAAAAAGGCTCTCCCATTGAATCTGGCAAGAATTCCCCACGGAGAACAATCCTCCGCGGACGGAGGCTCTCGGGGACGTGCCCAACGGGGCCCTGTCCGCGGCGGAGGCTCTCCCATGGAGAATCTGGCCCAGATTCCCCACGGGAGACCATCCGCCGCGGACGGAGCCCTCGCCGGGAGCCCCCCGACGGACCCTGTCCGCGGCGGGGGGTCTCCGATGGAGAATCTGGCCCCGATTCCCCGCGGGAGACCATCCGCCGCGGACGGGGCCTTCGGGGAGCCCCCCAACGGGCCCTGTCCGCGGCGGAGCCTCTCCCATGGAGAATCTGGCCCAGATTCCCCACGGGAGACCATCCGCCACGGACGGAGCTCTCGGGGAGCCCTCCAACGGGCCCTGTCCGCGGCGGAGGCTCTCCCATGGAGAATCTGGCCCAGATTCCCCACGGGAGACCATCCGCCGCGGACGGAGCTCTCGGGGAGCCCCCCGACGGACCCTGTCCGCGGCGGGGGGTTTTCGACTGAGAATCTGTCCCCGATTCCCCACGGGAGACCATCCGCCGCGGACGGAGCCCTCGGGAGCCCCCCAACGGGCCCTGTCCGCGGCGGAGGCTCTCCCATGGAGAATCTGGCCCAGATTCCCCACGTGAGACCATCCGCCGCGGATTAGTTGTTTGTCCTAAACGGTTGGACCCCGCCCTCCCCAGTCGGCTTGGGTTTCTCGTCTCCCTGCTCCTGCCTCTGATTGCCCTTTCCTTTTCCTCTCTCCCGCTCAAGCCTTCGAAGCTCAAAGCCCTGGAGCCGACCTCAGGAGGTCTGGGCGCCCGCGGCGCCCGGAAGCGCGCGTGCCATGGCTGCCCGGCGCCCGGCGCCGGCAGGTGCGGCCCGCGGGCTGGCCGCGCTGGTCACCAGCGCAGCCGCCTACGACTGGCGCGGGCCCCTCAGCTCCGCTGTCGCCCGCGCCAGTTGGGGCCACCCGGCTGCGGCCCAGGAGGCCCCGTTCGGGTACACCGTGCCGTACTACGACGACTCCGAGTACGGCATGGAGATCGGCGAGCCCGAGGAGGAGGGTGGGGATGCAGGCAGCCCCCAGGCGCCGCCCGACAATGGGCCGCCGGGAGCGCCGCCCCCGCCCCCAGCCCAGGCCGCCGGAGGAGTCGACAATGGCAGCGACCCCACCAAGGACCCGGGCAGCGAGGAGTCTTGGGTGGGCGGCTGGGGTGTCTGGGCGCTGGGATTGAAGCCACTACGTGCGGGCACCTGGGCCTGGCGCCTGAGTGGCATGGGCGGGGTCGCCTACGAGAAGCTTGACGGCCTTGGGAGCGCCTTCTCCACCCATGCCGAGACAGGCTGGCTGACCAAGGATGGTGGGTGGTTCTTCTATGCTCTCGAGAAGCTGGGCCTGACGGTCTTCGGGGCCGCTTGGCCTGCCGTGGCCTGGACGTTCATCCTCTTGGCTTTCCTGGCGGTGCTGGCTTTCCTCACTCACATCTGTCGTGCCCTACTGGCCCCCTGCGCAGCCGCCCTCTGGCTGATCGGTCTACTGGCGCGGTGCACCAAGTGCCGCCGGCGAGAGCCTGGCGATGCAGCTGCCGAAAGGTACCTGCCGCCGGCTCCGCCTGCCCTTACCCAGATCAATTGGATGGGGCCAGAGACCGGACCAGCCACGACCACGGAGTACTACAGCAAGAAGGTGAAGGGTCGTGGGACTGGGAGGCGACCTAACGACGTGCTGATCAAGATCGACGACCACGTGGCCCGGTTGAAGATCGACCTTTCGGAGCCCAAGCGGATCGACCGGAAGGGCCTCTGGATAGACTACCTGGGCGTGAAGGGGGCCAGCTCACGCGCACTCCGTCAGAAACTGGAGTCGCTCGAGGGCCGTTCCATTCACCTGTGCCGCAACCTGGTTTGTAGAGATCAACCTGGAGAAGTTCATTGTAAAGAGTACGCTGCCTTGGATTCCGAGGCGATCGTGGACATCGGCTCCCACGCCAGGTTCACCTCTTGCCGGGGCGTCTTCCTGCTCTGGCGGACCGTCGCCGGACTGGGGAGGGGCATCTGGAAAGTGATCGTGTTCCTTTACTGCATCCTCTCCTGCGGTTGCTCCTTTTGCTGCCGGCGACGCCGCCGTCTCAAGACAGGCGCTGCGGAGCCAGGCGTTGCAGGGAGCATCGCAGAAGTTTTGGATCAGGAGTCAGAGTCGGAGGTGGAGGCCGAGGACAGGCCATGCGAAGCTGTTCGGGTGGGTATCGTTCTACGTGGCGGCGCCCGCCCCTTGGCACCCGACGGTTGCAGGGGCGCCGCGGAGGCCGAGCCGACCACCCTGCTCTTCGAAGACGGGCAAGCTTCAGACCTCCCGCCACCCAGTGACGGGCGGAATTCGTTCGCACATCTCTGCGCACATCATGCCCAGGTTTACCGAGCATCTCGGTACCGTGACAAATGTTCGCAGGTGACTTGCTACCGCCAGGCAGTTGGCAACGCAGAGGGCGTACCACTATGTCTTCTTCATCTGGGTGGAGAAGCAGGTCGAGCAATGCAGGCAGCCGCAGCCGTCCAGGGCCGCGGATTCCTCTCGAGCTTGGGCTTGCGGCGTCGGACGGTTCGCAGTCGCAGCCCACGGGCGCGCGAGCAGGGCATCCCAGTCAACGCAGCTCCCCCCGCAGACGGGGCACGGGGACCAGAGGGCCATCGCGGACAAGCAGCCCCTGGGCAACACCGACGGGAGGCCTCAGCTTCGCCGCGAGGTCCACCTGTTGGTGTCAGGTTCGAAGCGCCGCCTTCTCCGAGGGTGCCCCTCCCGCGAGACGCCAGCCCTGCCCCCGACGAGGAGACCGAGCAGGGCGGCCATCTCGTACTGCGTGTGCGAGTCCACTGGGCCGCCGGCCCGCAGTGGGTTATCTTCTTGGGGAAGTCCCGTCCAGGGGGAGGGCCCACCGGAGATGGCAGCACGACTGTAGTAGACGTGGAGGAGCCGCACTGCAAAGACTACTCGGCGGAAGGCCAGGAGAACGTCTGCTTCACCCTCAAGACCGCGGGGATCGAGTACGCTCCCGTCGCCAGCGACCAGGGAAGGCTCCCCGCAGGCTACCTGGAGGAACTCTTGTATCACCCACCACTCGGGGCCGAGGAAATGGGGATCGGGGTGCACGGCGTCGTCGTGAGCAGCACCATGTGGGAGAAGCTGCGTCCTTGGAACGGGGTCCCCGTCGGCGGGAAGACCAAGCGTATCGGCCGCCTTCAGTGGGCTCAGCTTCGGGCCCGCGGGGACTTGCTCGTGCACCAGCATCCAGCGGGCACCTCAGGTGATGCCCCCGGAGTACCGCAGCCCACCTCCGACGAGCTGGACACGCAACTCAAGAAGCATTGGGCGAAGCTTGATCGCAGCACTTCCCCCAAGCCCCCATTCGGCGTCGGGTGGGGCCTGGGCGAGGAGGGTGATCTGACCTCCTCAGCCCCTCGGCGCTCTTCACGCAGTCCGGCGGGGAAGGACCACGAAGAGGAGAACACCGGGGAGGCCATGCTGGGGCTGTACCTCGCCGCTCACGAAGAAGGATCGGACGACGCCTCGGCGCTAGTGGCCTCTTGAAGCTAGACACCGAGCGCAAGCCCGATGCCAGCCAAGAGCCCAGCCAACCTGGAGTTCCCCCTGGGCTGGACGCCGCCACGAGCGCTCCGCCATTGCCGCCGCCGGCTACCCCGCCTGGCGTGCGCGTGCCGGGAGCGACTCGCTTGTCTCCGCCAGGTT
The DNA here is from genome assembly GCA_963575745.1 of Prorocentrum cordatum. Lineage (NCBI taxonomy): Eukaryota > Dinophyceae > Prorocentrales > Prorocentraceae > Prorocentrum > Prorocentrum cordatum. The sequence continues at coordinate 138,265 of CAUYUJ010007413.1, read as the reverse complement.
TGATGCCCGGCCTTGTACCGAATCTCGGGCAGATGTTCACTAACCGGAGCGCTTACGGCCACGGAGGACTGGTTAAAACCCCAGGGCAGCCAGATCGTAGGTACGCCGCAGGAGCCGGAGAAGGTGAACCCTCAGCCGCTTTCTCCACCTACGCGCAAGTCCTCCAAAACGGTCAAGAACAGCAGCACCTGGACAACATGCGGCTGCTGCAGGCGGTGGACAGCCTCCGCAGGTCCGGCGAGGAAGAGAAGGTAGCGCAGCGGGGCACCCTCGGCGCCAGCGGACGCGCCGAGGAGCTGGACGTGTACCTGGCGCGGGGTTGCGACACCCTCGACGTAGAGGTCTGCGGTACCCTGACCGGGCGGGAGTTGTTCCATGGCCTCTAGCGCGCCTGCGAGCACGCGAAGCACGTGATGCAGGCGGTGAACTGGCCGACGACGGTGACGAACAGGATGGCGTACGGCATCGCCGCCTTCTGTTGGGGGGGGCGGGACCACAAGGATCTGGCTGAGTGGTCGATCTCCGTGGCCGATTGTCCCCATTGCAAAGCAGAGGTGTTCGACGCCTACACCATGCCCACCACGTGCAAGCTCGAGCCGCGCCCCCGGCACCCGGTCGTCTTCTCTCAGTGGGTGAGGCAGGCCGAGAACGCCATCACCGTCTTCGGGCTAGTCTACGGGCGGATGCACGAGCCCGAGCGACGCCGAGCCCTGGAGACCCTCCGCCTTGCCTACGAGGAGGACGACGTGGCCTTCCCAGCAGACTATGTGCACAGCCTTTGGGAGGAGCTTGCTGCAACCTGGTGCGAGCAGCTTCGGGAGAAGCGAAGGGAGGTGTGCCGCATCCTGGGGCTCACCAACCCGCGCCGGGAGGACATCAAAACCATCGCCCTCGCCCCTACAGGGCCGTCTGGGAGTGCGTGGCTGACCTTTCCGAACGTGTGCGACCTCGACGCACCGGACGGGTACTGCCAGGTGGTGTGCGTCCCTCGCCAGGCCCGGCGGCTGCAGAGGTTCCTCCATCAGAACCTCCACGCCGGCCCCTCGAGGACCCCCAAGGCTGGGAAGGCTGACGAACACGCCCCAGCAGACCAGGAGGCGCCCGCAGGAGCTGGCCCAGGCACAGGAAAGGCAGGGGCCGCCGTCAAGAAGGCTGCTGCCAAGAAGCGGCCCGCCGCCCGGGCGTACCCAGCAGGGAAGGCGCTGACGTCCAGCGAGATCGGGCGCTCAGTCAAGCATGCTCCCCGGGACAAGAACGGGAAGGTCATCTGCTGGGACGCCTGCACATGGGCTGGCTGCCCCAAGGCGGCAGGGACCTGCGCCCACTCCCACGAGGCCATCAAGGGGCTTGGCAGCTTGGACTGGACCGTGCAGGCGCAGCTCATCAGGCGCGGCGGCCTGAAGTCTGGCGCTAAGGTCGACCCCGCCTCGGTCGACGGGCGGGTAGCTCAGCTCAGGGCCCAGGCCAAGGCCGAAGCAGACGGCAAAAGGGCTGGGGGAGGCGCCGGAGAAGGTCCCGGGGCCCCTGCGGGAGGCAGCCGAGCGGGAGGCTCGCCGGCTGTTTGGTCCCCCCCAGCTGCCTTCGACGAGATTCAGACCACCGCACAGCCACGAACCCAGATCCGGCGTCTCCGCAGGGACCAGGTCATGGAGCTGCTTGAGCTGCAGGAGCTCCATGTACCTGAGGCGGCGTGGCCTCTTCGAGAGCGTGACGACCGCCGGTGCCGGCCTCCAGGCCGCAGTAAGGTGCCGGGGGTCGACCGCGAAGCTGCCTGCTGACGTCCAGTCCAGTGCACGCTGGACTCGGTCGTTCCCGTCCACCTTGACTTCGATCACGCCCTGGGAGGTGCCCTGGGCTGCAGCTAATCTGCCCACGATGTATGCTGCCTGCTGCACCAGGGTTACCGTGTGGCGCGCCTTCCGGCGCGCCGCGGTCGCCGCCTCGTTGCCGCGCTTCCGCTTCAGGGCTGCTCTCCGCTTCCTCCCCTGCGCTGCCTTTTTCCCGTAGGCGAGCCTGTTGGTGATCTGCCTCTCTGCGAGCCCGTCGATCCGCACCCTCTCTGCGATGTACTGCGCCCTGGTATACCCCTTCCAGATCGAGCCCTTTGCCTGCTTCCTGGCCCTCCATGCTCTGTCGGCCTGGAGGGTCGCCTGGTAGAGGCTCAGGGAGTCCTTGGCGAGGGTACTTATGCCCTTCCTCTTCTGCACCGCCTTCATGGCTGTCTTCGTAGCTGCCGTCGCTGGCCACGCCTTTGCTGAGGCCCTTGGATAGGGTCACGGGCATGTCGGGGATCAGATTAAGAATGATGAAAATGGTTTTCTCATGGTTCTAGGCCGCTTGCGGGCCGCGCGGTGCTGAAGTTGAAAATGCTTCATGGTGGTTTTGAAAATGGCCGCGCGCGTTTCAAATAGTTTCGGTGTCAAACTAGCAGCTTGGCGCGCCCGCCATTGGAAGGTACGATTACGCGCAACGCGGCCTTCGCTCAGGGGTGCCAGGGCAAGTGGCGCTTGATCCTCCTTCCCACTCTGCCCTGCAGTAGGCGGTGCGAGCCAAGGGCGTTTGAGCCTTCTCCGTGCCTCTTCACATGCAGCCCGAGCTCGGCCTTTAAGCGCGCGGGTGTCTTTTGTTGGGCCAGTTGGAACTAGAGGTTGCGTCTCGAACCGAAAGAGCCAACATGTTTTGTCCCACCAATTACCGTTGCTACTGCACGCTGCTGGGGCCGCCGCCCACGAAGGCATCCCCAGGTTCGCGCCGAGTCCGTCACATGTGAAACGTGCTGCGTTTGCAGGCTGGCCCGCGCCGAGCCCCTGGCATGTGAAGGGTTTGACAATTCGGCGCCGCGCCGAGCAAGCTTTCGTGCCCCCCCTACCCTCCTTATCGGCAGAAGCAGGGGCGCGTGCAAAAGGGCACTTGTTTAAGTTGTTGTATTTTTCCCGGAAAGGGCATAGGCCCAGGGTTCTCTTTTCCTATGTAAACATATCCCCCCGTGCCCAACTTGAAGGAGGCCGGCGGATTCTTTCCCTGATAAATATCGAGGTCGAAGGAGGCCGGCGGATTAAAATTTGAGGATGTCTCAGGCGAACCGCTTGTTTTTGAAATCCCGATCGATAAATCACAGGGTGCGGGCCACCTCAGCACGACCACATCCCAGCACGACCACACCCCAGCACGACCACGCCCCAGCACGACCACGCCCCAGCACGACCACACCCCAGCACGACCACACCCCAGCACGACCACACCCCAGCACGACCACACCCCAACACGACCACACCCCACCACGATCACACCCCACCACGACCACACCCCAGCACGACCAACCCCAGCCAACGACCCGAATCGCTGAAAATCCGGGTGCGGACTCAACCCCCCAACCCATGAGGCACGAACCCAACACCCCCAGCACGACCCCAACCCCGACCCCACACCCCAGCCATGCACGGACCCCACCCCAGCACTACCGACGCCCAGCACGACCACACCCCAGCACGACCCTACCCCAGCAAGACCACACCCCAGCACGAACACACCCCAGCACGACCTCACCACAGCACGACCACGCCCCAGCACGACCACGCCCCAGCACGACCACGCCCCAGCACGACCACGCCCCAGCACGACCACGCCACAGCACGACCACACCCCAGCACGACCCCACCCTAGCAAGACCACACCCCAGCACGACCACACCCCAGCACGACCTCACCACAGCACGACCACACCCCAGCACGACCACGCCCCAGCACGACCACGCCCCAGCACGACCACGCCCCAGCACAAACACCCCCCAGCACGACCACCCCCCCAGCACGACCATCCCCACACAACACCCCCCAGCACGACCACCCCCCAGCACGACCACCCCCCAGCACGACCGCCCCCCAGCACGACCACACCCCAGCACGACCACTCCCCAGCACGACCACACCGCCTTGGTTGAGTGGTTGCCTGTCGTCGTGGAATGTTTCGTGGGGTGTCTCGTGGAATGTTTCGCGGGGTGTCTCGTGAAATGTTTCGCGAGGTGTCTCGTGGAATGTTTCGTGAGGTGTCTCGCGGAATTGTTTCGTGCAGGTGTCTCGTGGGATTGTTTCGTGAGGGTGTCCGTGGGATGTTTTTCGTGGGTGTTGCCCCGTTTGGGTATCGTGACAAACGTGCAAAATGCTCCACATGTCGAATAGCCCTTTCCCGTGTTCGCGGGCCCATCATGTTTCAAGTTTGTGCCTAGCAGCTCCGCGAAACTACTGCAGCACGCGCCTGTGCAGTCCATCCTGTGTGTTGGGTAATTCGTCATTTTCCCTCCCCGCTCTGAGGTCGCCGACCCTGGGCGGCCGAATGGCGAGAAACTTTGCTCAAACTTGCGCCGCAGGATGTGGAGTGAGAAGATATGGTACGATGCGGGATCGATTACACATGTCTGCGGTAACTGCATATGCAACAAGGGGACGATTTGAGGAGACTCGTGGCCTGTCAAAGGAGGAGGACCATGAGCAGGAGCAACTGCAACAGGCGTGCGTCTAGGCGCGCGTGGCCCTGGCACTGCGTCAAAGAAAAACCGTGGTGACTATAATGATTATGGACGACCGGGGGAGGGGGGGCTGCTTTGGCATTGGCGGTGCGCGCCGCAGGCATCTGGATATCTGGACAAACCGCGGGTGCAGCTGCAGGAAGTTCTTCCTGCCCTCGCACTTCCGCTCGTTCGCCAGCGAGACCTCCGCGCTTGTTTTGCGTGCTCGGTCGCGCCCGTGTTTCATGTTGCCCACAGCCACCTGGCACTCCATCTGAGAAATGGCCCCGGCCATGTGTCTCTGGAAAACTGTGCATGGGTCCTTGTTGGTGAACAGCCCCGGGATCGAGGCGCGCACCAACTCCAAACCTCGCTTTTCGCACTCCGCGATCGCCTCTTCCTGCACCATCAAGCGGCGGGCCAACCGCTTCTCGTCGGGCACCACGATCCGCTTGATGCCGCGCTTCTCGCACCTGTCCACGAAGCGGCCACGCCGGGCCTGGACAGGAACGGCGTTGAACCTGGGGAAGCAAAAAAAAAACTCTACGACAAATTCGGCGTGCGATTTTGCAGTTATTCGCCGCGGGGGCGGTGGAAACATGAAGGCGGGGGGGGGGGGCGCTTGCTGTAGCAATTGCGTAGTGTAGCGTCTGGCACGCTAACAAATCCAGGGTTTCGTGCCGATGGGCGATATTACCTTCGGAAGAGGACGCGACGCGCCACATTCCTCATCCTATGCCCCTGCGGTGTGTGGGGGCGTTGTGGCCCCGCCGTCCTGGGGCGTTCTTCAAGACGAGCGTTTCCTGGACGGTGGGGGGGTGCCGCGCCCATGATAGCGTGTCCAGAAAAAGCTGTCCCCGCGCTGCTTGAGCCGCGAAAAAGCAACGAATGGCTACAGTTGGGTGGTCCACGCTTACTTCCTCCAGTTGCCACGGGCCTCCCGGGGATCCCCGCCGGCCCCCGCTGTCAGTCCGCCGCAGTTTATTTGTGACTTCTGTCGGGCGACACGAACCTCCCCTGGGCCGTCGCCCGTAGGCTGCGCGTACTTCTGCGGCCTCCTGCGGGCCGTCGGCCGCAGGCTGCACGTACTTCCGCCGGCTGCCGCCGACCTCCCGCCAACGTCTGTTGGCAAGAGCGTCCGCCTCTCCGCCAGCTCTGGCGGGCCCTCAGCCGGTGGGCCCCGCCTACTCCCGCCGACTGCCGCCGACTTGCCGCTTGCTCCTGCCAGCGCAAGAGCCCCCCCTTCGAACGGCCCCCACGGACCGTCGGCCAACTTCTGGCGCCGGCCGCCAGGCTGTGCCAGAAGTCGGCCCAGGACTGACTTCTGGCGCGGGCCCGCGTCGGAAGTCGGTCCTGGACCCACTTCCGACGCGGGCCCGCGTCGGAAGTCGGTCCAGGACCGACTTCCGGCGCGGGCCCGCGTCGGAAGTCGGTCCAGTACCGACTTCCGGCGCGCCCTTCTGTCTCCGCCCCAACACTCGTCGGCGCCGTCGCCGGCGTTGCCCCTGCCGCCCTCTAGCGTTTTCAAGCCTCGGCGGGGGCCGCGCCCCCCCTCGCGCGTCCGCCTTCCTCCTCGCTGCCCCCTCCCCCAATTTTCCTCCTCGCCCCCCTCCTCGCCCCATTCCCCCCTTCCCCCGCGTCCCCATCCACAGCCTAATTGTATTCCTCCTGCTCCTGTTCCTGCTCCTGCTCCTCCTTCCCTCTCCTATCTGCCGCGCCTGCGGCGTTCGGGCACCGCGCAACATATGTTTGTTTCGTTTTCTGGCGCCCGCGCCATGCCTGCCAAGATGAAGGCGGCTGCCACGACACGCGCGTCGACGATGGCGAACGTGGATGGCGCCAGCGTGCCGCGGCAGAAGGCGCAGATAACGAAGGCGGCCAGGGGCACCCCCCCACCGCCCAGGAAACGCTCGTCTTGAAGAACGTCCCAGGACGGCGGGGCCACAACGCCCCCACACACCGCAAGGGCATTGGATGAGGAATGCGGCGCGTCGCGTCCTCTTCCAAGGGTAACATCGCCCATCGGCGCGAAACCCTGGATTTGTTAGCGTGCCAGACGCTACGCAGCGCAATTGCTACAGCAAGCGCCCCCCCCCCCCGCCTTCATGTTTCCACCGCCCCCGCGGCGAAATACTGCAAAATCGTACGCCGAATTTGTCGTCGATTTTTTTTTTTTTTCCTTTTCCGCCGGAAAGGGCGTAGGGGCCAAGGGTTCTCTTTTTTAGTTGTTAACATTGGGATGGGGGATGGGATGGACATGAGGGGGAAGAAGTGGGGGGGGGGGGGTGGTGGTGGTGGTGGGGATGGGGATGAGGTGTGGGAGGATGGGTGGGGGGTGATGTGAGGTGGGGGATGAATGGTCGGGGTTCCCCCGGTGCCCAACTTGAAGGAGGCCGGCGAATTCTTTCCCTGATAAATATCGAGGTCGAAGGAGGCCGGCGGATTAAAATTTGAGGATGTCTCAGGCGAAACGCTTGTTTTTGAAATCCCGATCGATAAATCACAGGGTGCGGGACACCTCAGCACGACCACACCCCAGCACGACCACACCCCAGCACGACCCCACCCCAGCACGACCCCACCCTAGCACGACCACACCCCAGCACGACCACCCCCCAGCACGACCACACCCCAGCACGACCACACCCCAGCACGACCACACCCCAGCACCAGCACGACCACACCCCAGCACGACCCGATCGATAAGTCACAGGGATCGGACCACCCCAGCACGACCACACCCCAGCACGACCCCACTCCAGCACGACCCCACCCCAGCACGACCACGCCCCACCCCAGCACGACCAGACCCCAGCACGACCCCACCCCAGCACGACCCCACCCCAGCACGACCATACCCCAGCTCGACCACACCCCAGCACGACCCGACCCCAGCACGACCCTACCCCAGCAAGACCACACCCCAGCACGACCACACCCCAGCACGACCACCCCCCAGCACGACCCCACCCCAGCACGACCACGCCCCAGCACGACCACGCCCCAGCACGACCACGCCCCAGCACGACCACGCCCCAGCACGACCACGCCCCAGCACGACCACGCCCCAGCACGACCACGCCCAAGCACGACCACGCCCCAGCACGACCACCCCCCAGCACGACTACCCCCCCAGCACGACCACCCCCCCAGCACGACCACCCCCCAGCACGACCACACCCCAGCAAGACCACTCCCCAGCACGACCACACCGCCTTGGTTGAGTGGTTGCCTGTCGTCGTGGAATGTTTCGTGGGGTGTCTCGTGGAATGTTTCGCGGGGTGTCTCCTGGAATGTTTCGTGAGGTGTCTCGCGGAATGTTTCGTGAGGTGTCTCGTGGGATGTTTCGTGAGGTGTCTCGTGGGATGTTTCGTGAGGTGTTGCCCCGTTGGGTATCGTGAAAACGTGCCCATGCTCCACATGTCTATATCCCTTTTCCGGGTTCGTGGGTCCATCATGTTTGCTTCCCCAGGTTCGACGCCGTTCCTGTCCAGGCCGGGCGTGGCCGCCTTCCTGGACAGGTGCGAGAAGCGCGGCATCAAGCGGATCGTGGTGCCCGACGAGAAGCGGTTGGCCCGCCGCTTGATGGTGCAGGAAGAGGCGATCGCGGAGTGCGAAAAGCGAGGTTTGGAGTTGGTGCACGCCTCGATCCCGGGGCTGTTCACCAACAAGGACCCATACACAGTTTTCCAGAGACACATGGCCGGGGCCATTTCTCAGATGGAGTGCCAGGTGGCTGTGGGCAACATGAAACACGGGCGCGACCGAGCACGCAAAACAAGCAGGGAGGTCTCGCTGGCGAACGAGCGGAAGTGCGAGGGCAGGAAGAACTTCCTGCAGCTGCACCCGCGATTGTCCAGATATCCAGATGCCTGCGGCGCGCACCGCCACTGCCAAAGCAGCTGCCCCCCCCCCGGTCGTCCATAATCATTATAGTCACCACGGTTTTTCTTTGGCGCAGTGCCAGGGCCACGCGCGCCTAGACGCACGCCTGTTGCAGTTGCTCCTGCTCATGGTCCTCCTCCTTTGACGGGCCACGAGTCTCCCCAAATCGCCCCCTTGTTGCATATTCAGTTACCGCAGACATGTGCAATCGATCCCGCATCGTACCATATCTTCTCACTCCACATCCTGCGGCGCAAGTTTGAGCAAAGTTTCTCGTCATTCGGCCGCCCAGGGCGGCGACCTCAGAGCGGGGAGGGAAAATAACGAATTACCCAACGCACACAACGATGGACTGCACAGGCGCGTGCTGCAGTAGTTTCGCGGAGCTGCTAGGCACAAACTTGAAAAATACAACAACTTAAACAAGTGCCCTTTTGCACGCGCCCCTGCTTCTGCCGATGAGGAGGGTCGGGGGGGCACGATAGCTTGCTCGGCGCGGCGCCGAGTTGTCAAACCCTTCACATGCCGCGGACTCGGCGCGGGCCAGCCTGCAAACGCAGCACGTTTCACACGTGACGGACTCGGCGCGAACCTGGGGATGCCGCCGTGGGCGGCGGCCCCAGCAGCGTGCAGTAGCAACGGTAATTGGTGGGACAAAACATGTTGGCTCTTTCGGTTCGAGACGCAACCTCTAGTTCCAACTAGCCCAACAAAAGACACCCGCGCGCTTAAAGGCCGAGCTCGGGCTGCATGTGAAGAGGCACGGAGAAGGCTCAAACGCCCTTGGCTCGTACCGCCTACTGCAGGGCAGAGTGGGACGGAGGATCAAGCGCCACTTGCCCTGGCGCCCCTGAGCGAAGGCCGCGTTGCGCGTAATCATACCTTCCAATGGCGGGCGCGCCAAGCTGCTAGTTTGACGCCGAAACTATTTGAAACCCGCGCGCGGCCATTTTCAACACCACCATGAACCATTTTCAACTTCAGCACCGCACGGCCCGCAAGCGGCCTAGAACCATGAGAACACCATTTTCATCATTCTTAATCTGATCCCCGACATGCCCGTGACCCTATCCAGGCCCTCCGAGGCAGGGTCATCCCCGGTAGGCGGCGGCACCCGGCGCCCAGGGCGGCGGCCCTCGGCGCCCGGGGCGGCGCCCTGGCCCGGGGCGGCGCCCGGGGAGGCGCCCTGGCCCGACCGAGGGGGGCCCGGCGAGGGCAGGCGGCGGGGGCAAGCTGCGGCGCCTGGCGTCTGGCGCCCGGCGCCCTGCGGCTGGGGCTGTCCGCTGCCCGGCGCCCTGGCCCGGGCCGGGGCGGGCTGCGGCGTCCCGGGCGGCAGCGCCCGGCGCCCGCCCTCGGGGCGGCGTCGGCGCCCGGCGCCCGGCGCAGCGCGCAGGGGCGGCCGCTCTATTGCTGGAGGGGGGGAGGAGGGAGACGGCCCGAGGTGCGCGGCCCGAGGGGAGGGAGGGATCGGGAAGCGGCCGCCGCGGACCCCGGGCGGACCCCTTGACCCCTTGACTCCTCCTTGAGCCAAAATGGCTACGGCGGGCCGCGGGACCTCCCAGGACCAAATTTTCGAGGCGTGACCTGTGACACCATGCCAAACGGAACCTCCCGGGGCGGATCTTCGAAGACCCGACACCATGCCAAACGGAACCTCCCGGGGCGGGTCTAGGGGGCCCGACACCATGCCAAACGGGACATCCCGGGACCAAATTTTCGGGACGTGACCCGTGACACCAGGCCAAACGGAACCTCCGGGAGAGGCGCCCATGGGCCCCGACACCATGCCAAACGGGACCACCGGCAAGAAGCGCCCATGACCCCGACACCATGCCAAACGGGACCTCCCGAGACGAGGTTTTCGAGGGCCCGACACCATGCCAAACGGAACCTCCCGGGGCGGGTCTAGGGGGCCCGACACCATGCCAAACGGGACATCCCAGGACCAAATTTTCGAGGCGTGGCCCGTGACACCATGCCAGACGGAACCTCCCGGGGCGGGTTTTCGAAGGCCCGACACCATGCCAAACGGGACCTCCCAGGACCAAATTTTCAGGGCGTGACCCGTGACACCATGCCAAACGGAACCTCCCGGGGCGGGTTTTCGAAGGCCCGACGCCATGCCAAACGGAACCTCCCGGGGGGGCCCGACACCATGCCAAACGGGACCTCCCGGGACCAAATTTTCGGGGCGTGACCCGTGACACCATGCCAAAAAATACCTCCGGGAGAGGCGCCCATGGGCCCATATGCCAAACGGGACCACCGGCAAGAAGCGCCCATGGGCCCGACACCATGCCAAACGGGACCTCCCGAGACGATGTTTTCGGGGGCCCGACACCATGCCAAACGGAACCTCCCGGGGCGGGTCTAGGGGGCCCGACGCCATGCCAAACGGGACCTCCCGTGACCAAATTTTCGGGACGTGACCCGTGACACCATGCCAAACGGACCTACCCGGGCTGGTTTTCGAAGGCCCGACCACCATGCCAAACGGGGACCTCCCCGGGACCAAATTTTCGGGTGCGTTACCCGTGACACGATTGGCCAAAGCGGAACCTGAATCCCGGGGGGGTGTTTTCTAAAAAGTAAAAAAAGAAAGGGCCCGACGCACGCCAAGCCAAACGGAACCTCCGGGGCGGGTCTAGGGGGCCGACACCATGCCCAAACGGGACCATCCGGACCAAACTTTTCGGGCGCGACCCGTTGACACCATGCCAACGATAACCTCCCGGGAGAGGCGCCCATGGGCCCGACACCATGCCAAACGAGACCACCGGCAAGAAGCGCCCATGGGCCCGACACCATGCCAAACGGGACCTCCGAGACGAGGTTTTCGGGGGCCCGACACCATGCCAAACGGAACCTCCCGGGGCGGGTCTAGGGGGCCCGACACAATACCAAACGGGACCTCCCGGGACCAAATTTTCGGGGCGTGACCCGTGACACCATGCCAAACGGAACCTCCCGGGGCGGGTTTTCGAAGGCCCGACACCATGCCAAACGGAACCTCCCGGGGCGGGTCTAGGGGGCCCGACACCATGCCAAACGGGACCTCCCGGGACCAAATTTTCGGGGCGTGACCCGTGACACCATGCCAAACGATACCTCCGGGAGACGCGCCCACGGGCCCGACACCAAGCCAAACGGGACCACCGGCAAGAAGCGCCCATGGGCCCGACACCATGCCAAACGGGACCTCCCGAGCGCTGGCCCAAGTGCCGGAATCGGCCCGGAAGGGTTCCCGGGCGCCGATAGCAGAAAATCAATATTTTTGAAAGAAAAATGTGTCTTGGACTGGCCTTTTTTCGGCGCTGCCTCGGAATTCAATTTTCCGGCGCCGGCCGGCGCCGGAACCGGCCCCGGCGCCGGCCCGGGCGCCGACCCGGGCGGTTCCCGGGCGCCGATAGCAGAAAATCAATTTCTCTGAAAGAAAAATGTGTCTTGGACTGGCCGTTTTTCGGCGCTGCCTCGGAATTCAATTTTCCGGCGCCGGCCGGCGCCGGAACCGGCCCCGGCACCGGCCCGGGCGCCGACAGGCGGTTCCCGGGCGCCAAGAGCAGAAAATCAATATTTTGTGAAAGAAAAATGTGTCTTGGACTGGCCTTTTTTCGGCGCTGCCTCGGAATTCAATTTTCCGGCGCCGGCCGGCGCCGGAACCGGCCCCGGCGCCGGCCCGGGCGCCGACCCGGGCGTGCGGCTCGAGCGCCGGCTCGGGTGCCGGAATCGGCCCGGAAGGTTCCTGGGCGCCGGGAACAGAAAATCAATATTTTTGAAAAAAATGTGTCTTGGACTGGCCTTTTTTCGGCACCGCCTCGGAATTCAATTTTCCGACGCCGGCCGGCGCCGGAACCGGCCCGGGCGCCGGCCCGGGCGCCGACTTGGGCGTCCGGCTCGAGCGCCGGCTCGGGTGCCGGAGTCCGCCCGGAAGGGTTCCAGGGCGCCGGGAGCAGAAAATCAATATTTTTGAATGAAAAATGTGTCTTGGAGTGGCTTTTTTTCGGCACCGCCTCGGAATTCAATTTTCTAGCGCCGGCCCGCGCCGGAACCGGCCCGGGCGCCCGGGCGCTGGCCCGGGCGCCGGCCCGGGCGTCCGGCTCGAGCGCCGGTCGGGTGCCAGAATCGGCTCGGAAGGGTCCCCGGGCGCCGGGAGCAGAAAATCAATATTTTCGAAAGAAAAATGCGTCTTGGAGTGGCCTTTTTTCGGCACCGCCTTGGAATTCAATTTTCCGGCGCCGGCCGGCGCCCTCGACGGACCCTGTCCGCGGCGGGGGGTCTCCCGTGGAGATTCTGGCGCCGATTCCCCACGGGAGACCATCCGCCGCGGACGGGGCCTTCGGAGAGCCCCCCAACGGGACCTGTCCGCGGCGGAGGCTCTCCCATGGAGAATCTGGCCCAGATTCTCCACGGGAGACCATCCGCCGCGGACGGAGCTCTCGGGGGGCCCCCCAACGGGCCCTGTCCGCGGCGGGGGGTCTCCCGTCGAGAATCTGGCCCCGATTCCCCACGGGAGACCATCCGCCGCGGACGGGGCCCTCGGGGAGACCTCAACGGGCCCTGTCCGCGGCGGAGGCCCTCCCATGGAGAATCTGGCTCAGATTCCCCACGGGAAACCATCCGCCGCGGACGGAGCTCTCGGGGAGCCCCCCCTAAAACAAAATGTCCCGGCGGAGGCACTCTCACCATGGAGTAATCTGGCTCAGATTCCCCCGGGGAGCCATCCGCCGCGGACGGAGCTCTCGGGGAGCCCCCCGACGGACCCCTGTCCGCGGCGGGGGGTCTCCCGTGGAGAATCTGGCCCATCTTCCCTCCCCACGGAGACCATCCTCCGCGGACGGGGACCTCGGGGGCCCCTCAAAAGGTGAAGGGGCCCCTCAACGAGCCCTGTCCGCGGCGGAAGCTCTCCCATGGAGAATCTGGCCCAGATTCCCCACGGGAGACCATCCGCCGCGGACGGAGCTCTCGGGGAGCCCCCCAACGGGCCGCGTCCGCGGCGGAAGCTCTCCCATGGAGAATCTGGCCCAGATTCCCCACGTGAGACCATCGGCCGCGGACGGAGCTCTCGGGGAGCCCCCCAACGGGCCCTGTCCGCGGCGGAAGCTCTCCCATGGAGAATCTGGCCCAGATTCCCCACGGGTCTAGGGGGCCCAACACCATGCCGAGGCGGGGCGGGTCCAGGGGGCCCGACACCATGCCAAACGGGACCTCCCGGAACCAAATTTTCGGGGCGTGACCCGTGACACCATGCCAAACGGAACCTCCCGGGGCGGGTTTTCGAAGGCCCGACACCATGCCAAACGGGACCTCCCGGGGCCAAATTTTCGGGGCGTGACCCGTGACACCATGCCAAACGGAACCTCCCGGGGCGGGTCTTCGAAGGCCCGACACCATGCCAAACAGAACCTCCCGGGGCGGGTCTAGGGGGCCCGACGCCATGCCAAACGGGACCTCCCGGGCCCAAATTTTCGGGGCGTGATTGTGACACCATGCCAAACGATACCTCCGGGAGAGGCCCCCATGGGCCCGACACCATGCCAAACGGGACCACCGGCAAGAAGCGCCCATGAGCCCGACACCGGACCTCCCGAGACGAGTTTTTCGGGGGCCCGACACCATGCCAAACGGAACCTCCCGGGGCGGGTCTAGGGGGCCCGACTCCATGCCAAACGGGACCTCCCGAGACCAAATTGTCGGGGCGTGACCCGTGACACCATGCCAAACGGAATCTCCCGGGGCGGGTTTTCGAAGGCCCGACACCATGCCAAACGGGACCTCCCGGGACCAAATTTTCGGGGCGTGAACCCGTGACAACCAATGCCAAACGGAACCTCCTGGGGCGGGTATTTCGAAGGCCCGAACACCATGCCAAAACGGGAACCCATCCCCCGCGGACAGGGGGCCCGACACCATGCCAAAACGGAACCACCGGGGCGGGAATTTTCGGGTCGTGCCCTCCGTGGACAACCATGCCGAACGGACACCGGCAAGAGCCCCATGTCCCGACCCATGCCAGAACGGTACCCCCGAGACGAGTTTTTCGGGGGCCCGACACCATGCCAAACGGAACCTCCCGGGGCGGGTCCAGCGGGCCCGACGCCATGCCAAACGGGACCTCCCGGGACCAAATTTTCGGGACGTGACCCGTGACAACATGCCAAACGGAACCTCCCGGTGCGAATTTTCGAAGGCCCGACACCATGCCAAACGAATCCTCCTGGGACCAAATTTTCGGGGCGTGACCCGTGACGCCATGCCAAACGGAACCTCCCGGGGCGGGTCTTCGAAGACCCGACACCATGCCGAACGGAACCTCCCGAGGCGGGTCTAGGATGCCCGACGCCATGCCAAATGGGCCCTCCCGAGACGAGGTTTTCGGGAGCCCGACACCATGCCAAAGGGAACCTCCCGGGGCGAGTCTATAGGGGGCCCGACACCATGCCAAACGGGACCTCCCGGGACCAAATTTTCGGGGCGTGACCCGTGACACCATGCCAAACAATACCTCCGGGAGAGGCATCCATGGGCCCGACACCATGCCAAACGGGACCACCGGCAAGAAGAGCCCATGGGCCCGACACCATGCCAAACGGGACCTCCCCAGACGAGGTTTTCGAGGGCCCGACACCATGCCAAAGGGAATCTCCTGGGGCGAGTCTAGGGGGCCCGACGCCATGCCAAACGGGACCTCCCGGGACCAAATTTGCGGGGCGTGACCCGTGACACCACGCCAAACGGAACCTCCCGGGGCGGGTTTTCGAAGGCCCGACACCATGCCAAACGGGACCTCCCGGGACCAAATTTTCGGGGCGTGACCCGTGACGCCATGCCAAACGGAACCTCCCGGGGCGGGTTTTCGAAGGCCCGACACCATGCCAAACGGGACCTCCCGGAACCAAATTTTCGGGGCGTGACCCGTGACACCATGCCGAACGGAACCTTCCGGGGCGGGTTTTCGAAGGCCCGACACCATGCCAAACGGAACCTCCCGGGGCGGGTCTAGGATGCCCGACACCATGCCAAACGGGACCTCCCGGGACCAAATTTCGGGGCGTGTCCCGTGACACACCATGCCAAACGATACCTCCGGGAGAGGCGTCCATGGGCCCGACAACCATGCCAAACGGGACAACCGGCAAGAAAGCGCCCCATGGGCCCGACACCATGCCAAACGGGACCTCCCGGGCGGTCCTAGGGGCCCGACGGCCTGCCAAACGGAAACCTCCGGGGCGGGTCTAGGGGGCCCGACTCCATGCCAAACGGGACCTCCCGAGACCAAATTGTCGGGGCGTGACCCGTGACACCATGCCAAACGGAATCTCCCGGGGCGGGTTTTCGAAGGCCCGACACCATACCAAACGGGACCTCCCGGGACCAAATTTTCGGGGCGTGACCCGTGACACCATGCCAAACGGGACCTCCCGGGGCAGGTTTTCGAAGGCCCGACACCATGCCAAACGGAACCTCCTGGGGCGGGTCTAGGGGGCCCGACACCATGCCAAACGGGACCTCCCGGGACCAAATCTTCGGGGCGTGACCCGTGACACCATGCCAAACGACGCCTCCGGGAGAAGCGCCCATGGGCCCGACACCACCCAGAGGTCCCAGGGATCCAAAATCTGGATCCATAGAATCAGAGATCCAAAATGCATCAATGGACCCAAAAGTATACAATGGATCCAAAATCACTCAATGGATCCATTTTTCAAAAAAATCGTTCATGGATCCATTTTCTTGAAAATCGGCCCATGGATCCATTTTTAGGAAAAAAAAACATAGTATCATGAACAATCCATGCATAGTTGTGAATTTGCAATTTCGGGTTGTGGTTACTTGACATATCCATGGGGTCATAGTTCTTGCATGCATATATCAGTTGGCCTGCATCAAGAACCCCAAAAAGCTCCAAGCCCCAATGCATCCCCGAAAAGGCTTCCCGAGGTTTCTTCAGAGATAACCTCAGAAGTGGGCCGAGCGGGTTCTGCCGAAGGCATGTGAGTAAGTGTGTGTGTGTGTGCGTGTGTGTGTGTGTGTGTGTGTGCGTGTGTGTATGTGTGTGTGTGTGCGCGCGTCAAGAAGGCAATATACTCCCCCCCCTCCTCTTTCGGCGCCGAGTTCGCCGAGAGGAGCAAAACGGGGTGGGGAGGAAAGAGTCCTGACCTGTGTTCCTCGCCCCGTCGCCCCCCCCTGCCCTTTCCAAAAAGGTTGCGTCGGGCCGCGTATTTCTCTCCGCGCGGCGGTGCAAACACCGTCCGTCCACGGAGTGCATCTGAATGGCGCGGGCAATAGAGCGGACCAACATTTTTGAATCACCCCCCTTCCAAGGGGGAGGAGGGGGGGACGAGGAGGAGGAGGAGGAGGAGGAGGAGGAGGAGGAGGGAGGAGGAGGAGGAGGAGGAGGAGGATGGGGTTCCGCCACGACCCCGAGCTCGCAGCGGCCAGAGGTTCCCGCCCGACTCCGAATCTCACAATAATTGGCGCGGGGTTAAACATCATTACTGTTTGGCGACTCGTTTTGGACCCCTTCCCAGGAACGGTGCAACTGCGCCAACATCAGAAGAAACAACCAAGGGTCTCAAATCGAGACCCCCCCGCACTCTTGTTTGAGAAGGCCCGTCAGACCCCCTTCAAAAGTATACGCCCTTTCCATTATCAGGAGATTCGGAGAAAGCTCGTTCCAAGATCCACGAGCGGAGCCAATCCTTGTGTTCCACCTCCATTTTCCTCCACCTCCTCCACTTTTTCCTCCTCCTCCTCCTCGTCCCCCTCCTCCTCCTCCTCCTCCTCCTCCTCCCTCTTTTCCTCCTAGTCCTCCTCTCCGTCCTCCCTCGCCCCCTGCAGCGCGCGCGCTCTGTTGCCCACGCCGATGGTCGACCCTCGCCTGCGTAGCGCAGGCCTTCACGTTGTAGTTGCCCACAGTGAGGAATATCATCCTTGAAGGCCTTCACCGAATAGTGAATACCATGCACATGCAAATAGTACTGCATCAATTTCCGATGTGGACAAGAGAGCGGACCAACATTTTTGGATCACCCCCCTTCCAAGGGGGAGGGGGGGAGGAGGAGGAGGAGGAGGAGGAGGAGGAGGAGGAGGGGTTCCGCCACGACCCCGAGCTCCAAGCTCATTCCAAGATCCACGAGCGGAGCACGGCCAGACGGTCTCTACCAGACCCAATCCTTGTCTTCCACCTCCATCATCCGCCACCTCCTCCACTTTCTCCTCCTCATCCTCCTCATCCCCCTCCTCGTCCTCCTCCTCCTCCTCCTCCTCCAATTCCTCTTCTTTCTCCTGTCCGTCCTCCTTCACCCCCTGCAGCGCGCGCGCCCTGTTGCCCACGCCGATGGTCGACTCTCGCCTGCGTAGCGCAAGCCTTCATGTTGCAGTTGCCCACAATCTCTATGAGGAATATCATCCTTGAAGGCCTTCACCGAATAGCGAATACCATACATATGCAACTAAATGCATCAATTTCCGAGGCCGAAGGTACTGCATCAATTTCCGAGGCGTTGCATCTTTGCCGAAGGTATTGCATCAATTTCCGAGGCCGAAGGTATACTGCATGAATTTCCGAGTCATTGCATCATTGCCGAAGGTGTCCTGTAGTTGCCCTTGGCCGCTGCGAGTTTCCATCCCCTGGCAAGTGCTTTCCCGTACCCAGCTGGGCAGTGCTCCGAATGTTGAAGATCCTTCCCTCCAAGGACGTACTTCCCGTTAGGCGAGACCCAGTGGAAACGGTTCTTGAGGCTTTTGTTCTGTTTGATCTTCGGCTTTGGGCGCTCGATGAAATTCCAAGCCAACGTGGGCAGCGTGGTACTCAAGTGAACTGCTTTTGGAATAACTGGCCGAGGTTGGAATGATCCCAAATAAGTCAAACATACTCCCGAGCCAATAATCTTAGCCGATTGTTCAATTGATGGGTACTTAAACAGCAGGCTTGATTTGGGTTTCTCTAGGACTGACCAAACAGACCGAATAGCAGCCAAACTGAGCAGCCACGCAGCGATGTCAGCCTGGAAGTTAGCCTCGGCCACCCTCGGTACAGATACGCCCCCCATGATATTTGATCCGCTGCGTCCTGAAGTCCCCGCAGATATAAAGTTGAGCCACATCCCACAAGGCACCTGAACACTCGTGTACGGGAGGCTCTGACATGCCCCCCCCCTGTCTGGTGGACGGCGGAGGTGGGGGGAGGAGAACTTGACCAGGATGTCAGGAAAACGATGTCAAAACCAGAGGTCAAAACAATGAAATATCGCTGAAACATCTAGCAGATCTGTTCGCTCGATCCTCGTCCTCCTGCAACACTTGCCCCGTGTATGCACCGCAATCGTGAAGATGCCTTTGGGTTTCACTCTGAGCAGGGTCAGGCCCGCGTGCAGCATCCCTGAAAAAGTGCAGATGTCTTCCGAGCTGTCCCTGGTGAATTTGTCAAACTCCATGGTTCTGAAACCCAGCTTTCGGAACTCTTTGGACTGGCTGCCACAGCCAGAGAACACCTCACACAGGAGGGGTTTATTCATGTTTACTCCCTCCTCCTCCTCCACCTCTTCCTCCTCCTCCTCCTCCTCCTCCTCCCTCGGCCTCCTGTTTTCCTTGGCTTGTTTTTTGCTGTTGTCTCCTCATCCTTCTCCTCCTTCAGCCTCGAACTGATCAATATTGCGTTCCACTACGCCCATCCGCAAACTGACCGCCCCCGCTGCCTTCAGCAACTTCTGGTAGGGATTCAGCTCCAGGGACGGGTTGGCTTTCAGGATCTCGTTTGCCAGGTCCCTGGTGCTCTGAGGAACTCCGAGATGCCCCCCTTGCACGTGCTGGCACAGAATTGGCAGCCGCTTCACCATGCAATCTGCGGCGGGGTACAGCAGGAGGCTCCTTCTGGGAGGCCCCCCCCCTACCAACGCCCCATTTCCCCCCCTCCAGCGGGCCCCCACAAGACGCCCCGCCAACATCCAGACCGGATCCCCACACGATTGTGCAAACGTGTTTTGGATGCCGAGGCTCGCCCCTCACCGAACTTTCGAGGAAGAACCCCAAATGAACTTAAATTGATGCTGAGACAGCTGCAAAGCAAAGGCGATGCATTGATTGAAACTGCATTGCGGCACCATTGCGTTGTGTCCTCCTTTTCCTCCCTCCTCACCCTTCCTCGCCCTTCCTCACCCCTTGCATATGCCGAGGTCCTCTCTCGCCAACGTAACCATACCGTCTAAATACTGATCGCTCGAAAGTACATCGATGTGTCATATGAGCCATAGAGCCAATGATGCCGTTAGTATGTTCATCCCAATAGCAATTGTAAAATCTCGGATTGCCTTTCTTTCTAATTTGGGCCGCCATGTGTCTGAACATGTGGTTTTTGCGTTTGCTTGGAACCCCCGCGATGTCCGACAGATCCAGGTGTAGCTGGCACAGTTGTTCAAGCTCATCACATACAGGGTCTGGCACTTTCCCCCCCTGTTCTTCTAAGATCATAGCAAATCGATACAAGGCCCTGGCAGCGCCAAGGAGCTCGGTCGGGTGGTCTGTGGCAGGCAATGTGTGGATGTTCTTTCCGAGGAATTCTACGATGAAAAAGAAAAGCCATTTTGTTTCAGCTCCTTTGGTGCCAACAGTCGGATTTGCTCTGGTACCTTATCATCCCAGGTGTAATTGCATTCGTAATCCGAGTTATGCGTTTCTCTTTAACCCCCTGCTGGACCAAACCACGGTAGAACTCATGAAGATGTTGAACTTGTAATGGCAAGCTGATTCGAATGCGGTCATCCTGTAGGTGTGCACCAGTGCTGAATACATCTGCTAGCAGTAGTCTCCAGATTACGGCCCCCACAAAAACCTTATATAATCCAAAATGCAGGCAATGCAATTCATCTAAGCTTAGCGTATTCAGGTTCGCACCCAGCTCAGGCGAAATGAGAGGGCTTCGGTGGTAGACCCGCGAATCTTCCCGAGCCCGCCAAAACAAGGCAAGCACTGGAAACGCCTTCAATGTATCAAACGATTGCACGTCATGCATAGTGGGCGTCGCTTCCAGGCGATCGTTCTCTAGCAACCTAAGTTTTTCAATATTCTTTGAAAGCGCCCTACCCCTGCGTCTGCTCCGCCACTCAAGAGCAAATCTTATTTCTCTGTGGGTTTCCGCGTCTTCGATTACAATCCAAACCTCATGACGTTTACACTCCGCGTCGTAGTAGTCAGGATCATGTGGCCTGAGGGGCAGCTTGTGGTTGTGGATTTCCTCTTGTGTCTGCGCGCACAGCGCGCATGGTGCATGGTTCGACGCGTGTCCAGGGAAAGCCATGCTAGTAAACATCCCAGGCCAGTCAGCCTTGAAATCCACGAGTGATGCTCTGAACCGAAGGTCCTCCCCTTCCCATGCGTTTCTTGCTTCATACACTGTTTCTCTCTCATTTTCTCCCTCCCTCCCTCCACGCCTCTCTTGTGCCCCCCCCCTCTTTCTACACGTAAATAGTTTGAGTCCTAGCTGTCCTCCCCCTTACCTCCCTCCCCCCCCCCCCCCCTCCTGTCCCCAATCCTCCTCCTCCTCCCGCCTACTCCACTTCGTCAGAATCAAATCGAATTGCTTGCGCACTTCACTGTGCGATGCAGAATCGTGCTTACATGCGTCTGCCATGCTCTGCCAGCGCAAACCTACCCTACCCCCCGTTCCTGTCCAGCCATGCTCATCCGCTTATCATCTGATCCGTGATGCCACGCGTCATTATCATGTCGTGCAAGAGGGCACTTCTTATTTATCATAGCGCGCAAACTCCAGTGTCGCATGAGATAGATTGGGTAAAGTGTGCACCAATGCGAGCAGCCGCACGAACACATGTCGGAAGCCCTTAAACATGTCAGCATGCGGCGCTTACCCGTGCCAATGAGATTGCAAAAAATCCCCAAGAACGTATCCTTCTTTGTGAACGGAACTTTGTCCATGCACAGCGCTACTGGGAGTGTAATGGCCTTGTCCTCAGCAGAGCTGTTTTGGAGGATGCGATTTGATTCGTAATCCTGTATCCATGGTTCCCCTTCAACCTTAGATCGCCAATCTAGCAAGACGTCTGGGTTCTGATCTATCTCAGCAGACAATGCCTCATGGGGAGGAATCACGTTTATCTCTTGAGGCTCTCTTTCGACCCCGTGTCGGTCATATCCTGGAACAGTTATTTGATGCAACATCTTATCAAACCTCTTGAAATCTAACGCAGAGTCAAGTTCCCGTTGATAATGGCCAGAAGGAGCACCTATCCGAAAAGCATATTTCTCAGCTGGTTTCGCACCTGCTTCTTTAGCATGCCAACAAAGTGTGCATAGTGACTTGGCTGTCATGCGTGTCCCCATAAGGTACATACTGATGAGCTCTTCGACTAGAGACTCGCCTGCTGCAAGTCGCTCTGCACCGCCCCCCCCATCAGAATCTGCAGAATCGTAATCCCATGGCCGAGCTGGGGAGGGTGGCCGGATCCGTTTTTTGGGGGCCATGGTTGCTCGAGCCTCGGAGTCTACTGACCTTTCGGTCGCAGACCTCCCTCCTGCAGCAAAGACGACGACGCGTCCTTCTCTTAACCCTCATCCCTCCTTCGAGGAGGGATGAGGGTTAAGAGAAGAACGCGTCCTCCTGTCGAGGAAAAGGAGCTCGAGGTGGGCGATTTTTCTTTCGGTCCCAGGATCGCCTCCTCTGCTGGATTCGCCATTGAAATTCTCAGAACGCTTATAAACAAAACTATAAAAAAACGGGGGGCGAGGCCCCGCCGCCGCGAGGCCCCCTGGGCGCAATGCCCTAAGACGGGGGGCCTCCTCCTGGGAACCGTCCTTGCCTTCCAGTCGGAAGGCGCGGAGGGCCCCCCCCTCTGCCCCATCTTTCACCAGGAAGATGTGCAGAGGGACGAAGTGGGGTGGTAGCCTCTGAGCGGCAGAGGCCCATTGCCGATCGGGCCGCAGGGTGACGCACAGAAGTGCGCCCAGGTAGCAGCCCTTCCCATCCCTTGAGGGGGGGGGAAGGGCTGCTACCACGACCCCCGCGGCAGTCGGACTTATAGGGCTTGCCTTGCCTTGACCTCCTACGATGCCCACCTCCTCTCCTTTTCTTCGACAGGATGAGGAGGATGAGGGAGAGGGGGAGGAGGGGGAGGAGGAGGAGGAGGAGGGGGAGGAGGAGGAAGAGGAGGAGGAGGAGGAGGAGGAGGAGGAGGAGGAGCAGGAGGAGGATATGGGATAGACGGCCCTAGACGCCTCCAAGACGGCCCTCGACTTGTCTGCCCAGCAGCCTGCTTCGATACTCGCAGCGCAAGCCACAACTGCCGAGACTCGCAACGCTGCAGACAACCCTCGGTCCTCCTCCTCCTCCTCATCATCATCATCACCATCCTCCTCATCCTGACTCAAGCTTGGGCTGCCGAGACTCGCAGCGCCTCCCACGGCAGAAATCAGACAACCCCGAATCATATTCTGCCGAGACTTGCAGCAACCCTCCCTCCACAGAAGGACAGATCAAGCGATGGGCTGCCGAGACTCGCAGCACCTTCCACAACAGACGAACATGCGAGGTGTTCACTCCCCGCTCACTTCCCTGGACGAGCCAAGCTATGTGGCCTCTCGCTCGAGACATCTTCTCAATTCCAAGTTTTGGTGTTCGGGTGCCGCCGTCTTTCATCCTCCTCCTCCTCCTCCTCCTCCTCGCCTCCTCTCCTCCTCCCTCCTCCTCGACTTGTCTGCCCAGCAGCCTGCTTCGATACTCGCAGCGCAGGCCACAACTGCCGAGACTCGCAACACTGCAGACAACCATCGGTCCTCCTCCTCCTCCTCCTCCTCATCATCATCATCATCATCATCCTCCTCATCCTGACTCAAGCTTGGGCTGCCGAGACTCGCAGCACCTCCCACGGCAGAAATCAGACAACCCCGAATCATATTCTGCCGAGACTTGCAGCAACCCTCCCTCCACAGAAGGACAGATCAAGCGATGGGCTGCCAAGACTCGCAGCACCTTCCACACCATGCGAAAATGCGAGGTGTTCACTCCCCGCTCACTTCCCTGGACGAGCCAAGCTATGTGGCCTCTCGCTCGAGACATCTTCTCAATCGGTGTTCGGGTGCCGCCGTCTTTCATCCTCCTCCTCGCCTCCTCTCCTCCTCCCTCCTCCTCCTCCACGATCCTCCTCCTCATCATCCTGACTCAAGCTTGGGTTTGCTGAGACTCGCAGACTCGCAGCACCCCCCGCAGCAGGCAACCGGATGGGCTGGCGAGACTCGCGGCACCTCCCACAACAGAAAGCGGCTCGTCCTTCATCCCATCTCCTCCTCCTCCTCCTCCTCCTCCTCCTCCTCCTCTCCTCCTCATCCTTCTCCTTCTCCTCCTCCCCCTCCTCCTCCTCCTCCTCCTCTTCCTCCTCCCCGCCCCCCTCCTCCACCTCCTTCCTTTCTCGAGCGCGAGTGAAATCAGCCATTTCTTCCAACTGGAACTTAAGCGCTGCAACGCGCGATCTCGGGTGCACTGACCGACGCGTGGCCATGTGGAGTGCCCTACTCGAGCCTGTCAGGCTGGGCATCTGAGCGTTCCTGTCAAAGTCTGAGGCTTCGGTAAAGTGAATCTCGCACACCCTGGGCTCGCTGTATCATAGGAGGCGGCAGATGGGATGGGTTGGAGAGTCTTGCGCTGGATGGCTGGCATGGGATCGAGGGGAAGAGAATGAAGTAGGCGGCGGCCCAAAATGGCCCCATTAGACCTTCCCGTCGGTGCGCCGCGAGGGATCCGCCTGTGGATGCGCATTCCCCAGCGCACGTGCGGCCCAGGTGCTGAAATATCGATTCGAGCTACCTCCCAGACAAAAAATGTAAGATTCGTGGCTGGAATCTAGATTCAGGCTGGATTTCCTAGCTGGCACCTGGAATCGCGAGCTCATCCAGAGCTCATCGCAAACTCATCGCAACCTCGTCGCAAACTCATCGCTCATCGCACCCCCCCATCATCGATGAGATTCCCTGTGAAATAACAGGGTTTGGGCCCTAACTCATCGCACGACTCATCGCAAAACTCATCGCAAGAACTCATCGGTACTGGTCGGGCCCCGACGGGGCCGAATCGGCCGAAATCGACAGGGGAGGGGCGGAAAACCAGTTGGGCGCCTGGAAATCCGAAAAATCAGCCGACACTTGCTCGAGAGCCTGCAGCCGCGCTGCCTAGCTGTCCATCTCGATCGCGCGGCGCTTCAGCAGCTTGGCGTGGAGGGCGGCCAGCTTCTCAATAGGCTCGTTCAACCTCCCCATCCCCCGATAGGGGGACGCGGAATGAGGAGGAGGAGGAAGGAGAAGGAAAGCGAAGCAGGAGGGGGAGAAGGAGGAGGAGGAGGAGAAAAAGGGAGAGGAGGAGGAGGAGGAGAAGGAGGAGATGGGATAGACGGCCCTAGACGCCTCCAAGACGGCCCTCGACTTGTCTGCCCAGCAGCCTGCTTCGATACTCGCAGCGAAGGCCACAACTGCCGAGACTCGCAACACTGCAGACAACCCTCGGTCCTCCTCCTCCTCCTCCTCCTCCTCCTCCTCCTCCTCCTCCTCCTCCTCCTCCTCCTCCCCCTCATCATCATCATCATCATCTCCTCGTCCTGACTCAAGCTTGGGCTGCCGAGACTCGCAGCGCCTCCCACGGCAGAAATCAGACAACCCCGAATCCAATGGGCTTCCCAAATGTGCTTCTGCAACCTCCCCATCCCCTGATAGGGGGGAAGCGGAGTGAGGAGGAGGAGGAGGAGGAGGAGGAGGAGGAGGGGGGGGAGGGAGGAGGAGGAGGAGGAGGAGGAGAGGAGGAGGAGGAGGAGGAGGATGAGGAGGAGGAGGAGGAGGAGGAGAAGATAGACGGCCCTAGACGCCTCCAAGACGGCCCTCGACTTGTCTGCCCAGCAGTCTGCTTCGATACTCGCAGCGCAGGCCACAACTGCCGAGACTCGCAACACTGCAGACAACCGTCGGTCCTCCTCCTCCTCCTCCTCCTCCTCCTCATCATCATCATCCTCCTCATCCTGACTCAAGCTTGGGCTGCCGAGACTCGCAGCACCTCCCACGGCAGAAATCAGACAACCCCGAATCCAATGGGCTTCCCAATGGGCTTCTGCAACTTCCCCATCCCCTGATAGGGGGAAGCGGAATGAGGAGGAGGAGGAGGAGGAGGAGGAATGGAGAAGGAAAGCGAAGAAGGAGGAGGAGGAGGTCGAGGAGGAGGGAGGGAGAGAAGGATCGAGGAGGAGGAGAGGGCGGAGGGAGAGGGAGGAGGGAGGAGGAAAAAGGAGGAGGGAGTAGGGAGGAGAAAGGTGGAGTCGGAAAAGGATGCCCCTCCCACCTGGCTGGTATCACCTTCAGCTCCTTCTTGAGCTCGTTCTGGTCGAAGCTCTTCTCTACCTCGGCCCAGAGCTCCGTCGTCATCCTGAGGTAGAACGGCGTCTTCGCGAAGGATACGGCATCGATCCCGTCAGTGAGCTGCTTGAAAGTGCCCGCGTCCTCCTTGAGCCATTTCCACTCTCTCATTTTTCTGCCGCTCTCAGGAGCCCCACCGCATTCGTCGTCACCTGCGTCTCCTGTGAAATCGTCTTCCTGGCCTCAGACTCCAGCGCGTTGAGCTCCTTGTTTCTCTCCTTCTTCTCCTGCTGCTCAGGTGTGAGCTCCTTAAGTGGCAGCCTATCCTTCTTGGGCTTCTTAGTTCCGTCAGCATCTGCCTTCTCTTGCTTCATCTTGACCATGGTTTGCCAGGCCTGCTCGAATTCCTCCCGGCGCCCAACCTCGACGTACCGAAATTCTACCCTCTTTGTCATGTTGTCGTACAGGATCCATTCCCCACCGAGGGATATACAGGCCTTGCAGCAATTCTCTGCTGCTTCCACATTGGACGGGTCTCCATGCCCGCCCTCCTCTTGAACAATGCGGCTGAACGACCTGTAGACTCCGTTCTTCGACTCCACCTGCCTGTAGCTGGTCGCCTTCCTGCACTCCTCCTCCGCCTCCTTGAGCCTCTTCTCGGCCCATTGTGTGCGATACTTCCTCGCCTTATCAAGACTATTCTCGACCTTCGCCCAGTCCTTCAACTCCTCTTCAGTCGCTTTGTCCTTGAGCCAACGGCCGAACTGCTGGCACGCGGGGGTGCGAGCTTTGACTTCGTTTTGGACACCTTCAGACATGACCATGAGTAGTTTCACCCACTTCTCAGGAATGATGTTCTCATCCTTGGATTCCAAGCTATGAACGAAATCTTGGGCCATCTTGGTAAACTCAGCGTTTATGTCAAGGACCTCCTTTGGTGCATTATCATCTTCTGAATTGTCAACCTTGAACTTGCTGGCCCCATCGTGAGAGGTAGGCGTGGTAGCAGCTTCATGGGGCACCATGCGGCCTTCTCCTGGCTTTTCTTCTGGCTTGATGCTTGCTTCCTCATCTGGCTCCTCTTGCTTTTCCTTGCTGTCTCTGGGCAGTGCTTGCTTCAACCGCTCACGTCTCGCCATCCGCTCACGTTTTTCTCGAGCTCCGTATCTTCATCTACTTGAAGGCCCACGCTGAACGCACTTTCATCTGATGGAGTTTTGGCCCTCAACCTCTTAGAGCTGACCGGAAGCTGCAGACCTGCATCCGTTGATGTGCGCCCTGGAATTGACGACGAAGGCGGCTGTCCGCTGGCTGTGTTAATGCTCGCGTCTTGCCCCTTCTGCCTCTTCCTCAGTTCGAGCTCGCCCGCGGCATATGCTTCCTTCGCTGCCTGTGCTTTTTCTTTGCGCCTGCTGTGACCGTCCTCAGCCTCCGACTCCCAGAGCGCATCCTCAGCGTGCCTCTTAAGGGTCCTCTCTTTCTGCTTCTCCTCCTCTGCTTTCTGCCTCTCTGCTGCTTTCTGCTTCTCCTCCTCTGCTTCTTGCCTCTTAAGATCCTCTGCTGCTTTCTGCTTCTCCTCCTCTGCTTTCTGCCTCTCCTCCTCCTCCTCTGCTTTCTGCCCCTCAGCTTCCGAGGCAGGCCCCCAGTTGCCCTCTGCTGCAGCCGCTTGCATCGCGTCGAGTGCAGCCTGCTGTACCCTTGCCCTTCCAGCCTCCTCACGGACCTGCTGCCTTTCCTGCCACCTCTGTGCTGCCTCCTGACGAGCCATGCGCAACGCATCCACGCTAGCTGGTACGATCGCAGCCTCGCTCGCCGCGCGTGTCTCCTTGGATTCAAGGAGAGGAAAAAGCCGAGGAGAAGGGAGGAGGAGGATGGGGAGACCAGGAGGAGGAAAGAGAATATGCCGAAGCTATTGCCATCCGCTGCCCCCTAACTCAGGTACGATCGCTTTACAAACAATGCCACCCGATCCTCGTCCGAGCTCGGGTAAATATCGAAAGAAACAATCACACCATTCTCCGTTGGGAAACGTATAATCATCTGTAGTTGCATCTTCGGCAGCCGAACTTCGGAGGCACATGAACGTATACGTTCATGGTGGAGGTATGTACACATCATACCACCCACCTCCTCCATATGTGAAGGAGGTGGGTGGTATGTGCGCATCATACATCTGGGCAGCGGCGATTCCAAGACTGGTTCAGAGTGCCAAGCTCGATACTCACCGTCTGGGGGTGGTCGAATGGTCTCAGCGTTCACAAGGCAGTGGCGCACGTATGGGTTTGGGAAGTAATTCGGATCGATTGTGCGCGCCATGTAGCTCCCCCTCTCCATGGAGAGGGGGAGCTACAAAACATGTTTTTTAGTTCGCCCCCCTCCCCTCGATGGGACCCCCTCCCTTAGCTTGCATCCCCCGCTCCTGGCTGTCCTCGACCACGATTGGGCCACTCTGCGTCATCATTGGGTGTACAGGGGCACCAACGTTAGCGCCAGACGGGGCCGCATTAGGATCGCTCTCGGGCTGTCCAGTATTCCCAGTCTGACTCCTCGCGTGCTCATTGAACATATACTTGAAATGCAGCAATCTGGCCCTGAGCTTCACCATGGCGAACAGCGAGGCAGGCATATCGATATTCCTCGCCTCTCTACTGATTGCCATGGCGACGTTCAGGGGCTCTCAGATCACTGAGCTGACGATTTCAAGGACAGGGTCTCCGAAACATAGCTATGATCTCCTCGAACGGCGCATCGCTGAAATCTCCGGGGTCGAAACGGGGGCGGGGCCCTCCATGGGCGGGCTGCGTCTTGGGGGGGATGTACTGGATATTATCATCGCCCAGGCGAGCGCATGCCCCATGGAAAGGAATGTATCCTTTGGGGGGCATATCTCAGCTAGTAATAGCTGCGCTCTCACAGGTCTCGAACACAACGGCTGCCCCGAGTCAGCTCGACGACTGGGCCCCACTGGGGTTTGGAGAGGGGTCGAGGAGGGGGCATTAATCATGCACCGCCCACTTGCGCTCGATCTTTGCGCTCTCGCACCGCCTGCCTGGCCCAAAGACGACCGCGATACGCGTGAGGCGCGATATGCCAGCCAGGGCGTTCTCCCCCCTTCCTCCTCTTCCCACCTCCTCCTTCCTCCCTCCTCGGAGGGGGTCCGAGTCGAGGAGGCGTGGGCGACGGGGAGTGGTGGGCACCGGGAGGAGAAGGATGAGGAGGAGAAGGTGGAGGCGAAGGAAATTTGGAATTTGCGATGGGATGAGCGCGGGTGGGAACTGGCCGCAGGGTGGGCACGCCCATTGCAGTTTTGGTCGAATGTCTCAGGCGAACGCCCTGGAACTCATCGAAAACTCATTGGAACCTCATTGCAAACTCATCGATCCCTCCTCTGCCCCTTGCCTCTCAGCAAAGCAAATTGCAAACAAGGAGAGCGAATAGTTTTCTGGCACGTAGCTGTAGTACGCCACGTGTCCAATAGTAACCGTACGGTAGCTGCTCAGGGGTCGACTTCAAGATCGCCCCCCTCAACCATGCTAGGCGAGCGAAGCGAAATTGCAAGCGAAGGCATGCAAGAGAGGCAAGCGACAACGCAAAGAGAGGCGTGCAAGAGATGCAAGAGACAACGCAAGCGAAGGCATGCAAGAGATACAGAGGCATGCAAGAGAGGCAAACCCCAATCCCCTCCTAGGCCGCCAGCTTCCATCAGCCTGTCCCGCTCCTCGTAGAGCTTGTCCTTCGCGATGAGGCCTGCCATCGCCCCTCGAGCTGTTCATACATTACCTCCCATTCCTCCTCCTTCTCCTCCTCCTCCTCCTCCCTCTCCCCTCCCCTCCTATCCTCCTCCTCCTCCTCCTCCTATCCTCCTCCTCCTCTTCCTCCTCCTCCTCCTCTTCCTTCTCCTCCTCCTCCCCCCTCTCACCTACCCCTTGTTCGTCGTTCCTTTTCTCCTCCTGCATGCGTGCATCATGCGCCCCACCCATCCCCGCCTTTGGAATACTGCTGACCTATGTGTACGATCAGCTTGATAAGGTTCTCCTCGGTGCGATCGTCATCTATGGTAACCTGAAGCAGCGCAGTTGTCTCACTGCCCTGTCCCTCGAAGAGCCTGATCAGCATCTTTCTGTCCTCGCAGGAAAGGCGCTGACATGAAATGCACTGCCCTCTTGGCTCGGTCATGGCCTTCCCCATGGGACAGCCATGGCTGAGCCAAGGTCAATCAGGTTGGTTTCAGACATGTTTACCCTATCGTCCTTCTGTTTGCACACTCGTACTCGTTTATTCTCAGTGGTAAGTCCGACCCAATAGTTCGAACCTCGTTTCCTCTGCCTGCGCTCTGCGGATGCCTCCTGATAACGTTCCAGGTCGGCCACTGTCATATTCGGAACAGGGTACTTACCGTGAGAGAACTGGCAAATCACTACGTCACCCTCTGCCATCAAGTTTTCCCTGGACTCGGGGGTGCCATATTTGTTCTTCGTTATTCTACGCCGTAGCGATGCCTTTGTTCCGTCGAAAGCTATCTTCACATCATCCCGCGGCAGTGGCTCGATATCTTTCGGCGGCTGTTCGATCTCATTCTTATCATCCTCCTCTGGTTTCGTCCTTTCGATACGATCGGCCGCTTCTTCAGGGGCAATGGGAAACGCAGCTTTCGGCATAGCTGGGGGGCCCTCGGTCAGTTTCGCAACATCGTCGAATATCGAATCTGAAATCTCATAATAGGGTGAGGGCGGGCTCGAACGAGGTCGAGCTGCTGGTTTTCTCTTCATCGGCGTCTGCTTGTCTTCATCATCTTGATCTTCCTGCTCCTCCTCCTCCTCCTCCTCTTCTCCCTCTTCCTCGTCCTCTTCTTTCTCTTGAGCTTCCTCTTTCTCGTCGTTCTCTTCGTCTTCTCCGCCGCCTCCCGAGCACGCTGCAGGCCTCTTAAGCGCAGCTGCTGGCCTCCTCATGACTGCTGCTGCAGGTCGTTTCATGCCTCGTCCTCTGCCGCCTTCACTCGTGCCGCCTGCCTCAGACGCACCAACGCCTGCTGCTGCATCTGCTTCGCTTGCTAAAGTACTCTGGAATGGAACCAGCCAAGAAGTAGTTGGCCGTCTGTAATCTGAAGCATTTTTTTGCAGCAGGGTGTGGACTGGCACTGAAACTCATTGCAGTTTTGTCGAATGTATGAGGCGAACGCTTTGAATCTCATCGAAACCTCATTGCAACCTCATTGCAAACTCATCGATCCCTCCTCTGTCCCTCCCTCGCTGTTAATTCACCTCCCTCTCCTTCCTCTTGCTTCTCTTCCATCCATGCCTCATGTCGTTCCTCTCTCCCACGTGTACCGGACTCCTCCTCGTCGTCGATCGTCGTCGTTGTTCTCCTCATCCGCGTCTGCGACGTCGACATGCGCTCGGCGGAGCGCCGATCCGAGGGGCCTCGGGATACCGTAAAGGGTTCTGAAAAGGCCCCTATAGAAGCCCCCGAGGGTTCATTGAAATCCCAACCTGCGTTTTTCGGCATGGCGCGACGCCGAGCCCCTCTGCCCCCCTGAACCCCTAGCAAAAATGTGCGGCCTGTGTCGAAGATATGTCGCAGCGCCGTCCTGATCCGCTTCGCAATCTCGGTCTCCCACTTCGATTTCGCCCTGTCGGACAAGTTGAAATTCCTGAGAGTATATACTAAGCTGAGCGCCGAGATTGCCGTCGTCTGGGATAAACTTTTACGGTGGCCCATGCACTCGATAATATCGTTCAGCATATCTTTGTGCTTGTGGAGTAGATCAGAATCCACTGGAGACATCCTCAGATTGTTAGGGCAATGGAACCAATTGGGGTCTGTTTCCACATGTTTCATCAATGCCCTGGCCAGCACCGTGGGGCCTTCCTTCCACTCCTCAGCATCCTGATCATGATCATCAGCGGCTGACGACGCCGCCATCGCGGCCCGCCGAGCAAGAAGGCGATCCCAACCAAACCAAAAAGCATGGACAACCTAGGTCTGGCCTATAAGGTGTAAGCCGTTGGCTAACACCGCTGACCAATCCTAGATCATCCTTGCTTTGTGGTCTGGTGGGGGCCCCCCTCCTAAAGTGCCGCCCCCCAGCCAACAAGGAAGGGGATCCCAACCAAACCAAGAAGGATGAATAATCCAGGTTTGGCCTAGATGTCGCCCTTCGGGCAACACCGCTGAACAATCCTAGATCATCGTTCCTTTTTGGTCTGGTTGGGGTCCCCCTCCTACGCATCAGGCCCCCAAACAAGTGGGAAGGTGACCCCAGCCAAATTACGAAGGAAGGCCAATCTAGGTTTGGTGAGGGAGCGAAGGAGGGGAGGGGAAGGAGGAGGGAGGAGGTGGCAGGTGAGGGAGGCGGTGGCAAGGGAGGGAGGGGAGGTAGGGGAGCGGAGGAAGGTGGGACGGCAACCTTCCTTTTTAGTCTGGCGGGGTGCCCCCTCCTACCATGAAGCCCTTCTGTGGCGAACGGCGTGCGCGAGCAGGCATCAGTTGCACGGCTCCCTCCGCCTCCTCCTCCTCCTCCTCCTCCTCCTCCTCCTCCTCCCTCCCTCCCCCCCTCCCTCCCTCCCTCCCTCCCTCCCTCCCTGTCTCCTCCTCCCTCCTCCCTGGATCTCGAAAACGCTAGACGACACAGCCAGCAATCAAGGACAGTGGCATGAATGCAAATTGCTCACGAACATGTGTACAATCTACAATCCTCTGCCCCTTGCTGCAGGCTCGCTTGGCGTATAAAAAGTGCGACTCCCCGTGAATGTGTATCATGTCGCATGGTCCCATTAGCTTGATATGTATATATATATATATATATATATATATATTATATATATATGTAAGTTGGGCTTGGGCGTATGGATTGCAATGTGGTTTTGCTTGAGATCCATTTTTTTGATTTTCGTTGATGAGATCCGTTATATATATATATATATATATATATATATATATATATATATTAATATATATATATATATTGGTCAATAGATCCATTTTCTTTCAATGGATCCGTTTTCACTCAATGGATCCATTTTCTTTGAATGGATCCATTTTTTGGATCTCTTCAAGACCCTCGGACTATGGATCCAAATTTTGGATCTCTGGGACCTCTGGGCATGCCAAACGGAACCGCCGGCAAGAAGCGCCCATGGGCCCAACACCATGCCAAACAAGACCTCCCGAGCGCTGGCCCAAGTGCCGGAATCGGCCCGGAAGGGTTCCCGGGCGCCGAGAGCAGAAAATCAATATTTTTGAAAGAAAAATGTGTCTTGGACTGGCCTTTTTTCGGCGCTCCCTCGGAATTCAATTTTCCGGCGCCGGCCGGCGCGGGAACCGGCTGGCGCGGGAACCGGCCCCCGCGCCGGCCCGGGCGCCGACCCGGGCGTCCGGCTCGAGCGCTGGCTCGGGTGCCGGAATCGGCCCGGAAGGGTTCCTGGGCGCCGGGAGCAGAAAATCAATATTTTTGAAAGAAGAATGTGTCTTGGAGTGGCGTTTTTTCGACACCGCCTTGGAATTCAATTTTCCGGCGCCGGCGGGCGCCGAAACCGGCCCGGGCGCCGGCCGGGGCGCCGACAATATTGGGCGTCCGGCTCGAGCGCCGGCTCGGGTGCCGGAATCCGCCCGGAAGGGTTCCTGGGCGCCGGGAACGGAAGTTCAATATTTTTGAAGGAAAAATGTGTCTTGGAGTGGTCTTTTTTCGGCACCGCCTCGGAATTCAATTTTCCGGCGCCGGCCGGCGCCGAAACCGGCCCGGGCGCCGGCCCGGGCGCCGACTTGGGCGTCCGGCGCGCGCGCCGGTCGGGTGCCGGAATCGGCTCGGAAGGGTTCCCGGGCGCCGGGAGCAGAAATTCAATATTTTTGAAGGAAAAATGCGTCTTGGAGTTGTTTTTTTTCGACACCGCCTCGGAATTCAATTTTCCGGCGCCGGCCGGCACCCCCGACGGACCCTGTCTGGCCCCGATTCCCCACGAGAGACCATCCGCCGCGGACGGGGCCTTCGGGGAGCCCCCCAACGGGCCCTGTCCGCGGCGGAAGCTCTCCCATGGAGAATCTGTCCCAGATTCCCCACGGGAGACCATCCGCCGCGGACGGAGATCTCGGAGAGCCCCCCAGCAGGCCCTGTCCGCGGCGGAGGCTCTCCCATGGAGAATCTGGCCCAGATTCTCCACAGGAGACCATCCGCTGCGGACGGAGCTGTCGGGGAGCCCCCCGACGGACCCTGTCCGCGGCGGGGGGTCTCCCGTGGAGAATCTGGCCCCGATTTCCTACGGGAGACCATCCGCCGCGGACGGGGCCCTCGGGGAGCCCCCCAACGGGCCCTGTCTGCGGCGGAGGCTCTCCCATGGAGAATCTGGCCCAGATTCCCCACGGGAGACCATCCGCCGCGGACGGAGCTCTCGGGGAGCCCCCCAACGGGCCCTGTCCGCGGCGGAGGCTCTCTCATGGAGAATCTGGCTCAGATTCCCCACGGGAGACCATCCGCCGCGGACGGAGCTCTCGGGGAACCCCCCGACGGACCCTGGAGGCTCTCCCATGGAGAATCTGGCTCAGATTCCCCACGAGAAACCATCCGCCGCGGACGGAGCTCTCGGGGAGCCCCCCAGAGACCCTGTCCGCGGCGGGGGGTCTCCCGTGGAGAATCTGGCCCCGATTCCCCACGGGAGACCATCCGCCGCGGACGGGGCTCTCGGGGAGCCCCCCAACGGGCCCTGTCCGCGGCGAAGGCTCTCCCATGGAGAATCTGGCCCAGATTCCCCACGGGAGACCATCCGCCGCGGACGGAGCTCTCGGGGAGCCCCCGACGGACCCTGTCCGCGGCGGGGGGTCTTGGGGCGGGTCTAGGGGGCCCGACACCATGCCGGGGCAGGGCGGGTCTAGGGGGCCCGACACCATGCCAAACGGGACCTCCCGGGACCAAATTTTCGGGGCGTGACCCGTGACACCATGCCAAACGGAACCTCCCGGTGCGGGTTTTCGAAGGCCCGACACCATGCCAAACGTGACCTCCCGGGACCAAATTTCGGGGCGTGACCCGTGACACCATGCCAAACGGAACCTCCCGGGGCGGGTCTTCGAAGGCCCGACACCATGCCAAACGGAACCTCCCGGGGCGGGTCTAGGGGGCCCGACACCATGCCAAACGGGACCTCCGGGGACCAAATTTTCGGGGCGTGACCCGTGACACCATGCCAAACGATACCTCCGGGAGAAGCGCCCATGGGCCCGACACCATGCCAAACGGGACCACCGGCCAGAAGCGCCCCTGGGCCCGACACCATGCCAAACGCGATCTCCCGAGACGAGGTTTTCGAAAACCCGACACCATGCCAAACTGAATCCCCCGGGGCGGGTCTAGGGGGCCCGACACCATGCCAAGCGGGACCTCCCGGGACCAAATTTTCGGAGCGTGACCCCTGACACCATGCCAAACGGAACCTCCCGGGGCGGGTTTTCGAAAGCCCGACACCATGCCAAACGGGACCTCCCGGAACCAAATTTTCGGGGCGTGACCCGTGACACCATGCCAAACGGAACCTCCCGGGGCGGGTTTTCGAAGGCCCGACACCATGCCAAACGGAACCTCCCGGGGCGGGTCCAGGGGGCCCGACACCATGCCAAACGGGACCTCCCGGGACCAAATTTTCGGGGCGTGTCCCGTGTCACCATGCCAAACGATACCTCCGGGAGGCCCCCATGGGCCCGACACCATGCCAAACGGGACCACCGGCAAGAAGCGCCCATGGGCCCGACACCATGCCAAACAAGACCTCCCGAGCGCTGGCCCAAGTGCCGGAATCGGCCCGGAAGGGTGTTCCCGGGCGCCGAGAGCAGAAAATCAATATTTTTGAAAGAAAAATGTGTCTTGGACTGGCCTTTTTTCGGCGCACCCTCGGAATTCAATTTTCCGGCGCCGGCCGGCGCCGGAACCGGCCCCGGCGCCGGCCCGGGCGCCGACCCGGGCGTCCGGCTCGAGCGCCGGCTCGGGTGCCGGAATCGGCCCGGAAGGTTCCTGGGCGCCGAGAGCAGAAAATCAATATTTTTGAAGGAAAAATGTGTCTTGGAATGGCCTTTTTCCGGCACCGCCTCGGAATTCAATTTTCCGGCGCCGGCCGGCGCCGAAACCGGTCCGGGCGCCGGCCCGGGCGCCGACTTGGGCGTCCGGCTCGAGCGCTGGTCGGGCGCCGGGATCGGCTCGGAAGGGTTCCCGGGCGCCGGGAGCAGAAAATCAATATTTTTGAAGGAAAAATGTGTCTTGGAGTGGCCTTTTTTCGACACCGCCTCGGAATCCAATTTTCCGGCGCCAGCCGGCGCCCCCGACGAACCCTGTCCGCGGCGGGGGGTCTCCCGTGGAGAATCTGGCCCCGATTCCCCACAGGAGACCATCCGCCGCGAACGGGGCCCTCGGGGAGCCCCCCAACGGGCCCTGTCCGCGGCGGAGGCTCTCCCATGGAGAATCTGTCCCAGATTCCCCGCGGGAGACCACCCGCCGCGGACGGAGCTCTCGGGGGGCCCCCCGACGGACCCTGGAGGCTCTCCCATGGAGAATCTGGCTCTGACCCGCGACACCATGCCAAGCGGAACCTCCCGGGGCGGGTTTTCGAAGGCCCGACACCATGCCAAACGGGACCTCCCGGGACCAAATTTTCGGGACGTGACCCGTGACACCATGCCAAACGGAACCTCCCGGGGCGGTCTTGGGTCTTCGAAGGCCCGAAACCACTTGCCAAACGGAACCTCCCGGGCCAAATATTCGTGGTTCAGGGGCGTGACCCGCGAACCATGCCAATACGGTAACCTCCCGGGGCGGGTTTTCGAAGGCCCGACACCATGCCAAACGGGACCTCCCGGGACCAAATTTTCGGGACGTGACCCGTGACACCATGCCAAACGGAACCTCCCGGGGCGGGTTTTCGAAAGCCCGACACCATGCGGAACCTCCCGGGCCGGGTCTAGGGGGCCCGACACCATGCCAAACGGGACCTCCCGGGACCAAATTTTCGAGGCGTGTCCCGTGACACTATGCCAAACGATACCTCCGGGAGAGGCCCCCATGGGCCCGACACCATGCCAAACGGGACCACCGGCAAGAAGCGCCCATGGGCCCGACACCATGCCAAACGGGACCTCCCGAGACGAGGTTTTCGGGAGCCCGACACCATGCCAAACGGAACCTCCCGGGGCAGGTCTAGGGGGCCCGACACCATGCCAAACGGGATCTCCCGGGACCAAATTTTCGGGCCGTGACCCGTGTTTTCTAAGGCCCGACACCATGCCAAACGGGACCTCCCGGGACCAAATTTTCGGGACGTGACCCGTGACACCATGCCAAACGGAACCTCCCGGGGCGGGTTTTCGAAGGCCCGACACCATGCCAAACGGAACCTCCCGGGGCGGGTCTAGGGGGCCCGACACCATGCCAAACGGGACCTCCGGGGACCAAATTTTCGGGGCGTGACCCGTGACACCATGCCAAACGATACCTCCGGGAGAAGCGCCCATGGGCCCGACACCATGCCAAACGGGACCACCGGCCAGAAGCGCCCCTGGGCCCGACACCATGCCAAACGGGACCTCCCGAGACCAAGTTTTCGGTGCGTGACACCATGCCAAACGGGACCTCCGTGGAAGGCGCTCGTGGGCACGACACCATGCCAAACGGGACCTCCGGCGAGAAGCGCTCATGGGCCCGACACCATGCCAAACGACCCCTCCGCCGCGGACGGAGCCTTCGGGGCCTTCGGGGAGCCCCCAATGGGCCTGTCCGCGGCAGAAATAGCGTCTGCGCCCGGAATAGCGTCTGCGCCGGGAATAGCGTCTTCGCCGGGAATAGCGTCTTCGCCGGGAATAGCGTCTTCGCCGGGAATAGCGTCTGCGCCGGGAATAGCGTCTTCGCCGGGAATAGCGTCTTCGCCGGGAATAGCGTCTTCGCCGGGAATAGCGTCTTCGCCGGGAATAGCGTCTTCGCCGGGAATAGCGTCTTCGCCGGGAATAGCGTCTTCGCCGGGAATAGCGTCTTCGCCGGGAATAGCGTCTTCGCCGGGAATAGCGTCTTCGCCGGGAATAGCGTCTGCGCCGGGAATAGCGTCTGCGCCGGGAATAGCGTCTGCGCCGGGAATAGCGTCTGCGCCGGGAATAGCGTCTGCGCCGGGAATAGCGTCTGCGCCGGGAATAGCGTCATATTCGCCGGGAATGGGGCCCCTCGCCGGGAATAGCGTCTTCAAGCACATTTGCGTCTTCAAACGGAATTGCGTCTTCAAGCGAATTTGCGTCTTCACCCTTTGGTTGCGCAGTTGCGTCTTCAAAACGATTAGCGTCTTCACCCGCTCGACCGCCCCTGGCCAATAGAGTCTTCAAATAGCGTCTTCGTCTTCAGGCCTTTTGGGAAACCCCGCGTGCCACCTCAATGTATATATATATATATATATATATACATACCTATACGACCACCCTCCGGGTGATAAGGAGGTTCGGGGGGGGGGGAAAAAACGTCTCACTCGATCGGTCTCAATCTCGATTTCACGATCGATCTCACTATCGGTCTCGCTCGATCGATCTCATTCGATCCATCTCACAATCGATCTCACTCGATCTATTTCATTCGATCGATATCACAATCGATCTGACGATGGATCTCACAACCGGTCTCACAATCGATCCCACTAGCGATCCCACAATCGATCTCGCATTCGGTATAACTATCGATCTCACTATCAATATCAGAATCGATACCACAACCAACGCCATCATCATCATCAACATCATTGTCATCAACGTCATCCACATCATCATCACCAACACCATCGGGGTACCATCATCATAATCATCATCAGCATCACTTCATGACCATCATCATCAACATCATCAGCAACACCATCATCATCATCGGCACACCATCATCGTCACCACACCATCATCGTCACCATCATCATCATCAGCAACATCATCATCATCGGGACACCATCATCACCATCATCATCATCATCATCGGAACACCACCAGCATCATCAGCATCATCCCATCATCATGATCCTGAACAGCATCATCAACATCATCATTACCATCGGGACACCACCATCATCATCATCATCATTATCATCATCATCATCACTAGCAACATCATCATCAACATCATCATCGAAACACCATCACCATCGTCACACTCATCACCATCACCACCATCATCAACATCATCGGGAAACCATCCGCATCAGCATGATCAACATCATCATCATCATCATCATCACCATCATTGGGCCACCATCATCAAAACCATCAGCATCACCTCATCAGAATCCTCATCAGCAACATCATCATCATCGGGACATCATCATCGCCATCATCATCATTATCACCATCATCGGGACACCATCATCACCACCACCATCATTACAATCATCTTCAACCTCACCATCATCATCATCATCATCATCATCATCATCATCATCGGGACACAATCATCATTTTCATCATCACCAAACCATCGGATCATCATCAACATCATCAGTATCATCAACACCATCTTCATCATCG
This sequence comes from Prorocentrum cordatum, assembly GCA_963575745.1. Lineage (NCBI taxonomy): Eukaryota > Dinophyceae > Prorocentrales > Prorocentraceae > Prorocentrum > Prorocentrum cordatum. The sequence goes on along the minus strand of CAUYUJ010007413.1, from coordinate 99,015 downwards.
GGACACCATCATCATCAGCAACATCATCATCAGCAGCACCATCATCATCATCGGGGTACCATCATTTCCACCACGATCAACATCAGCATCATCATCAACATCGCCAACATAATCATCAGCATCGGGACAGCATCATTATCTCCACCATCACCATCATCATCGTCAACATCATCAACATCTTCATCAATATCATCATCATCATCATCATCATCATCATCATCAGCATCATCGGGACACCGACGGGACACTGGCGGGACACCGGCGGGACACCGCGCGCCACCGACCCCCGAGCGGGACACCGGCGGGACACCGCGGGGCAGCGGTTGCAGGAACGGAGACTGTTGGTCCGGCCGCGCCTCAGCTACAGGAGACTTATTTCTCGCCCGCCCACGCAGCTTCGCCTCGCCCGCACGCGCGGCACGCATGAACACGAAACCGAAACCGATTTCCTGGTAGGGGGGCTTTCCCTTCCACTTCGATCACACCCCCTCACCTCCGATAGATGTGTGTGCTAGCCAGCATGGATCCTACGCAATAGGTTCTTGCAGTATACGCGGTCCAATCTATGTGGAGCAGTGTATGCGATGCGACCTATGTAATGCACTCTGCGTGGCGCAACCTACGCGGTGCAATTCACTTGCCGAAGTTGAAGTTGTCAACTCCACCGCTCGCGCACACATCCCACCCACCCACCCGCAACTTGGTTTGCAAAACCCATGCTGCGGCGATTGCGATGAGTGCACGGCGTTGGCTGGTGCATCTCTGCGGCCGCGCTAGCCCGCAGATGCTCGCGCGCGCAGCGGCCAGCTACTCTGGCGCGACCGACGCGAACACGGCGGCGCTGACTGTTCGGCACATCTAAGCGGGCACGTCAGTGCAAGTCGGCGGCTTAGGCGGGCGCGGTATCATAGCAACGTCGACAACGGTTGACACGATGATGATAGTAGCGATGCTGGTGACGATGCTGACAGCGACGACGAAGCAGCCAGCGACGGCGCCGATGCTGATCACGCCGACGACGATGACGGTGCCTTCGCGTCGGTGATGAAGGTTTTGGAAGGAGTTCGACATGCGCGTGCGGCCGACGCGCGAGAGTGGCCCGCATGGTGTTAGTTGACACGGCTCGTGCCACCCCAGCACACGCGCGAAGGGCGCTGGAACGCTTTCGACATGCGCGCGCGAAACCCGCTGGGTAGCACGTTATGATCAAATTGGAAAAAGCTACAGGTTTTCTTACATATTCGCAAGAGCACGCGCGCACGCTTTTCTTGAACATCGTGTTTCGAAACCCTGTGTGCGTTTTTTTTTTTTTAGGATTTCTGGACACTCGACGTTGAACCCTTCGCGAACGAAGCGTTTTTGAAATATTTCGGCATGCGCGCGCGACGACGCGCGCGCGTGCACTTCCCCCGATCAGTTGCAATGGATTCTTGGAAACTTATGATGTTGCAAGGGAGCCGAGGGGGGACCGATACCGGCCTGGCTGGGATGGTCTGGATCCATAAATCGGATGGACATTGGGTCCGAATCATATGCGTTTTGCATACGTCCCCGGTAAATGGATAAGTCCAGGGGGGGGGGGGGGGTAGGAATCGACATCTCTTCATAAAAAGATAGAATATAAGTGGTGTAATTTACGCGGTGCAACCTGTGCAATGCGGCCTATGATGTGAAATCAGTGTGGAGCGGCTGACTTTTGTAAACGAGCTGACACATTCCATGCTCTCGCACACATCCCACCCACCCACCCGCAACTCGGTTTGCAAAACCCATGCTGCGGCGATTGCGATGAGTGCGCGGCGTTGGCTGGTGCACTCTGCGGCCGCGCCAACCCAAGCACGCGCGCGCAGCGGCCAGCTACTTCGGCGCGACCGACGCGGCCGTGGTTTCGCTGACCGCTCGGCACATCCCAGCGGCCACAACTGCGCGAACCCACAACTTGGACGGGCGCGGTATCATGGCAACGTCGACAACAGTGGACACGATGATGAGAGTAGCGATGCTGGTAAGAGCCGTATGAGAATCGATGTCGCTTGCCCCTCGCCTTGTTCTTCTTCGTCTGGTGGGGGCTTCCTTCCGCCCTCTCCGACCTCCTCCTCCTCTTCGTCCTTCTCCTCCTTCCCCTCCTTATCCTCCTCCTCCTGTTCCTTCTCGCCCTACTCGTGGAATTTATCATCCTCTTCGAATTCCGCCTCGTCCTCCTCTTCCCCCGCCTCCTCCGCCACCACCCTCTCCTCCTCGCGTTCCTCCTCCTCCTCGGCCTTTGCCTCGCCCTTCCCCACCTCCCCCCCCCCCCCCGCCTCTTCGCCGCCCCGATCCCGCCCCCCCAGCGCCGCTCCTCTTTCCTCCCAGCAGGGGCGCGCGCGTAGATTTTCCTCGGCGCCCTCGCCGCCGCGCCAGGCAGGGGCGCGCTATCCGATGGCGACGTCGCGCGGCCGTCGGGGGCCCCGCAGCCGTCGGGGACGGCCCCGCGGGCCAGGCCGCCGGGGCAACCCCGCGAGCCGCTGGCGCGCACGACCAAGCCGTCGGGGCAACCCCGCGGGCTCCGATCGAAGCGCCGCCGCGCTCAGGCGAGGGGCAGCACGATGTCCAGCTCTGCCGCGAGCTGCGCCGCCTCTACCTTGGAGCTCTCCGCTCTGACGTCAAACTCCAAGAGCGCCTCCTGCAAGGGTGCCAGCGGCCCTCGCCCCCGGAACGCTCGCGGCGGCGGCCGCGGGATCAGCATGTTCTGCACGCGCGTGGCGCGGAAGAAAATCACGCAGAGGTGCAGCCGCTGCTGCTCGCCCGACATGCCCGTGCGACCGGCGCACCCGCCCCCCGCCGCAGTCGACGGCGACGCCCTTGCGAGGCGTCTGGCCCCGCGACAGCGCGGAGGCGAGGCGCGACGCGCGCGCCGCGGCGAACCCCGAGCGGCGCGCGGCGCGCGGCCCCGAGCTCTGGCACGTGAGCCCCTGTTCGCTGGGCCCGAACACGAGAAGCTCCTCGCCCGCGCCTCGGCCTCGCCGTCGTCGCCGGCGCCTTCGGCGACCAGTAGCAGCACCTCGGCCACCTCCTGGTAGATCGGAGGCCCCTTGAAGCCGTGCACCTGCAGCGAGATTCCCCGCGGCAAGTAGCGGGCCCTCGGCGGAGCCCCCAGCGGGCCCACGAGGCGCGCGCGCGGCGTGCCGAGATTGAGTGGTTGCCTTTTTGCCAGCGGGGCCGTCGGTGACATTCGTCGGCGGCGGCAAACGCGACTTTCGTGCCAGACCCCCCAGCTCGGTTCGAAGAAGCAAACCCGAGCACCTACACCATGCCAGCTACAATCCAAGGGGGGAGCCATTCGCCGAGGGGAATGGTTGGGGGGCGAGGGCCGAGGCCCCAGAACCAACGGCGGAGGGCAACGCTTGGGCCCCCAGGCCCAAACTCGCAGCCCGAGGCCCCCTGGCCGCAGCCGATGGGAGTCGCGCGGGCCCCGCGCGCAAGTCCCCAGGGCGCTCGGGGAGCCTGCGAAAACTGATCCTCGCATGAGCAGCGCCGCGCTGTCACGCCTGCGCACTTCGCCTTGGAGCTGGGTATCCAGCGCATTCGTTCCCCCCGCAGTAGCACAGGCCGAAAACCCACGGCAAACAACATGCACTAGACGATCCCGCAGCACCTCCACATCCTGCCGACGGCGCCCGCGCACAGTGCATTCGGAGACTGACGCAGGAGGGGGAGGAGGAGGAGGTAGATAAGGAGGCAGCCCTCCTCCTGCTCCCCCCCCTCCTTCTACGCCTCCTCCTCTTCCTCCTTTTCCTCCTCCTCCTCCTCCTCCTCCTCCTCCTCATGCCCCGAATCATCGGCATGCCCATCATCAGCGTCCTCCTCTTTCTACCCCTCAGAATCATCATCGCCATCGCAATCAGCATCGCCATCAGCATCCTCCTCACCAGTTCAACCAACAACATCATCATCGTCACCATCATCAGCAGGATCGTCATCACCAGCATCAGCCCCAGCATCACTCTCACCGTCATTTTCATCCTCCTCAGAACCAGCATCACATCATCATCAGCACCATTACCATCGGCATCATCATCAGCATCAGCATCATCACTGTCGGCCTCATCATCCTCGCCACCATCACAAACATGACAGTCCCCATCATCACCGTCATCCTCGCCATCACCACCACCACCCACCGCCATCATCACCACCATCGCCAAAATCGTCATCAGCATGAGCACCATCATGATCCTCATCCTCAGCCTGACCTCATCATCAGCATCCTCACCATCGTCCGCAGCGTCATCCCCATCATCTTTCTCCACAACATCAACATCACCGTCACCAGCATCATCATCATCGTCATCGCCATCATCATCATCAGCAGCAGACTTACCAGCATCACCATCATCCAGATTAACCTCATCGGTACCATCACAAGCACCAGCATTATCCTTACAAGCATCACCATCACCATCGGCATCATCATCAGCATCAGCGTCATCATCATCGCCATCACCGTCGCCTTCAACAACATCATCATCATAAGCATGATCACCATCGCCATCATGATCATTATCACCGTCATCATAATCACAACCAGTATCAGCATCAGCGTCATCGTCACCAACATCATCAGCACTATCGTCATCATCCTCGTCTTCGTCAACACGATCATGCTCCTGTTCCTTCTCCTCCTCATCATCATCCTTCTCCTCTTCCTCTTCATCATCACCATCGTCATTTCCCTCATCATCGTCAGTATCATCAATCACCCACATCAGCAGCATCATCATCATTGCCAAAATCATCATCAGCATCACCAGCATCGTCGTCATCGTCATATGTTTCGTCATCTTCATCTCTTGCTCATCATCATCATCACCTGCATCCTCATCCTCTTCATCATCATGATCATCATCCTTATCATCGTCATGGGCAGCAGAGTGCCTCCCCTCCCGCATTCCCATCTCTCCTCGCCCGCCCCTTCCTACTGCCCCCCTCCCAACACATCCAACACCGTCGCAACCCTCGGAAGATGCCCGGATGCCGCTCGACGGAGACTCGAAGTTCCCCCAGCACCTCCGAGAGCTTCCCCTTCCCGCCCTCTGCGCGACACAGACCGCTGGCGGACAGACTTCAGCGGGCCCCAGAGGCCCTGACTGCTTCCCAGAGACCAGTTCTTGATTAGAGGCATACCATATCAACCTGCGTGCATATAGCGATGCACGTCCTCTGCTGAAAAAGCCCCATCTACACCCAAGGCCGATGAACTTTTCCGGGCTCGCCGCTGCCTCTGCAAACACATGAGAAAGAGGGCGGCCGCCGTTCGGACCGGCCTCTTCCAGCCAAGGGGCGGGCGCGTCGGGGGGGGGCTCGATGCCAGAGCCCGCGCGCGTCGAGGAATCGCTGCAATCAGCGATGCCCTTCCTCTGCTGGAAAGCTCCTCTACATCTAAGGCCGATGAACGTTTCCGGTCTCGCCGCTGCCCCTGCGAACATCTGAGATAGAGGGCGGCCGCCGTTAGGACCGGCCCCTTCTATCCACGAACGATCATGGTGGGAGGCGGGGAGGGGGCGCGACAAGTTTGGCGCGCTCGCGTCAACATCTGACATCCTGCCCCCCCCCCCCCCCACACCCCTTACCATGGCGCTGATTTTCTCTATCCGCGGACGCGTGTCGTAGCGGACCTGCGGCTCCGCGCGCGTGTGCGTAGTGGGTGGTGGTGCGCGTGCGTGCGTGCGTGTGTGCGTGGTTGTGGTTGTTGTGGTGGTGGTGTGTATGTGTGTGTGCGTGTGTGCGCGTGTGCTGCGGTGCGACGTGGTGTGGCGTCTTGGTGGTTCGGTGGTGGGCCAGGTGCGTGCGTGCGTGATGGTGGTGGTGGTGGCGGTGGTGGTATGTGTGTGTGTGTCTGTGTGTATGCGTGTGTGTGCGCGTGTGCATGTGTGTGTGTGCGTGCGTGCGTGTGTGTCTGTGTGTGCGCGCGTGTGATGTGGTGTGACGCGGTGTAGCGTGGTGGTGGTGGTGGGTGGGGTAGTGCGGTGGTGGCGGCGGTGCGCGGTGGTGGTGCGCGTGCGCGCGTGCGTTGGTGGGTGGAAGTGGCGGTGGGCGTGCGTGCGGCGGGGCAGGGCGTGGTGCGGCGCGGTGGTGGCGGGCGGATGGGCGCGCGAGAAAGAAGCCCGCGCTGGGGCGAGAACGCCATCCTGAACGACGGAGGCAAAACACCGATCCGAAAATGAAGCCCACGCTGCAGCGGGAGCACGATTCGGAACGATTCGGGAACAGAAATGAGGCCAGCGCCTCAGCGAGAGCAGCACTTTGAAAAAAAAACGCAAGCGAAAACCCAACTCCAGGGAATCCTGTGTGAAAAAAGAACAGTACGCGGGGGGGTCGAATATTCCCAGTACGCCATCAGGGGAAGAGGGAGAGTAGTATTCATATTGAATAATTGTGGAGCGAAACGGGCACCGATGAGCTCTGGTTGCAGCGGCGGCGGCTCTCGAAGACGGGGGCCGGAAAGGCGAGGGCCGCCGTCGCTCGGCCTCGGCAAACGACTCGAAGCCAGAAGCTGCCAGGTGGCCTCAAGGAGGAGGTCGCCGGCGGCCTCCGCGAAAAGACTGATCTTACTACAGAGGGGACCCGGGAGGTCAGCAAGGAGCCTGGCAGCCCCTACCTCCTGGAAATAAATCTCTAGCATACGACTGGAGAGCCAACGGCCCCTGTAGCGAGCCCAGCCCGGCGAATTTGCGAGCCTGCACCAAAACGTGGCCCCATCCAGGGCGGAGGGGCGCAGGGGTGATGCCGACCTTGCCCGGATGTTTAATTCCGAAAAGCTCCATGAGAGAGTCCAGACAAAACCTGAAAACACGGGCACCACCACGCATGAGAGGGGGGCGAGGAGAGGACCGGAGTGACAGGGCCTCGAAGAAATGCACAACCTGCGGAACGTCAATCCCGATGCGATCGCGGCGCGCGCCAAGGTGTCTCATTTTTGGCGCGCCGACGTGCACGCACATAGCTTGCAGTCGCTCAAGAGAGCGAGAGGGGAGCACAAGGTCCCCGAACCTCAGCCCCAGGAACTCGAACGGCCTCATCATGCCGAAGAAGCCCAGGAGAAGGCAGCCGGCCACGTCGATCCAACCCCAGGACAGCGCCAGGCTCAAGCACGCGAGCAGCAGCGCCTCCGGCATCGCCTGGTGGTTCGAGCCCGGCGTGAGGTGCTTCCACGTGAAGGAGATGTCCCACGCCGCGTCGAGCCGGTGTCGGAGGGCTCGATTGGAATCCACCACAACGTTGATCGTCTCGTCAAAGTCGCGGCGGCCCCTTATCGCACCATGCATGAACTGGCCGTACTTGGCCAGGTAGCGGCCTACAGCCGCTGGGTCCATCAGGATGAACGGGCCCCAGGCCGGGCCGCCGCAGCCGGCCAGCCAGCGCTGGAGCTGCGAGACGAGGGCCGCGCGGCGCGCCTGGACCACAGGCGCCAGGCCGCGAGTCGCCGCCAGGTCCACCCCCGCGGGGCGGGCGCGGCGCCGCCGCGCGGCCCAGTAGCAGCAGCAGCAGCACCATGGGCCCGAGGAGACGGCGCCACCCAGGGAGGCCGGCCGTGCCCGGGCGGATCCGGGTGCCACCAGACCAAGGGATGAAACCCTGCTCGCCTCCATGGGGAGCCGTTCGGCGTCCTCCGTGGCCCCGCCGCGCGGGCCCTCCCCAGGAAAGCCCAGCGCGGGGTTGCGCGCCCGCGGGCGGGGGGCCAGTCGCAGGAGCCCTCGCGACCACAGGCGCGCAACCAGCCAAGCCCACCGCGACTGCTGCCGGCGCTGCAGCGGGTGCGCGGCCCAGGCGCGAAGAGCCGAGGCGTCCCCGGCCTCGAGGCTGGCCAGCCAGGGCGGAGCGGGCAGCGTCGCCTCGGCTCCGCGGGCCGCCGTGCTCACCGGGTCACGGTGCATGCGCGACGGGGCATCGGCCGGCTGCAGGCGTGTCGGCGCAAAGTGGCACCCGACGCACGCGCCGGCAGCCAGCTGCAAGTGGGCCCGCCTTCTCAAGAGCTCGTTGATCGCGGTCGAGGCGGAGCGGCCCTTGCTGATGGCCCCGATCGAAACGCGGAAGTCCAGGACGAGGTTGCGCTTGCAATCAGGGAATCGAAGGCCCTGTTCGCCCGCCGCATCGCAAGCCGCATCGCCATCCAGAAGGTCGACGTGGAGGGGCTTGTAGAAGCGGCGGTGGTGGTGCAGCTGCCAAGGGGAGAAGCTGACGTAGTCATTGGGCCAGAGGGCCTCGAAAGCTCCTGGGGGCGCTCCCCCCTCCGCCTGAGGCGGCGGGCGCGGCCAGTCCAGGTTCTCGGAGATGAGCCGGGCCAGCTCGTCGCAGAAGTCGCGCGGGTAGAGCGCGGCCTTGGGGGTCAGGCCGCCCTCTAGTCGACGGCGCGGTCGCGCCCTCCGCGGCAGCGCCTCGCCATCGGGGCCAGCCAGGGGGCCCGAACGGCCAGTGGGCTAGCGCCCTTCTTCCAGGGCGCGCCGAACTGGCACGTCGAGAGGTCGAACCGCTCCACGGCGTCGTGCGACAACAAGAACTGGACAATGCTCGCGTGCCAGGACCTGGTAGGCCGTCAAAGGGTGCCCATGTAGCCCAGCGCCGTAGCCCAAGAGCAGGTGCGCGAGTAGCGCCAGCACGCCCAGCCTGAAGAGGACGTTGCCCAGCCACGTTGGAGCACAAGACGGGTCGAATCCCCGGGGCCGCGACCTGGACCGGGGCCTCGGGCGCCTAGCAATAGAGGCTGGTGCACGGCTCTTGCGAGATGATCATCTTCACGCGCCTCTGCCAGATCAGCCATATGATCCACTCCGCCAGGCGCGAGTTGACCAGGTCCCGGCACTTGTGGCACTTGACGTCGGTCCTCGGGCACGCGCGCATGCCTCGGCCCGCAAGGTGGCCCATGAGGCGGGCTTCCTCCCCGCAGCAGAGCGCCCCAGCACGTCGAAGTACTCGATGAGCGAGACCGGCGGGTCGACGACGCCGGAGGGCGGGGCGGCCTCCTCCTCCAGATCCTGCCAGAGGCCTCCGTTCTCGGGGTTCGCCAGGGCCGCCCAGCCGGGGGGCTAAAGCCACGCGCGGGCGCCTCGCTGCTCGCGTTGTCGGCAGAAGGCGCGGGCGACGGGCGCCTGGGCGGGCGTCTTGACAGACGCCCCAGCCATGTGCGAGGTGTCCGAAGCCAGCACGCGCGGGCCCCACCCAGCGGAGAGGTCCGAGATCATCAGCGGGAGAAGGACCGCGAACAGGGCGCACTCATTGCAGGCAGCGCCGCTCAGCTCGAACACCTCATGCGGAGCGCGACCAGCGTCGACCTCCTTGTAGCAGCGGTGGAGGAGCGACAGGGTGGGCCTCCGGAACAGAGCGGCAAAGAGGCCCATGCCGAGGAACCTCTGCAGGCCCAGCGTGGTGGAGCGCCGGCCTCGAGCCAGGGGTGGGCCCATCCAGGCCAGCGCCAGCCTGCGAGTGCGGGAGGCGCCGACGAGCCGGTCGTGGCCGAGGATCTCCGCCCCGATTACAGTCGCCTCCGCTGCGCCTCTCACCTCCTCGCCCGCGCTGACCTCGAGGCCGGCGTCAGCATAGCCCTCGCGCGCGCGGGCGAAGGACTCCTCGATCGCGCGCCGAGATGCCCGCGAGCCAAGTGCGTCGACGGCCGGGCCGAAGTGGTCGCCAGCACGACGCCCTCCCAGGCAGCTCCCTCGGGGGCGAGGTGGCGGTTGAGCACCCGCCGCTCCGGGGGGGGGGCTGCCAGCTTGGGCGAGCAGCCGCATGCGTGACTCGCACGCCCAGTCGGGCGCGTTCAAGCCTCCCATGATCAGGCCGCCGTGGCAGGGGACCACCTCCTCAGGGATCTCGCGGCCCTCGCGGCGGCAACGCCTCCGCAACCTGTCCAGCGCCGCGAAGCCCTCGTAGAGTCTCGACGGGAGAGGGGGGGCCACGTCGCTGGCGCGAGCCATCTCGCAGGCGCAGTCGAAGGCCGGGCAGGCGCGCCCAGGTCCACCAGCACGGCGGCTCCCGGGGTCAGCTTACAGAAGCCGCACAGCGGAAGCTCGGCCGCGTCGCGGGCGATTCGGTTGAAGACGACCCTCTGAGTGTCATTGTCCATGAACACGGGGAAGAGGGCGCCCCGCAAGGCCGGCGGGGAGTCGGCCGCGCCGACCAGCTCCAGGCGCCCCACGTCGCCCCACGCTTCAGGCGCTGCAGGACGTCGCCGGGCTTCCCGGCCTGACGGGCTGGCCTCGGAGGGTCGGGTCGGGTCGGGCTGGGGGCCCCGCCGCCCAAGGGCCGGCCCCGGGCCCATCCCGCGCCAGCGGCCGCGGCCCCAGGAAGGCGGCGGCGGAGAAAGGGTCCAGAAAGTCCAGCGGGTCGAAGTGGCACTGGGACTTAGCGAAGGGGGCCTTGCCCGGATCAGGGGCCGCCACCTCGCTGTCGGGAGAGGCGCCACGGCGCCCAGGGGGGGGGCGTCGCATTCAGGAGATAGCCCCGCTCCCGCTCGTGGGGGTGCGCGCCGCTGGCCTTGCCTTGGCGCTTCGAGCCCCCGCCTTTGCCTCCGCTCTCCTCGGACATCGGTGCTGAAGCCGGCGCCAGCTTCCGCTCCGCGTCCTCGAGGGCCAGGGCGCCCTTGGCGTGACCGATCACTGCCGCGACCCACTCGGGCGAGGCCAGGCGGGACACGGGGTGGATCTGCCCGCGCGCCGGCGCCCGGCGAATCGAAGTCCAGGGCGGCTCGGGGAGGTGGGTCAGCAGCCAGGCTGACGCGCAGCGCCACTCCCGTAGGGCTGCCTGCTCCGACGCGCAGAGGGGGAGCGCCAACTGCGCTTCGGCGGCGTGCCACGCGCCGCGCTCCATCAGATCGAACACCTCCGCCATGCCGAAGACCAGGAACGCCGACAACCTCGCTTGCCCGAACAGAACGTTCCGAGCGAAGTAGTTGCGCGTGGAGTCGCTCATGCCCTCCTCGCTCGCAGCTCCCGTCATGTTGAGCTGGCGGTTCCGCCGCGCCGCGGCGGAGACGGCCTGGGGGTTGCCCTCTACCTGGCGGCGAAACAGCTCCAGCGCGGCGGCACCGCGCGCGCCGCCTAGCCTCATGCCAGTGCTCTCGCCAAGCCCGTCGTCGCGCCCGACGCCCGCCAGGAGCGACAGCGCATCTGGCTGAGCGCGTTCTGGCCAGCGAGGATCAGCTCCAAGACATGCTGCTGTTGCCGCTGCTGCGGCGCGGCCTTCCGAGTGGGGGCCTTGCGAGTGGCAGGCTTCGGCTGAGCGGGGCCCGCCGTCTCCACCTGCAGAGCCTCGCGTTGCCGCTTCAGCTCCTCCACCTCGGTAGCCAGGCTCCTCACCTCCTCGAGCGCGTCGGCCCGCCGACGCTCCACGAGCTCGTCTGGCGGCGTCGTGGCGGCTGCACCCCCGGACAACCACGCGGCGAACCCAGCCGCGCCGGCCGCTGGCTGTGGCCTGGGGGCCAGAGGGGGACGGAGCGGCGGCCCGAAACCGAGCGGCGGGAACCCCAGCGGGGGCAGGGCGCTCGACACCCCCAGCTCGGGCTCGCCCGCGCCTTGCAGGGAGTCCAGGGTAGCCAGCATCTCGGCGGGGATCGCGCCCACGGCAGCCTCGGGCGCGGGCCACCAGCCGTCGTCGTGGAAGGCGTAGACCTGGCCGTCGGCAGGGGGCGCCGAAGCGAAGCGCCGCACCAGGGTGCTCGGGTCTCCATGATCTCGGCCGAGAGAAGCTGGCCATCCAGGGGCGTGCCGACGCGGTCCCAGGCCGGCAGCTCCATCGCCTCGTAGGCCGTGTCGAGCCGCCCTGACGGCACCACCGCCACGGTCGAGAGCTCGCCGGCCCGCGCCCGCAGCGCAGCCACCGTGACCTCGTAGTCCGAATCGACGCTGTCCTTCAGCGTGAGGAATCCGAACTCCCCGGCCACGCCACCAGTGGCAGAGGCCGGCAGCAGCGAGGAGGCCTCCACGCACTGAGGCTTGGCCTGCTCGAACCACGCCTCTGGGTCCTCGACCTCCCCGTCACAAGTGTCGAAGACGTCATCCTCGGCTGCCATATCCTCACCAGGGGTGAAGGGGCGGCGGCGGCACCGGCGCGTCGTGGCGAGCGGCCTCGACGAGGTAGCCTGCGAGCGCCTCGTCCTCCGAGGCGAAGCGGCGGAGGCGGTCGCCGCGCAAGTAGCGGTAGCCGCCGATCCGCTCGGCGATGGCGTCCCAGGCCCGCCGAGCCCCGCAGTGGACCCCACGAGGTCCGGGGCAGCCGGGCTCGCCCAGACCGCGTAGGCCCAGGCCTCGGCGCCGCCCGGGGCGCGCGGGACGGGGCGGCCGGAGGCGGGCGGGGCGCCAGCTGCTCGGGCTCCGTCTGCGTGCCCACGTCGCGGGTCGCCAGGCCCGCGCCAGGGGCCGCGCTGGCCGGAGAGCCGCCAGCCCCGTAAGGTGTCAGGTGGACGTTGACGGTCTGCACCGAGGGCCCAGCAGCCACCAGGGGGGGGCCTCGGCCCCGGCCGCAAGAGGAGGACGCCGCCGCCGCCAGGAGCGAGGCGAGCACCCACGGGAGGAGGCGAGGGAGAGACGGACGCGCGGAGGCGCCCGGGAATGAGAGCTTGAAGCCAGAGCCCACGCGCGTCGAGGAACCGCTGCAATCAAATGTGATGGGTAATGTAAGTTGTACAAATCTATACAAATATATGTTATCTGGGCGAGTTCGCCGCAATGCCGATGCATCGCCGACGTCGACGTGGAGAAAATCGGGCTACGCATCGAGCCGCATCGCCAATGCATCGGCGATAGCGGCGAGACCCTTCGACATCATCGATTTGGATCCAATTTGGGAGGCCTAGACTGACCCAGCAATTTTCCGACGGTCCAGGCGCTTGGAACGGGCCTCTCAAGGCCAAGACCGAAACGAAAAACTGTTGTCCCGATGAGTTTGCGCCGCGGGCTGTCTGGGATCAGGCCTCAGGAGAGCCAAAAGGTCAGAAAGGTATCTAACAGTCTCCACCCACGATTCTCTGGCATTAAATCTCCCCCTTACTTGACTTTCGCAGGGGCGGGGGGTTCGAGGATCAAGGAGGGAGGTTCGGTGCACGACCCTCCATTCTCGAGCATCGATCCTCGATCCTGCGGCTCCCTTCGACGAACAAACAGAAGACATGCAGAAACTTTCGGAGCACCGCGCAGACTCCTTGGATCGGCGCTGGGCCCCCCTCCCTGGCGCACGGAGGCTGCCAGGGGCGGCGCATATACAAGAAATCCGCGCGGAGCTCCGAAAGTTCACGGCCATGCCATGTTGTTTACATTCGATCATCGATCAGCGATCCTTCGGGCCCTCCCCCTGCGCGATCTTCCAGGCACCCCCCGGGGGAAAGGCGCCTTCAATGGGAAGATCCCCTTGTCAGGATCCACGGCGATGGTGCCAACGCACGTGGTCTCGGACTCGCTCGTCACCTTCCCGCTGAACAGGGCCAGCACCTGGCCGTGCCTTTTCCTCCTCTTCTCTCCTCTCCTCTTCCCCTATGCCACAAGGCCGACCTGCGGCCCAGACCTGAGTAAAATGGCTGATTTGGGCCTCCTCGCCGAGTCCGCTTTGGACGTATGACGCCTCGCGAAGCCCCCCTCCGGTTCCAGGGGAAGGCCCCTTCCCGGGAGCCCTTCCCGAAATTGACGAGGAGGGGCTGGAAGACGACACTCCCCAAACAGCTCGCCCCAGTCGCCGATGCGTCGACAATGCATGGCCGATACATCGCCGATGCATCGGCGACGCCAGCGATGCATCGCCGACGTCAGCATGGAGAAAGTTGGGCTTCACAGAGCCGCATCGCCGAGGCACCGGCGATGCGGCGCGATCCTCCGACCCCGTCTGCTCGGACCCCACCTGGGAGGCCTACAGTCGGCCTGGAGTAGTAGGTCGACCCTGCTAAATCAAGGGTGGTCTTGTGCACTGTCTTTAAAGAGGCGTGCCTCTTACACTCCTACGGCAAGGTATCCCTCGGAAGGGTCTCGTGTCCTCTCGCGTGTCCTCTCTAATCAAGTCCGACTGTAGATCTTCTCCCTCTTCCCCATCGCGAGGCTCCCCTCCCAGGTCCAGGGGGAGGCCCCTCCCCGAGGGGGACCGAGGGGGGGGGCCGGACGACGAAGCTCCCCAAACTACTCGCCCCTGCTTGCTGCCCGTCCTCCTCCTCCTCCTCCTCCTCCTCCTCCTCCTCCAGCCACTCGCCCCTGCTTGCTGCCTTCCCTCCGCCTTCTCTCCGCCCCAGCCGCCTTCCCGCCCCGCCCCCCCAGCCCGGGCCTCCCGCCTCCGCGCCCGCCGCCGTCTGTGCGTTTGCCTCTCGTGCCCGCTCCCCCCCCTCTTCTTTGGCCAGGCTGCACCGGCGGCCGCGAGCCCACGAGGCCATCAACGATCGGGAGACGTACAGTCGGGGTTGATTGGAGAGGACACGCGAGAGGACACGAGACCCCTTCCGAGTGTCAAATTCCCATGCGCATGTAGGAGGCATAGGTCGCGAAACACAGGACACAAGGGTACCCTTGGTGTGGCAGGGTCGACCTACTAATCTACCTCGACTGTAAGACTCGGGTTGGGGGGACTCGGGCTGTCCCGACGGAGCCATAATGAAAGCGACACGACCCGTTCTGAAACTCGGCGCGAGCTACCGCTGCAGACATCCCACGAAAACCGAACCGCCGTCTTCTGCCTGCCTCTCGCGTCCTCTCCCTCTCCCCTCTCCTCTGCGGGGCCGCACTGACCAAGGCTCGACCGGAGCAGTGCGCTCCGTTCCCGCGCCGTCTTCGCTGTCCCCCGCTCTGCCTTCGCTCCGCCCCTGCTGCAGAACGACACCAGAACGACGACGGCCCACGAGGTCGCTGGAGCACCGTCTGGGCCGAGCCCTGGCACTGCTGCGAGGCGGGGATTTCTCCATACCCACCGCCTGGGAGCCGACGTCCTGGTGCCCCAGCGGACGGCGGACATGGATATGTTTTTAGGTCACCAGGGGCCAGACTATCTCCATATCCGCCGCCTGCCGAGGTCCCCGAAAGTGGATCCTCCAGGCGGCGTTCATGCGTCAATTCCCGCCTCGGAGCTGCCAGCCGCGAGAGCCCACGGAGCGTGCCACCACCACGAAAGCCCCAGCGCGCCCCCGCGCCCAGGCCAGCCACAGCGAGCGTGCGGCCCGCGCCGCTCCCGCGGTGCCGCCTCTCGTTCGGCCCGGGCAGGGCACTGGCCAGGGTCGATGGACAAGGCCAGGACTTGCTTTCCAAAAACTGTGTACACTGCTCGATTTGCGAGTGTCATCCTTGCGCAGAGGCCATGCTAATCTTCTCTGCGTCGTCCCAATGTTAACGGAGGATCCCCGAAGGGAATCCTCGATGGACAAGGCCAGGGTTGAAACAAAAAGGGTCCACTGGCGCGGAGTTCCTCTCGTGTGCATCCCGTGTCTCGGAGATCTGCTGACCCGGGTCAGTCCAGACCCGGGTCAGTCAGGCCTTGCAGAATCCTGCATGATCCTGCGAGATCCTGCACCCAAACCCGGGTCAATGCGAAGGATCCTGCAGGATCCTGCACCCAAACCTGGGCCGATGCGACCCTGGCCCCTGCAGGATCCTGCAAGATCGGGCGCTCTAGCTGACCCCCGTTTGCATTGACCCCCGTCACTAGGCTCCCGAGATTGAAACAAAAAGGGTCCACTGGCGCGAAGTTCCTCCGCCTCCTCCGCCTCCTCCTCCTCCTCCTCCTGACAAGCCTCACCTGCCCGGGCGGCTCCCTCTGGCGTGCCCACATGCTACCCCTGCTGTGTCGCTGTAAGCCTGCGGCTCTCAAACGAGAGCGGTCTGACCTGGAACATCCCCACAATCTGGGCGCGAATGGGGGAGTGTCACCCTCCCTGGCGGCTCCTCCCTGGGGTGCCCGAATGCCCAGCTTGGCACATCACCGTGACCATTGAACCCCCGTGGATACGTCCGAGTGTGACAAGGTGCGTGAGTGAGTGAGTGGGTCGGCGTGTCAGTGGGTCTGAGAGCGAGTGAGTATGCGTGTGAGTGGGTGTGTATGTACGGGTGTCCACGTGATTGAATGAGTGAGTATGTATGTGAGTGAGTCGGGTGTGAGCATAGATGTGTGTGAGTGTCTATGCGTGCATCATCGAAAGTACGAATGACGGAGTGACTGTGGGCTGCGAGTGTTGTGGGAATACGGGGGCTCAGGGATTGCAAGTGTGAGCGAGTCTGAGAGCGAGCGGGTCTAAGGGCGGATGCGTTTCGGACCCCAAAAGGAACGAAGTCTGGGGTGAGAGCAACACAGGCAAACTGGCACCGAACGGACGACTGAAATACCCCCTGGCGGCCCCCCTCGGGGTACTAAAGTCAGCGCCTCGCTCAAGACATGCTCACAATCTGCGAATATAAGTGTGAGTGGTCTGTGTGAGGGAGTCCGAGTGTGATTGTGTCTGAGTGTCAGTGAGTCTGACTGCGAGCGACTCTGAGTGTGAGTGCATCTGATTGTGAGTGGTCTGTGTATGAGTGGGCCCATGCGTAAGTGCGCAGAAGAATGAGTGTGTCTGACTATGATTGCGAATGAGAGTAAGAGTGGGATGTGTGAGAGTGGGTCTGTGTGTGAGTGAGCCTGAGTGTGAGTGAGTCGGTATGTGAGCGGGTATGAAGGTCAGTGAGTCTAAGAATGAGTGAGGCTGAGTGTGAGTGTGTCTGGATGTGAGCGGACTGAACGTGAGTGAGTCTGAGTATGAAGGGTCCAAGTATGAGCGACGAGGAGGAGGAGGAAGAGGAAGGGGTGAGGAAATGGAGAAAAAGGAGGAGGGAGGAGGGAGAAGGTGGGGAATAGGAAGAGGAGGCGGAGGCGCCACATCAATAAGCAGAAACCAACATTAGGAAACGTGGGAACAAGAAATCACAATAAGAGAAAAACGCTACGTTGGGAGGTCCACAAAGCTCCCTGGAGGCAGCCAGAGGCATCCGTAAGCACAAGAATTGCCAAAAACGTCCGAAAGCCACCATCCTGGATCCTCGACGGGGCACTGGCCAGAGGCGGGTTTTGGGGCAATGGCCCGAAGCGGCGATGCACAACAAACACAAGCATGTCTTATGATTGAGGGAGGCTCCCCCACGGCACGGCAGAAGTGCTCCTGACTTTCGATGCCCCAACAAGATCTACCCCAACCCAATCCACAACCACAAACTTGGCGCAACACAGCGTTACCAAAAACACGACTCCCTTTCCGGAGTGGATGGTGAGTTGTGACGAGGACTTCGAAACGAAACATGCCCGTGACGACGAATGAAAGGTATCTGCCCGGCCGATTACAACCGAGTCCCCAACACAGGGTTAGAGGCTTCCTAGATGGGGCCCGAATAGATGGGGATGGAGGGTCGCGCCGCATCGCCGATGCATCACCGATGCATCAGTGATGCATCAGCGATGCATCGGCGATGCGTCGGCGACGTCGGCGATTTAAGAAGCCTTGGCCAGCATTCCGGCAGTTCATCGTTAAAATATTACGAGCCTGGGCAACTTGTTGTTCCTGCTGGAGAGACGAACGTGTTCCAGAAACTGGGCCAGCTTTCCAGCAGGCTGGCTCAGACACGCTGGCCCAGAGAGCGGGAAGGTGTCTTAGAATCAGATACTCGATTACTCGGTTTACCAGATAATGGCGGAAGCTACGCGGAAGCGTGGGGAAAGCGTATATTGGGGCTCTTTCTCCTCCAACGCAGCTCGAACAAAAGGGCCTGCGGGCATGTCAAGAATTGATGGCGTCCGTAACACACAAGATCCCGAGCACGCCGCCTGGCCGAGCGGGGAGCGGGCGGTGGGCCCGCTCCTCCTCGGACACCCCTCGGGGTCACCACTCCTTCCAGGGTTCTAGAAAGGATAATTAAAACCCGCAGTGCCTCGGCGCACAGTCACGGAGGTCTATGAACGCCCCTGCAGCGCATCTCAACAGTACACAGCTAAAGGCCCTACTCGGACCACGCCCCCTGTTCTCGCGGTCCCAAAGGCTGGAAACGGGGGCTGGTCGTCCACCAGGTATACTTGACCTGGCTCTGGGTGGCAACCGACCTTCTGCGGTCGCCCTTTTTAGAGTCCCACCAGCCCTTTGGGCGTGAGTGGTTTAGCGAGCTCTCTCTGTTTTCAACCCCCTAACGCCCTATCTTCCCCTTCGGGGAGGGGTTTACCCCTCCCCCTACCCCCTCCCCCTGGACCTGGACAGGGAGTCCCGGGTGGTGTCAGGGGGGTCTTTTTCTGCTCCTGGGAGGGCCAAAAAACGACGACCCTCACGAGGATTCTGGCCCCGACGGGGGGATGCAGTTTGGCCCCTCTGCTCTTCTTGGAAGCCAAAATCATTGATGTTACTAAGGTTTTGGCCCCATTTTGGCGTCCTGAGGGGGCCGCGCTCATCGTCCTTCATAGCAAAATTATTGATGTTACGAAGGTTTTGGCGTCATTTTGTCCTTTTCAGGGGGCAACTTTCATTGGCTCTTCTGAGGAGGTCGCACGAGGCTCCAAGATGGCCCCAAGAGGCGCCCCGGAGGCTCCCAAGAGGCCTCCCGGAGGCTCCCCAGAGGCCTTCAAGCGGTCCCAAGAGGCTCCAAAGAAACCCCCAAGAGGCCCTCAAGAGGCGTCAAGAGGGCCCACGAGGCCCTCAAGAGGCTCCCCAGAGGCCCCCAAGAGGCCCCCAAGAGGCCCCAAGAGGCCCCAAGAGGCTCCCAAGAGGCCCCACGAGGAGCCCCAACGACTCACACGAGGACGAGGGGCCCGAACGACTCACACCACGAAGAGCCCGAACGACTGCTACTGTGTACGAACACTATTGCTGGTACTGTTACGGTTAAAAAAACGATTCCTACTTTTAGTTCATCTAGAGCTACTACTACTACTACTACACCTCGAACTACTCATGTAATCACTCCATCTAGTATACCAATACCTGCTACTACTACTACTACTACTACTACTACTACTACTATGACTACGACTACGACTACTACTACTACTACTACTACTACTACTACTACTACTACTACTACTACTACTACTACTACTACTACTACTACCACGTACGAGTACTACTACTGCTACTATGAACACGACGATTCCTACTTCTACTATATCTTGAGCTACTACTACTACACCTCGAACTACTCATGTAATCACTCCATCTACTACACCTATACCTGCTACTAATACTATGACTACGACTGTTGCTACTATTACTACTAATATTACTACTACTACTACTACTACTACTACTACTACTACTACTACTACTACTACTACTACTACTACTGCTACTCCTCCTACTAGCCGACCGTGATGTGTTTCAGGCGCGTCTCCGCGTGCCCTCGCACATATCCCCTGTGTCTTTTTCTTCCTGCCTCTTCTTCTATCATTCTACATCTATTTTGTTGGGGGAGCCTACGAGGAGGAACAGGAAGAGGGAGACAAGGCGATGGGAGCCAAGACAGAAGACGGTCCTCCTCGAGTCCTCTATGTAACCGACTCAGACGACTCACCCGACGGCGACCTCTCGGACGATGATGGCGGCGACGACGCCGACGACGACGACGACAATGCTTACGATGACAACGCCGACTTCGACGAAGACGATTGAATGGGCGACGGCGTCGACGATCCAGCGATCTTGCCTGTGCAGTTCTGCAGTGCGCACGCGGCACAAGTGACTCCCCTGCTCAGGCTCGCAGCTCTGACCTGCACCTGCAAGGCAGGTTCGCCCATCAAGCCGGGCGCGGGCAGCAGGCGGCAGCTTAGAAGGGAAAGGTGGAAGAGGAGCAGACAGGGTAACTCGCCTCCAAGATCGGTCCTGTCGAACAGATCTCAGGAATCACGGAACTCAGACTGTGCACGTTCTGGACCACACTGCAGGTGGTGTGAGTACTTGGGGTCCCTCGCCCTGGTGTGAGTCGTTCGGGCCCCTCCTTGTGTGAGTCCTTCGGGCCCCTCGCCGAACGACTCACGCATCGAGGAGGGGCCCGAACGACTCTGACCAGGAGGGGGGACCCGAACGACTCATACCAGGAGGAGAGCACCGAACGAATCCACTGCACCGAGGTAGCAGCCACACCCACGGAGATAACTGCCTGATCTCCCAGTGTGGCACAGTAGCGATACCACCCATTACTGTTGCAGCGATGTATCACAGGGTACTCCCAGTACTGGACGAGAGAACATAAACCATCTCAGCCCACTGTCGGACACCCGAAGGCACCCAGCAATCACCAAGACTCATTGATCTTACTACGATTTGGAGCCACTTTCGCATTCTGAGGGGGCAGCGCTCATGAAGACCCCCCTCGTCCTTCAAGACAACGTCATCCATTTCACGAAGCCTGTGGGCTCCATTTCCTCTTCTGACGGGAAGAGGCTCCACGATGTTGTCACGAGGCCCCCAGGTGGCCCCCAAGAGGCCTCCAAGAGGCTCCCAAGATGCCCCGCAAGAGCCCCCGAGAGGCTCCCCCGAGGCACCCAAGACGCTCCTGGAAGCCCCTGGGGCCGCCAAGAGGCCCCAAAGACGCCCCAAACGCCCGCCGCGAGGCTCCCGTGAGGCCTGAAGAGGCTCCCCCAAGCCACCCAAGACACTCCTCGAAAGCCTCGGGGCCGCCAAGAGGTTCCCCAGACGCCCCAAAAGGGGAGGGGGTGCCCGAACGCCTGACGCCGCGAGGAGCCCGAACGACTCACACCACGACGAAGGGCCCAAACGACTCACACCACGAAGAGCCCGAACGACTCACACCAAAATGAAGCGCCCGAACGACTCGCAGCAGGAGGAGGCGCCCGAACGACTCACGCCACGAGGAGCCCGAACGACTCACACCACGACGAGGGCCCCGAACGACTCACACCACGAGGAGCCCCAAGGAGCCACACCAGGAGGACGAGCCCGAACGACTCACACCCGGTTGCGGCGCCCAAACAACTCTCACCACGGGAAGCCCGAACGACTCACACCAGGACGCAGAGCCCGGACGACTCACACCAGAACAAAGGCAGTCACTACCATAGCCGACATCGGAGGCACCACCGAAGCCAAGCCAACAGGAACCGGCTATGGAACCAGGACCCCAGAAGAGCGAGATCCCAGGGACACGACTGAAACGAATCAAACGAGGCAGAGGCGGAGGGGGAGTTCTGTGAAGAGGCACACACATGTTTTTCGCATCGAGCGCTATGTCACAAGGTACTGCCATCAATGAACCAACGCTGAGTTGAGTCACCAGCACCATCACCTGCCAGGGTAACACACACACCCGCGCACAGTATAGCAACCGCAGATCATGGTAACCAGCACGAGAGAACTCAAGAACGGGCCCGATATTAAAACTCATCTGCAGCGCCACGGAAGCAGAGTAGCAGCACATCCACCATTAGATACATACCGAAGTTCCAACCATGTATACAGAAACCACGGACCCCATTGAGGCAACATCCAGTGTCCAGCCTCACTGCAACCAAAGATATTCTCTTATAGCAGCGTGAAATCCATAGTGGTAAGTATGAGCCTCACCAGTAATGGAGGACACATTATAAATTAGAAATAATCTTCGCACCAATGAACCATCACTGAATATAATATCCAGCATTTTCACCAGAACAGGATGATCAGCACCATCACAAAAAATACAACAACCAGCATCCGAGAAACAAAATACGGGCTTCAG
The DNA here is from genome assembly GCA_963575745.1 of Prorocentrum cordatum. NCBI lineage: Eukaryota > Dinophyceae > Prorocentrales > Prorocentraceae > Prorocentrum > Prorocentrum cordatum. The sequence goes on along the minus strand of CAUYUJ010007413.1, from coordinate 77,344 downwards.
CCGACTATAATACAAGTCCCACCAGCAAGCTGTTGCCTATAGTAGAGCCCACCTGAAGCGTACGGGGTTCAGCTGAGTGGAGTACACGTCCCACCAGCAAGCTGTTTCCTATAATACAGGCCACCTGAGGCGCCACGGGAAATGAGTAGTGACACATCCACCCTCGGATAGACACCGACGCTGTAGCCATGTATACAGGAACCCCCGATCCCATTGAGGAAACATCCCACTTCAGCCTCACTATACCAAGAGATAGTGTCGCCAGTAACAAATCTGAGCCGAAACCCTCCGCGCCGTACCTCATTGTCCCCAGGTTTTGCTCCGCCATTCGGGAAACGGTTGCCACTCGTCCAAGAACTTCCGGTCGTCGGCGGATATCGCTCCGTCGCTGCCCGGCCACCGTTCTCTCCAAAATAGACGGGGGTCAGCGGGCATTGAGCTTGGTTAGTGCGGCAATGACACTTGCATTTGCGCTTGCTCTTCTGCAACGCTTGGCGCAGGTGGCGCACTCGTTCGTTGATGTCAGCGACGCACTCCTTGCACTGTAGCTTCTGGCGATTGTGCTGCTTGTGGTTGCGCAGTAGCGTTGGATGGAATTTACGGGCGCCGAAACTGCACGAGCACCTCTGGCACATGTACGTCGCGAGGTCCGGCGGGTCGAATCCTTGCGCACGACATGCCTTGCACACCAAAGTTGTGCCCCGAGAAGACGCGTGATGCCTGCGTTCGGTCTTCGACCAGTACTTCAGCTCATATGCCGTTGTACACTTTCCGCACCGCAGCTTCGTCTGACAGTCCAAGCATACCAAACGGGCCTTCTCCCGCCTCTTCGCATTCTTCAGCAGTTGCTTGTCGAACGCGAGGCTGCCCAAGTGCTCCTAGCAATCTTCGCACTGGTGCTCGTCGATGTTGCCGGGCGCGAACCCTCGCTCTGCGCAGCCCGGGCACACGAGGTCTCTGTCAGAATACCGATGATGCCTCATAATATTCGCGCCCCACACGCCATCCTCAAAAACATCTTTGCAAGCAGCACATCCGTGGCTCTGCGGGGTCAGGCTTCTCTTCCAGTCATCACGCTCCACACACCGCTTGCATATTGAATGATCTGGCGGGATTCTCCTTGGAGCGTTTCCATCGGCCATCCCTTCGGAAGCCTCGGCCGCCCGCGCAGACCGACAAGGCATTGGGCCGAACTCGTCCACGCAGTCCATGCATCTCGTCCACCTCCCTTGCGACACGTACTTCTCGTAGAAGTCGGCGCCTGTTTTCATGCCGAAGCCGCGAGCGTCGAGCATGTACTCCTGCCTTCCCTTTGAGGTAGCAGCAGGCGCACAGGTGCTGCCTCGCCATGGGGCCCATCTTCTCAGCTTCAGCGGCCTCGTCATCAAGCGTACTCCATTCATGGATCGCCTCGTCTGCTGTGATCTGGCCAGACAGCTTCCGCATCAGTCGCTCGGGCCCCACTGGGTTGCCTAGGCCGATGACGCAGACGGCTGCATGACGCAGATGTTTGGCAATCGCTTCACTCTGGACAAGCATACGTAGGCAGCAATCTGAGCTGTCATGGACGCCCTGCTGGACCAATGCTGCAGGTCCGCGAATGCCGCTTCCAACGTCGCCCCCTAGATCATGTGAGCGGTGGACGCGAAGTCGGGGAGAATCCAGAAGCCCGCGCGTCGAGCTTCGATGCCCGTGTGTTTGTTGACTTTCCATGTCCTGGATCTTCGCTTCAACGGGTATACGCCCGTCGGCAGCTTGCCTATGCTCCACTGTGCTTCTGGGAAATGGATATAGATAACCAAGGGCAACCTATCCAATATGAACTCGCCCTCGATCTCCTGGGGACTGCAATCAGGCGCCAGAGTCCATCCGTAAATCACTCCCTTTCGGTGTCTGTACAATTGTCTGCTACGATCGACGTTGTCCGTCAACCGAATGGGCATGCCTTTGGCCAATGGGTAGATGCTCGGAATGTTGCCCGTCTCCTGGTCGTGCCTGTTCAGCCAGGAGAACAACTTCTCGTCCAATTCCTCCTTCGGCAGATCGCGATCTCCTGGATGCAGCGGCACGTCTCGAGCGCAGCACCACGAGAGCTGAACGTTCTTCTGCCTGGCAAACTCCCTCGCGCGCAGGTTCGTCGCGAAGTACCTGGGCACGTTGAAGGTGTACAGAGCAGGTGCGCCGCTGAATGGGCTCATGCGAAGCTCTGGCGCCAGCGAGTCAGTGTCGGTCAGAACCCTGTGTCTCTTGCCTCGCTCCGCACGGCACCCCTCGCACTCGCCCTCTGGCGACTTCAGAAGCGCCGCCATGTCGGCGCACCCTCTTGAAAAGCGCCCCCCCAAGTCTTGCGATACGGGCCCAGTACTGGGTCGTCCACCACGTCGTCGTTGCAAACGCACTTACCCGCGCTCGGGGACGTCAACGTCGGGAGCCCGTGGAAGTAGCTGTAGTCCTCCATGCTGAGGTTTCCAACTCTGCACTGGCCCAGAAACGAGTTATACCAAGCATCGTCACACCTCACCAATTCGGTCAGCTGCCAGAAAGATCGCACGCTGCCGACGCCGTCTTGCCAGAACAGCTCCAACGCGCGGTGCGCGCACCCTGCGGGCACGTCCAGAGGGTTGGATGCCAGGAAGGTGCCCGTCACGGGGTGCAACTGCCAAAAATCAGCGCACATGACCACGTTCACTCCCCCGAAGGCGCGATGCAATTCCCCCGCCCTCTTCTTGTATGTGCCCCTCACCCGGACAGCGGCACTGACCACTCGTTCCAGGGTGCCCAGCAGCTCCGCGGACATCATGCTCACCTGGAAATGTTACATACAGAACATATCTCTTTTTCTGTGTGCGCTGAGCTATGCTCATTGCCTCCACAGGTCTTGCAAACATGGAGACGCCTGGGACGCACTAGAGGATTATCAGAATTTGCCCAGACGCCGCCGTTGGAGGTGACGAAGAGCCCGAACGACTCACACCACGTGAAGCCCGAACGACTCACACCAGGACGAGGGGCCCGAACGACTCACACGACCACGAACTCCAACGACTCGCACCAGGAGGAGGGGCCCGAACAACTCACAAAAGGACGAAGGGCTCCAGCGACTCGCACCACGAGGAGCTCGAACGCCTCACACCAGGACGAGGGGCCCGAACGACTCACACCAAGAGGAGGAGCCCCAACGACCCACACACGAGGAGCCCGAACGACTCACACCACGACGAGGGCAACGAACGATGCACTCCATGGAGTGACTCGTTCGGTGCCTTCGGGACCTCGTCGATGATGATCACGCGCAGGGCCCCGCACTTCATGGACTGCATGCGCCTGTCGCCCGTGGCATTCCCGTCGTCGTTCCGCGCCGGGATGCCGCTCCAGTGGTGCACCGTGTGACCGTTGATCTGCGCCGCCATGGCATTTTGAAACGCCAAGCAAACGAACTGAACGCCGTGCTCCCAACCGAGACCATCTTCCATTAAATACCGCATCCACCCAATGACGGCACTTTTCCCAGTGCCTGAAAATCCGTGCACTACGTCCAGCAGAGGCTCCCCGGAATTCTGGTTCACGTTGCCCTGTTGCTTCTCCAGCCACTCAATCTTCAAACGTCGAACGAAGTGCTCGAGAAACTGGCGCTGTTTCTCGTTCGGGATCTTCGAGCTCGCCAATATGGAAGCAAACACTTTGTCTATGGTGGTCAAGCCATTGCCTGCAGGGTTGAACGAAGCAGCAGCATCTCGCTTCTCGTCGAAGGGAGCATCGTGCGCCTTCTGGCTCGTGCCACCTGCGGATAGAGCTGCGAGGTGCTCTTGGCACGCATCCTCGAAGATGTTTCCTGGGCATCCACGGTCGCCAGCCTCGACGGCAGATGGTTCCGTTTTCCACACTCGCTCTCCGATTCGATGACTTTGTTCATACTCGTGCAGTCGGGCACTTTTCTTCGCTCGGCTGTTCTCCGAAGCTTTCACCTTCGCTTTCGCCGAGGCGGTCCACTTCTCGCCGAGGCTGTCCTCTTCTTTGGCCGATTGGAGCAGTTGTTGAAACTTTCCACCAGGGAGCCTCAGCGGAGGCATATCTTGCTCTTCCTCCGATGCATCTGCCTCGCTCTGATCATCTGCCGCCTTGCCGGACGACGCCATCGTATTCAACAGGAAACTCTGGATGAGTTTCGCCGCCGCTTGGCTGACCACGTTCCCGCGAACGTACTCGTCCCAAGCGGTCTTCCAGGATACGCTGTCCAGCGTCGATGGCGTCCCTGTTGTGGTTGTCTTCTTGGTCAGCCTACACGAAGCTCGAACTTGGGGCGACTGGTGCTGGGCCTCCTGCCAATGCCGCAGTACCGTTGACTCCATCCCCAACATACTCAGGTGAGGCACAGTCACGTCTCCTCCATAGAGCGTCCAGGGACGGAGAAATAAACTGCAATACTGAGCGTTGTACGTAAAACTTTTGTGTACGCTGGGCATGGGCATGCCTTCGATGACCACCACGTCCGGCCTCGCTTTCCTGACCAGAACCCATGAGTGGCAGAAGACACCTGCGTCCTGCGGAAACACGAAATACTCGTCGGCCTCGGGTGTCACTGCTATGTAATGCTCTCCAGGCTTGGCGGCGACATCCCCATCCTTGTACTGCTTGCTCCTGATTAATTGTTGGCCTTCTTTTGTCCACGCAGTTCGCGGTGGCAGGTTGCGGTTCAAGTAGTGCGTCGGAACCAGTAGTGGTTCGCACCTCCACTGCCGCAAGAACTCGTACGCCGACAATAACTTCCAAGGGTGCTGCACAGGGCGATATCCGTAGGCGTCGAACTCGTTCACTCTCGATCGGTCTGTCCTCACGTGAGGTTTGCGAGCCGGCTGCGCGTACGTCGTCGCGCTGCTGTCCTTCATCTGCGACGCATTCTGGGATGTTTCCAACTTGTTCATCCACGCTCGCCCATCAATCGAATGCTCGTGGAACGTCCGGATGCACTCTGCCTTCAGAAGGTCGCTCTGGTCCAGATTACAGCACAGGTTGCACACTTCCACGGCGCCTCGGCACGTGCTGTTCATCTCGAGTTCCGTTATCAGTCTCCCGCTGCTTGCTCTGAGCTGCGCCGCTTCCCCCCTGCCCTGTATCTTCGCCCTCAAGGTAAACAGCTTGTCTACGCATTTCTTGGTCTCCAAAGTGCCCGCGGGCTGTCGCTTGCCAATGTATCCCCCGAAATATCCATTCGTAACTACCTGCGTGACTGAATTGCTAGAGTGGCTCTCCCCAGACTCTGCTTCTTCATGATGCAGCGTTTCTTCCTGCAGCAAGTCTCATGCGTTTGCTCGATGATCGGCAGTCGGTCATTCGGTTTCACGTCACTGTTGCCCCCTGCAAAAGCGACGCACAGGCCCGGCATGCACCCGTTCAGCCACTCCTCATTGCGCAGTCCGAGAGTTTGCCCCAGCCAATTTCGGACTCCGCTTGTGCGCAGCGTGAACTTCTTGGCGATGCCCTTGCAAACCAGCAGCGGCGCCGTCATCCACTCGGGGGACACTCTGTTGGTCCACGGCGCCTCGTGCTTGCACTCTCTCTTGTTCTTCTTGGAGGCGCAGGCGTTGGGCACCAAACGCTTCTCCTGCTTGGTCTTCGAATCCATCACCAGTCGATGTATGTGGTGCTGGCACCGACACATGAAATACTGTAGAGCGCCGTTGAACTTATCCTTGAAGGTGGCGCCGTCGCAGTTCAGGCCGAGCTTCTGAGCTTCCCCTGGAGCTCCCTGCGCTGACCAGCCCACACCGGCTCTCGCGTCATCATACAAGAACCGAGGCAATCGGCCCAATTTGAATTCCCCCCATGCTGGCGATCCAGAGCAGTCATACGACTCCGAGTACGTCGGGAAGTTCTGCTCCAGCGAAGTCCTCTCTCTAGCAAAGTGGTCCACGTCGGGATATCTCTCACAGCAGATTTGCACGAGGAAATGCTTCAGCTCCGTCGCATTCACGAGACCTTCCTCGATTTTCTGGGCGATCTCCTTCAGCGTGGCGAACTGGTGCAGGCGCTGAACGAACATGAAAAAATGATAATGCAGCCCCCCTGTCGTTTTCTGAGCCTCCACGGCGCCGAACAAAGCGTCCACGCGCCCGGCAATGCCTCCCATGGCTTCAGCGTTGCTGCCGAGGGCGTCCTGGCACGGCGATCCAGATTCAGAGCACTGCGGACAGCGAGGGCACATGCGCACTCCGAGCATCGTCGCCAAGACCGTGCGGATCTGCACGAAGAATGCGTTGGAGGCGGCCAAGGGGTCCTCTGCAAGAAACAAGCGCCGCGTGTCATATCCAGGAATGTTGACCTCAAACGCGTCCTCTGGCGACGGCTCCAGGCTCGGCGAATCGCTCTTTGCCCACTTCTGCCTCCTGCTCTCGCCTGCAACGAAAGGATCGTCCTGGCGGTATCTGCTTTGCCTGAGCGCTAGATAATTATGCCGTTCTCCCTGGGAAATAGTACAGAATATGCCATTCCCGTAGTTGACGCAAGCCCAGATCCCCAGGTGCCCAATCTTCGTCCGAATCTCCTGCGTGCCTGGAATGGCCCGGCATCGAAAGCGGAAGTCAGCCAAGAGTCGCCGCTGCAGGTTGCCGAGGCCGACTGCGAAAATCAGCTTACTGGCATCATTGTTGATCTTTCGGCGTCTGCCATCGGGTAACGTGTAGTAACCCTTCTCGAGCTTCTGCAGTAAATCAGCAGCGGCAATGGCAGCGTCGGTCTCCACGCTCTCTGCGCTTTGGCCTTGCAACCGTTCCCCTCGCTTGATGCTCAGGCTTGCTCCGAGATTGACGCGCTCACGAAAATATAGATTCCACAAGGCCGGCGCAAAGCCCCAAGTGCGTCGGAACTGGCCTTCTATCCGCTGCGGCAAGCCGCGCGTGAGATCAAACAACCTCACTGTGGTCGCTGGCACCATTGCAAAATGCGCGTTCGGTAGTTTCCGCTGGGCTACGCCCACTGACGGCTCGAGCCACCTGTGCAGAAGCCCACGTGGAGTTGGGAGATCTCTCGTCTCTGGTCGACGCCAACGAAGTTGGTTCGGGACGTCGTAACCGCCAACAGCACGCGGCAGCGTGAAAGGAAACGCCATGCCCAGGTACCAGGCGGTATGCTGATTCGTCAGGTCCGTCCCACTCTGGATGTTGACATCGCCGAACCTGGCAAACACGGACTTGCAATTCTCCGAGATGTTCGACTGGGCTCTGGTGCTCCGCTCAGCGACGATATAGGACGGACTCAACGCAGAGACGAAATCCTGCACCCGTCTTGCCGGCTCTGGAGGCGTCGCCACTTTGTCTTGAACGATGGAATCTGTACCTGTTGTACCGCATCCTGCACTGCCTGCGGGATGAACTTCGCCTCCCCGTATTTCTCTGCGTATTTATGAGAAAATCTTTCGTGGAGGCGGGTTGCCACTCTGTCGAATGAGTTCAGGCCGTTGTTGCCATGCCCTGGATAGCCGCTGTCGCGCATGATCTCCATCAATTTTTGCATTACGGGGATGCGCAACGTCAGCCCTTTCAGGTGCTGCGCCAGGTCTTTGCTGCCCCCTTTGATGCGCGCGTTCACCAGCATCGCCAACGTTTCCTCCGAATGTGGCACTCCGAGAGCATCCTGCAACAACTTCAGCCGGTCCCCGCGGATCGCCTCGGCGTGCTGAGAGGCTTCGCGACAACATCTCTCGATGTCGTCCCAGGGCATGGAGAAGCTGAAGAGATTGCCCTTCACCTGCGTTCTGGCTTCCGGCTTGCCGAGCGGCGCGTCGATGAGGTTGCCATACGGGGCCTCCAGGTAATACACCAACATAGTACTCCACACCGTGCAGCACACCGCGCACTCCAGCCACGTGACGTCGTTATCCACAATGTATCGACTCACGTGGCCGTAGTAATGGTCGTTCGCTAAGCTCATGGGGATGGTCCCGCCGTCGAAAAACGAAGATACCACCTCGTGATCCCTGAGTTTCCCCGTGCAGTCGCGGCATACTGGCACCTCGCACTGCGGGCACAGTTTCCTACAGAACGGCGGCGTCTCCCAATCCTCCGAATGTCTGTCGGGACACGCGGGACATCTGACGTCCTCAGTACATCCGAATAACTTCCTTGATCTGCCTTCGAAGCTAAACTGGACGGCCCACCGAGACACGTGGCGCTCTTGGTTTTCGAGACAGGTGCTCAAGGGTTCACTTAACAGCTTTTGTCCTCTCCACGGGTGCGCCTTGCTTGTCTCCACGTCCCGATCCACATACCGCTTCTGCCATAGATCGAACCCGCAATTATTAAGCAGCGTCCCAGGGAATGCCCTTTCAACGTCCTGAAAAGCCACCTCTTTCCAATATCTAACCTCGACGTTGCCAGACGCGAAGGAAATGGAACTCGACTCCAGATCTACTGGCGGGTACCCTGCGCACGTCGTGCGAAGTTGGCCGCATATGAAGCAGGCCAGACATCTCGTCGTCTCGCCGTTGTACCGCAGAGCGAGCAGGTTCAGCGCTCGCCGAGTTGTCGACAGACCCAACATTGGCCACCGCTCCAGTTCGGCAGCGGCCATGGCCCCGTATACGTAGTCCAAATTCGTCATCCAGGGAATGTCGCTGTTGCAAATCTCACGTATCATACTGGCATGCGTGCGATCCATGGCGCCCCCAGCAATATGATGCAGGAAAACTGTTCTGTCATTTGTGCGAAAACGGCAAGACCCGCTCTGGGTGTTCTGGAAAGGACACGGGTACAACGGCAATTTCACACCAGCTTCCAGGTCGGCCACTGTCAAGCTTGCGCCGTCAGCTCTCAGCGGCAGCGTGGGCCGTTCTCGCATGAGTTTACGTAATTCTCGGCAGCGACCATCAATCACATCCATTTCCACAGGCGCTCCACCAACCTGCTCAGCATTGGCGCGAACTGCAAAATATTGCTCCTCCACGCCGTCGCCCCCTTCGCTTTCAGACTCCTCGCCGGCACCTTCGCTTGACTCCGAAGCGAAGCCTTTGTCTTTGTCAGTTGCCTCGACCGCCGGCGTTCCTGCATTGCCTGGGAGCTGGAACCCCAAGAAATCGAGCACGTCCGTGACGCACTGACCTCCTTCCCTCGCGGCGACAGCCGGCATTGCCGAGGCTGCGCCTTGGCTCTCCGCAGCATTGACGTGGTCGTCGCAACTGGCGTCACATCCACTATGCATCTCGAAAGCCTGCTTCAAATGCAATGCAGAGCTTGCGCCAATCGCGCGCCGCCCAGCGCGCACCCCAGGCGGCGGCGGCGGCAGCGGGGCGCACTCGTTACTCTGGCCGTGCTGCTCTCGCTTGACTTCCTCGCCTGTCCTGGCTCGCTTGGCCACGGCACTCCCATCATCCTGCCGCGTCGCCTGCCCCGCCGCTCCATCGTTCCCGTCTCCGCCGTTCCTCTCTTCGGCGGGGGGGCGTGCCGGGACTCTGTCACTCTGGGTTCTCAGGCGCTTCGCCTCTCTGTGCCCATCATCTTCAGTGGAGCCATCGCCGCCCGGGCTTCTTCCCCGCCCAGGCAACTGCTCTTGCGGGCATACTCGCAGCCGCTCGAAATGTGTTCGGACGGCACCCTGCCCGCCGTTATCTCGAAGGGGCGTGGCCACCGCTGGCAGGCTCGGGTCTCCGACGTGCGAACGTGCGTATGTCAACTCGTGCCTCGAAGAGCAGTGTACGAAAATAACTACATTCTGCCTCTTGCAACGCGCCAGCGCAAGCAGCTCGATGTCGCTGAGATAATAATCTGCGCACGTACTCATGGCTTCCAGATAGGCAGGGTACACGGCATTGAAGAAATTGGCGGGCAGCCCGGCAGATTGGTAGTTGCACTCCCTGGCCTTGTCCACAAACTCTGCGAAAGCCGTTATAGGTTCCAGGTCGACGCCACCGTCGAAATCGAGGCCGTCAACCACGTCGTGGATCTTACTGAAAAACAAATCGAATGAGTTCTGAAGGCATGCATCCTCAACGACACGTCTGTGCCACTCTCGAGCGCCAGCGGTTCCCGCGAACAGCGCTTCATACTTGCTCAGGCGGCGTCCTCCACAGAACTCATCAGATGCTTCTGCCGTGTACTTATCTAACAAGCCCAGGGATCGCATCAAAGGCATTATGAAACATCCTCCAAATCTTCGACGCAGAGAGAACCAAACTCTTGCATTATCCTTGTTTTACACTCCCTGTGCACTTCAAACTTATGCACTTCTTCCCGGCATGCTTCAACGCAGCGCTGAGAAACGTCGAAATAAGATTCCAGAAGGCAGTGCCGCACGTGCTGACCTTCGTTATCTCCCGCGTGCAGCGGAGCACCGAAGGGGTTCGACTGCTTCGCAAAGGGTTGGATCAAATCCCAGAGTGCCCATTCCATGTCGCCCAGCAGCTCCTCGGACGACAGCCTCGATTTGAAGATGTCAGCGGTGGGACCGAATGCTTCGCGGAGAAACGAGCGAGCGTCGCGCTTGACCAGCTCACCCCACTCCCACTCGCCCCACACAGAATGAATGGCGCACGCGCCGTCTCCAGCCGTAGGCATCGTTTCCATCAGCATCCCCTGCAATTCTCGCACCGCTCGGGGCAAGGGCGCGTAAACCTCACGTAAATCCACGACTGGCATCTCTGTGAACTCTGCTGCACGCCCTCAGGTATTGGGAAGAAGAGCGTCCGTGCGGAGCTAAACTCACTGCACAGGCAAATTGATGGGCACTGGCCGAGACTGGCTTAGGCCAACTTGACTTGCCCCAGGATGACTACGGAAAATCGCTACGGAATCGTAACGCCTTCGACCCTCTGATGCCAAAACCCTTGTGGACCATAGCCTTTGTCAGACCCCCTTGAGGACCCGAGTCTCTTGTCTCGACTCCCAGGAAACAGCGAAGACGAGATAACACGAACCGACCAAGATACTAGAACGCACCAGGGCAGTGCAGGGGGGCGGGGGCTCAGGCCAGCAGCTCGGTTGGCATCGTGCTCACCAGTGGATGTAGAATACGCATAGTGTTTAGTATGCTTTCTGTAAGACTGGGTGAGCTATGCTCGTTACCTCCACAGATAACGCGGTTACCGCAAGTTTAGATTCCAATGTCACACGGGGTCACCTGTGGAGATTGGTCACGGCAAACGTCTCTTCATGTTTGTGGAGAGCGGGCAGAGTTTCGTTTATTCTCGCACATATCTCGTCTGCATGGAGTCGCGTGGGGCTCACTAGCGGGGCTACAAGACCTTGCCATTACAGCAGATTCAATACGCGCTGGTACACCGTTTTCACACACACACACACACACACACAAGGAGGCGCCCGAACGACTCACACCAGGACCAGGAGCCCGAACGACTCACACAGCGAGGAGCCCGAACGACTCACACACCAGGAGGAGCCCGAACGACTCACACCAGGACGAGGGGCCCGAACGACTCACACCACGAGGAGCCCGAACGAGTCCCACACAGGGAGGGGCCCGAACGACTTACACCAATACGAGGGGCCCGAACGACCCACACCACGAGGAGCCCGAACGACTACACACATGGCAGGGCCCGAAGCATTCCCACCACGAAGGACGAGGGACCCCAACGACTCACACCACGAGGAGCCGGAACGACTCACACACAAGGAGGGGCCCGAACGACTCACACCAGGACGAAGGGCCAGAACGACTCACATGACGAGGAGCTCGAACGACTCACACACAAGGAGGGGCCCGAAAGACTCACAGCAGGAAGGAAGAACAGCCCCAACGACTCACACCACGAGGAGCCGGAACGAGTCACATATCTGCGACGCACAGAAAACCGAACTCCTGCATTAGCTCTGTCTGGCGCTCCCTGAGCAGCTCGAATTTGTCTAGTTCTTCCAGGCAGGCCTCCACGCAGCACAGAGCAACTTCGAAATGAGATTCAGACATTACAGCAACGTACAATACGCGCTGGCACAGCGCTTTCACACCCACACACAAGAACCCGCCCGAACGACTCGCACCACAACGAGCCCGAACGACTCTGACACAGGGAGAGGCCCGAACGACTCACCCCAGGACACACTGCCCGAATCACACCTCGAGGAGCCCGACCGACTCACACGCAAGGAGGCGCCCAAACGACTCACGCCAGGACCAGGGGCCCGAACGACTCACACCACGTGGAGCCCGAACGACCCTCACAGAAGGAGGAGCCTCAACAACTCACTCCGGAATGAGGGGTTGGAACGGCTCACACCACGAGGAGCCCGAACGACTCGCACACAAGGAGGAGCCCGAGGGACTCATATCACGAAGGACGAGGAGCCCCAACGACTCACATCACGAGGAGCCGGAACGACTCACAGATGATGGCGGCAACGACGACGACGACGACAAGGTCCATGCTCACGATGACAACGACGACTTCGACGACGACAATTCCATGGACGACGCCGTCGACGATCCAGCGATCTTTCCCGACCAGTTCTGCAGTGCGCACGCGGCACAAGTCACTACCCTGGTCAGGCTCGCAGCTCTGAGCTGCACCTGACAGGCAAGTTGGCCCACGAAGCCGGACGTGGGCAGCGAACGGCAGGTTAGGAGGGAGAGGTGGAGGAGCAGCAGAAGGAGAAACCTGCCTCCCAGATCGGTCCCCTTGAACAGATCTGAAGAATTACGAAACTCAGAGTGTGCACGTGCTGGATCAGAATGCTGATGGTGTGAGTAGTTGGGGCCCCTCGCCCTGGGGCGAAGCGTTCGGGCTTCTCCTTGCGTGAGTCGTTCAGGCCCCTCGCCGAACGACTCGCACATCGAGGGGGAGCCCGAACGGCTCTGACCAGGAGGGGAGACCCGCAATACTCACACCAAGAGGAGACCACCGAAACAAATCCACTGCACCGTGGTGGCGGCCACACCCACGGATAAAACTGCCTGATCTCCCAGTGTGGCAAAGTAACGATACCACCCATTACTGATGCAGCGGTGTATCACAAGGTAATCCCAGGACTGGACGAGAGACCATGCACCATCGCAGCCCACTGCCGCACACCCAAAGGAACCCAGCAATAGCCGAGAATGAAAGACAATAACGGCGAGCACAGTAATCAACAACATCACCTGAGCAAAATAACCAGCACCATTACATAATATAGAAACCAGCACCAAATAATCCACGAACGGACACTGAGTTGAGGCAACATCCCGTGTCCCGACTCGCTCTACCCAGAATCATAATGGAAAATAATGCGTTCGGCAGTCGTGCAATAAAGAGCATACACTATCAGAGCCCAATGCCGTACGTGTTCCTCCAACAAAGTCATACGGGCGTCCAGAAACGCGTGGCTCTCTTCCCTGGTAGGTGCAGGACCAGGCGCAGGTGGCGAACTGCTATCCCTGTGGGCCTGCGCGCCATCCACGTCATCAGCCCGATCAGTGGAAGCCTCTGAGATTTCGTCAAGACCCTGTTGACGGTGGAGTGTCCGAGCTCCCTGCTCACGTCCCGTCACGCTCTTGGTGCTGCTGAAGCGCCCATCGGGCTTGTCTGGGCACATCGTGTGCGTCCTGGAACGCGGGCGACTCGACAACAGATATCCACGTACTCTCGGGATGCTCTTGCTGCGGCTGCGATTGCGCGCCCTGCTCTGGATGCGTCTCCGCGGTATGCTGGTGGATCGGCCCCTCCGCGGGGAAGAGCTCCTGGCACCAGCAGGTGCAGAGCTACGGGATGCGCCACCTGCTTTCGAACGCCCAGTCTTAGAGCGCCACTCCCAGAAGTTCCAAGGGTTAGGATCCGCCTTCCATAGGTATAATTCTTGAGCAAGCACGTCATCGATGTCGGGCTTCACGCCCCGTGGGCGCGTACGATCATCGGAGCGGCTGCGAGGAGGGGAGTCGCGGCGTGCACGACGGAAAGCACGATCCCAATCACTCCGCTGTTCCTCGCCACTACGAGTAAGCATCGCGCGCGAGGTCGAGTGAGTGCGTCTGTGCCGAGCTAAGCTCACTGCAGAAATGGTAGGCGGAGACAACTCACAGCAACAGGGAGATTCCTGGGGAACGGATGCGAAAATTGATCTCCTACCTCTGATGGGCCACAATGGCTACGGACAACCGGCAGGGAATCGCAATGTCTTGGGCCCGATTATGGCACAGTTCTTATGGACACAAGCCTCTCTCACACATCGATGCGAGCCTCCGTCCCTGGTCGCGACTCCCTGGACACAGCAGTAGGGAAATCCCAAGAGCCCGCGCGACTACCAAACCCGAGAGAGCCAAGTAGAAAGAGAGTCCATAATGAAACCGAGATTGAACGAAGCACCGAAAGCAAACTCACAGGAACCGGCCAAGAAACCAAGGCCCAAGAAAAGCGAGATCCCAGGGACACACCTGAAAGGAATCAAACGAGGCAGAGGCAGAGGATGAGAACAGTGAGAGGACACGCATTTTTTCGCATAGATTTTCAACGAAAAATCTCAGCGATCGGTGCTCGTTCAAACGCGGAGATTGCTGGGCACTGGCAGAGAATGGCCGAGAATGGCCCACAATGGCCGATGCTCAGGCGCTCAGGCAGCGCCGTAGCGAGAAATCTCGGCGATAGGTGTTCCCTCCAACAGGGAGGTTCCTGGGAGATGGCCGAGAATATTCTCTCGTATTTGTGTTAGGTCTCACAGGGAATCGGCATGCTTTCGACCCGATTATGGCGCAGTTCTTCAGGGCCCAAGTCTCTCTCACAAATCCTTGTGAACCCCCGTCCCTTGCCACGACTCCCTGGAATCTGCAGTAATGAAATCCCAGGAGCAAGCTAGCAGGAACCGGCCTAGGTTCCAAGGTCACCGAAAAGCGAGCTCTCAGGGATCAGAATGTAAAGAGGCGGAGGGGCAACAGAATAGCGAAATCTCAGGGGCCGCAGCGAGAAATCTCGGTGATCGGTGGTCCCTCAATCTCGGCGACCGACGGGGAAATAGTTCAGAATTTGCCATTCCCGCAGTTGAAGATTGCATCGGACCGCGGGGAGAGAGAGGAGGGGCGAGGGAGGAGGGAAGAGGGGGAGGAAATGGAGACACAGCGATGGGCACGACATGCGCGCACATTTCCAACTGAAGCATGCGCGGCGCAATGCCAATTGCGGTTGTCCATTCAGTACACTTGGCCTGAGACTCGCAGCCGTCGCTCCTGCGAAAAACAGATGCGACGATCCTGCCCCGACGTTGTGACCTTTTTGTTCACGACGTGGACCCCCAGAGGTCTGGGCCACACCCGAGGTCCGAGATGGGCCCCCTAAGGCCGAACATAGAAAAATCACCCGTCGTGAAAAAATCAGCCATCCAGACGAATCACACCCGTCGCTCACGCGCCAACGCCGCCTTCTGCACCGTCCTGATCGCACAGTGCAAAGAGACGGCACGGCGTGATATAACTCGAGAGGAGCGTGCTTTTTGGTCCCAGGGGCCTGGGTCGGGCCCAGAGCGGGAAAACAAAACACCCGTGGCACAGAAAACCCTTGAATAAACAAGAACACGCCAGACAAACCCGAGCACCGCGCGGACGGTCGCTGATTTTCCGTAGAGAAAGCGACGGCTATTTCCGCATAACTACGCCGCGCGTTGGTGCGGCCACGCGTGTCGACCAACTGGGTGGTCTTAGTTGATCGGAGAAGGTAGATCCCGAGTGAGGAAGAGGTGGAGGGGATGGGCGTTATTTCGAAAACGCTGATTGGCAGGTGTACGTCTCCAGGTCACTCGGGTCGACTCCTAGCGCACGGCATGCTTTGCAGACCAGAGTAGAGCCCTGAGCAGACGAGGATTGTTGCGTTCAGACTTCGACAAGTACTTCAGCTCATACGCCGTTGTAAATTTCTCGCACCGCAGCCCCCAGAGGCCGATCATAGCGAAAAACCTCACGTTGCATTTTTTTCGCGACGGTTGGAGGTCTGAGCATCTGGACGGCGGCCACCTAATGTCGCATTTCACGACCGCGGCCGCGAGGGGGAGGTGGAGGAAGATGAGGGCTCTTTCCAAAGCATATGGTCGCAATCTCGCACTGCGCCCCTGGGCGCGCGTCGCTGCACGAGCGATGCGCGGGGGCGAGGTGGGGCGGCGGGGATCTAGGAGGGTGGGTCGTTTCCTCGAAGTTGCGCATGCGTTAGCCATTTGTCGGCGCGCGTCCCCGCGCCAATCCCTCGCTGCACGGATCGCCCACGGATCGAACCGGATCGAGAGGGGAGGGGGGCGAGAAAATGGCAAGCGCAGCGTGGGCGGCCCTTCTGCATTAGTGCAGCGGCCAGCTTCATGTGCTAATTCTGCGAGAAGGGAAAGGGGGAGTCATTCTGATAGGAAGCGTGGATGTGGAGGTTGCTGAGGCGAGGGAGGTGGTTTCACTAGAAGCGTGGGCAAGGAGGGAGAGAGGCGGCCTGGCGGCCTGCAAGCTCGCTCCGAGCAGTACCGTGCCAGAGCGGCGGCTGCTATTATTCAGCCTGCGATCGCTCGAATTCGTTTGTGTGCTTGTGCGTGTTGCGCGTGTGCGCGCACGCGCGTGCGCGTGCGTGATGAGGGGGGGGCCGAGGGAAGGCGGGAGGCGAGCAACTCGTAGGAAGGCGTATCTCCAGCGTCATCCTGCTCGATCCGCTCGCGAAATCACCGCTGGGAGGATCGATAATGGCAGAAATTATGTGTGCATGTGCGCGCGTGTGCGTGTGTGCGCGTGCGAGAGAGAGAGAGAGAGAAAGAGAGAGAGAGAGAGAGAGAGAGAGAGAGAGAGAGAGAGAGAGGAGTGCGCGCGCGCGCGCGTGCGCGCGCGCGTGCGCGCGCGCGTGCGTGGAGGGCGGATGGGAGGAGGGGGCAAGAGGCACGCGGAGTTACAGACCTGCGTGTCTGAAATATTCGATCCTCTCCGAAATCTGCCTGCGTGCGTGTATGCCTGCGTGCGCGTGTGTGAGTGCGTGTGTGTGTGTGCGCGCGCGCGCCGCGCGTGCTCGTGGTGCGAGTTGCGCCGCATCAGCTCAGGAGGAGAACAAAAACCGCTGTGAGGATGTTAACCTGCACGTGGAACAGGACGAAAACCACCGTGAGGATGTGAACCTGCGCGTGGGGGAAGACGAACACCGCCGTGAGGATGTTCACCTGCACTATCGTGAAGAAGTCGGCCATCTGCACGCGAGTACTCACGAGAGCCACGCCGAGCTCGATGGTGAGCATAGCCCCGTGGCGGGGCAACGCAAAAACTGGGGGATCGCTCGAGCCCCGGGCTCGATCGAGCCCCTTCCTTCGCTCTCCAGGGGAGAGGGGGGAGCGAGCAGAGGGGAGGGGATGGGCGGGATGAGAGAGCGGGAGGGAAAACCTTCGTTGATACTACAATTCCCAACGCACGTGCTCCATTTCCTCCGCATCTAAGCCAGGGAATCGAGGGAGAGCCCGCTGGGTAAAGCGGACTCGAGGATCGCTCGGGCCCTGAGCTCGGATGATCGAGCTGGCGAGTTTGTTTCTTCCGCGCTCCTGGGAGGAGGGGTGAGGGATGGGAGAAGGGAGGGGAGGGAGGGGGATTGGAGAGGCGGAGAAAAGGACGCTTCCTCCGCTGATACTCAAACACGCACGCTCACACACCAACACACACACAAACACACACACACACACACACACACGCAAACATACTCACCACGCAATTTTGACATTTCCTCCAACCCCAGGCCAGAGAAGGGAGAGCCCCGTGCGGGCGGCGGGGGCAACGCGGACTGGAGGATGGTTCGAGCCTTGAGCTCGACCGATTGAGTTGGTAAGCCCTGTTCTTCCGCCCTCCACGGAGAAGGAAAAGATGGAGGGGACAGAAGGGGGATGGAAACAGCAAAGGCGACATCGGAAGAACCAGCGAAGACGAGATAACAGGAACCGGCTCAAATACCAAGACACAGCCAGGGCAGTGAAGGGAAGAGCCCGAACGACATCCACCAGGAGGAGAGGCCCGAACGACTCACAGCAGGACAAAAGGCAGCAACGACTCACACCACGAGGAGCCCGAACGACTCACCCACCCGGAGGGGCCCCAACGACTCACACCAGGACGACGGGCCCGAACGAGTCACATCTCAAGGAGCCCGAACAACCCACACGCAAGGAGGCGCCCGAACGATTCACACCAGGACGAAGGGCCCGAACGACTCACACCACGAAGAGCCCGAACGACTCACGCACAAGGAGGAGCCCGAACGACGCACATCAGCACGAGGAGCCCGAACGACTCACACCACGAGGAGCCCGAACGACTCACGCACAAGGAGGTGCCTGAAGGACTCACGCCAGGAAGGACGAGAGGCCCCAACGACTCACATCATGGGGAGACGGAACGACTCACATATCTGCGACGCACAGAAAACCTACCTCCTGCGTTATCTCTGTCTTCTTCTCCCTGTGCAGTTCGAACTTGTCCAGTTTTCCCCGACGCGCCTCCACAGAGCACAAATCAACGTCGAAATGAAAGTGAAAAAGGCAAGGCCACACGTGCTGGCCTTCGATGTCTTCCACTCCTGCTAGGCAAAGTTCTTCTGGACCCTACCCTCTCTCACACTCCCTTCTGAACCTCCTTCCCTTATCAGGACTCCCTGGAACCAGCAATAGTGAAATCCCAGGACACAGCGCAATTACTGAACCCGATAGAAACAAAATAAAGGCACGCACCAGCAAAGGCGGCCTCGGAGCAACCACCGACGGCAAGCTGACAGGAACTGGCAAAGGAACCAGAGCCCGAGAAAAGCGAGATCTCAGGGACATGAATCAAACGAATCTAACGAGGCAGAGGCGGACGGGGAGGACTATGAAGAGAACACATATGTGTTTGCACGGGCCGAACTGCTCAGGCGCTCAGGCAGCGGCGCAGCGAGAGATCTCGGCGATCCCACACGTGTAGATAGATCGGGGGTCCACGGGCAGCGATATCGCCCAGCGCTGATTCAGTGCTGTGTCACAAGGTAATCCCACCAATGAATCTTTACTGAGAAGAGTCACCAGCACCATCACTTCCCAGGGTAACCAGCACCATCACATAGTATAGTAACCAGAACCCAAAGAACCCAAGTACGGAGTCCAGCTAGATTGCAGTACGAGTCCAACCAGCGGGATGTTTCCTGTACTGGAGCCCACTCGAAGCGCCTCGGAAGATGAGTAGAGGCATATCCACCTTTGGCTACATACCGATGCCCACGCCGTGTATACAGCAACCACGGTCCCCTTTGACGCAACATCCAATGCCCAGCCTCTCTGTAAAAAGTAGTAGTCACGTATAGCAGCGTCACATCTTCCGTGGTACATATTCACACCACCACTACTGGAGGAAACATCATACACCATCTGAGCCCACTGCATGACAGCCCAAAGTACAAAGCATGCACGAAGAACAAGAGACAATAACGGCGACCACTTGCCGCACATGGTGACACACGATGACTCTCAACGCACGCGCTGCCTAGAGCCACGCCGAAGTAGTTGCGCCGAAGCGGCGCATTTCACTGAATAGTAAGCTGCTCGGTTTTCGCAGTGCCCAACATAGCAGGCTGGCCGATAGGGGTTATCATCGCATCCCCCAAAAGATAAAGCATGCCCTTGGAATTGCCAATGGCCGCGCGGCCTGTCCCGTAGTAGACCACGACGTCCTGGAAGTTCCGCAACGCCTGGGACTCCGCATTGTGCTTCATGGCGCAGCAAGTGATGTAGAGACCACTGTTGTCCACTATATCAAATATCCGTTTCGCGTTCCCCCTTGCGACATCTCCAACGATTGCAGATCCATCACTTTACCTTTCACCGACAACCAGAATGGAGGGTTTAATTTGTTGCGGAGAGAACGAAAGACGGAAACGCAACAATCCGAAGGTGGAACCGCATAACTCATCTTGATGAGATTCTCCGACGTCGGTCCAGACAGAACCTGCGCTGTCGTGCCCATCTCCCCGCCAACAGCTTCGATCGACGTCAACGAACGAATCCGCGTCAGCAACTCCCCGTTCCAATTGTTCTTCCCCGCCCCCTGGATGCGAACCTTGGACAGGTCCACAACGCACGGAGCAACATCGCCCCGATGGCGACGCTCCTGTACAGCGCGCCAGATGCTGCAGATATCTTCAGCGGCGTCACCCCATAAGCACGCGCTGATGGGCCCCGTCTTGTCCACCATGACCACGTCGGCCGCCTTCCCTTCCGAAGACGGATCCTTCCGCTTCCGCGGAGAACCCTCCGCGTAATGTACATCGCGAGGACTACTGTCGCATGCAATCGCAACGCCCTGAAAATGACACCTGCCACCCTCCTCGGAAGACTGGAGAATTGCCAGCGCAGATTTGTGGAATATCTCTTCGGACGCCGACGACGTCGGACCAAACGCCTGCCCTGATAGAATCAGATCAATGCCAGACAAACCAGAAGTCGACGCCGCATCCGAAAGTTGCGTCGATCCATGGGCCACGGCGCTCTCCTCGGCGCGACGGAGAGCAGAGTCCTCAGGACGAACCTCCGATATGCTTTCCCGCAATAAGGCGTAGTACCGAGATGCCGCAAATTTTTCTGGTGGCTCCGATGGTAGCATTTTCCTCTGCTTGGCCTTGCGCGATTGCACAAATTGGCTGTATTGCTCCGTGACTCCCGTCACGGCGAAAGTGTGATCAGTCGCGGATGCCTTCATGAGGAGTGTTTTACGCTCGTCTGCTTCGTCTGCGGAGACTCCAAACCCCGGGCCCACCAACGGCCGAAACGCCGCGGGCGCGCCCAAGCCAGTCCCCGCGTTCTGGCGCGCACCCGCATCGCAGGTCTCGCGCACGATGCGAAAGTAGTCCTCCTCCAAAAACTCTCTGAAGCTATCATGAGCGCCCGCCCCACTGAGTTCGACAACTTCAGCCATCTCCTCCCAAGCTGACCACAAATTCTTGTCCAGCAACTCCAACAATTCAGGCCTCGTAGCCGACGCGGCATCTCGAGCGAAAACCTTCTTCTCCCCGTCACCGATCGACTGCGGGGAGATCAGCGGGATGAACGTTGACTGGGCAAACCGGTGAGCAAATGTCCTGGCATCAAGCGACTGCTTGGCGAGAAAAACACGCACGTGCTTGTAGTAAAAATTGAGTGCCCACTGAGCATGTTTCTCGTCAATCGACGTCGCTGGATCTCCAGGACTATTCTTGAAATGCTCTTTTTTTTTTTTTTTTTCTGAAAATCCATGTAGCTCTGAAACTGCACAGCATCCAACTTCTCGACGAGACGCATGGCTTCCTCGGCGGCATTCTGCTCGTCGTCCGCTCGCAATTCTATCGGGCGAATGAGCGGGGATTCTTTCGCCGCCGCTCGAGAATGCAGATCATCCACCAAAGTGGAAATGTCCTCCGCCAAGTCCTCGCCGCCAGAGCCTGCATCGCCCCGCGATTCGAGCGGCGTTGTCAAATCGGCCCTCCCAAACGATTTGTCGAAAGGCCAGCCCCTGCTCTCGAAACTCTTCTTCAGCGACTCCACTGTAACCGCTTCGGCGTTCACGCCGCTACTCGCGCTATCGGCGCGACGCCCTTCAAGGAACACGTGCAAGCCCTCAACGCCAGGCTTCAGGATAGTTTTCTCTGCCGCGCCGCCCGCTTGCACAGCAATGTTGTCGAAAGACGCCTCCACAGCCTCGTGGAAGGTCTGAGTGGACATGGCCCGAGTCCCGCGCTGGAGGATTGGCCACCTCGCCAAACGAATTGAATGGGAACAGCTGGGTGAACAACGGCTGAGCCACGCTCGCTGCCGATGATCTCGCAGGCGCTTTCGACTCGAGCCCGCGGCTCGCAACAGTGCACCAACTTTGCGTGCAGGAACCATTCGTGCACTGAAACCCACGAGTAACGCACTACATACAACAACCAGATCTGCGACGAAGATCACTCACATCTGCAACGACATGACACCCTACGGCACCCAAATCTCCCTCGTTCCCACATGTGTGATGATGTGACATGATGTAGGATGTGGAATGGTAAATATGATGATGATGTCAATGGTACGATGTGGTTTGATATCACGGGTGATGCACCAGCTGATCGATGTGAGGCACGATGACATGTAAATTATAAGTTGGACGATGCGTTGTTGAATGACGTGTAGGATGTTAAGTAATTGATGATAATGTAGGATGTTGTTGT
Source organism: Prorocentrum cordatum (assembly GCA_963575745.1). Classification (NCBI taxonomy): domain Eukaryota; class Dinophyceae; order Prorocentrales; family Prorocentraceae; genus Prorocentrum; species Prorocentrum cordatum. Next base: position 55,233 of record CAUYUJ010007413.1, on the reverse strand, counting down.
ATGACACGCAAGGTGGCGCTGGCAGTCGCGATCGAGAGACACGGCACATACCCAGGGCCGTGCCCCTTCTCTAAAGCAAGGAGTGGGAGGGCACAACACACACTCACTCAACACAAGCACTCTCAATGCGAGTGCGAGTTGACCATCACCAAATACCATATGTTCCAGTACGTGTAGTCGTTGCCTTTTGTGCACCTTCCCAATGACGAACCCTCCGTGATTCTCTCTCTCTCTCTCTCTCTCTCTCTCTCTCTCTCTCTCCGACCACCAACTAACTCCATCCTCTTGTCTATCATCATCATGTGCTTATTGTGGCTCTCCCGACGATGAGGCTGCCGACATTGTTCCCCTGATGATCTCCATCCTCTTGTCTATCTCCATCTTGCGCTTCGCGTAGCCCACCGGTGCCCTCAAGCTTCTCTGGTATCTCGGGCATCTGAGCCTGCGAGGTGTTTACGCTGTCGTAGCCGGGCCACACCTCATAATCTGTCCATCCGTAGGCATGCCGCGTCTCTGGCTTGTTCTTGTCCCAGGCAGGGTTACCTCCCTCTAGAGCCTGCCGCCCGTCGCGGAGCTCTCTGGAGGCTGCAACAACGTCGAAGATCTCTTTGTGTTGGTCCTTAGCGATCTCCTCGCGACGCGCAACCCTCAGGTTGAACTCGATCTCCTTGATGTTGTCCGTCTCGTCGGCTTGCGGCTTTATGTATTCTTTGACCGATGGCCAGATGAGGGGGAGCTCCGTCTGGTACTTCAACGTTCCGTGGGCCTCGATGAGCTTTCCTAGGCCTGCCGTGATTCCTTGGATCTGGTCCTCGATGGTACGAATGTTCTCCGCTACCATGTAGATATCCTGCGTCGCCTTCGCTTTGGCCATGGCGCTGCGGGTCAAGCACGTCGTGAGCTGCAGCTTGGAGGCCTTCAGGCAGTCGATCTGAGACTCGAGTACCTTCATCATTTCCATCGTCACCTTGCGGCTTCTCTGCAGGTTGGTCTCCTGCAGCTCGATCACGTAGCTTACGTGCCCAACCACCTGGTCCTCCGTTTGGCCCCGATACATCGGAGCTTTTCTGGTACTTCTGGGAGTGCAGACATCCCCAACCTGACGCGAACACGCGGCAGAAGGGGGGCACTTGGCGGCGTTGGAAGCCCGAGCGCCCGTGCGGAGCTAAGCTCACAACGAAAATGATGGGCGGATAGAACTCACGGACACTGAGAAAATGCTCGAAAACACCATCGATTCCTGCTGCCAGAGCCAAGCTCACAGGCACACGTCATCACTGTGAACCACAATGGCAACAGCGACGACAACGCTGCAGGAAATGTGAACTTGGCCTATCCTGAAACCTGTGTGACATCGTAGACCTTCCCAGAAGCCTGTGGAGCTTCGCGAGGGCCATCTTGGGGCAATCTTGGAGCCTCTCGGTGCCTCCTCGGCGCTTCTTTGGACTACTTTGGAGGAAATCGATCAAAGCAAAGGATAACTTCAATTCTTACGTTTCGCGTATCCCCACCAGCCCATCTCACCACAGCAACTCTTGCGAAGCATGCCGACAGTCGTGGTTTGCAAACGTGTGTCCGCTTGGCCCCGCAAATCTCCTTTGTCATTCCTTCCCCCCGCCTTCTTGCACATCCTCCTTGTGGGGGGAGCGGGAGAAGGACGAGGCGGAGGAGGAGGGAGAGAAATCGCTCCTCGTGGTTTGAGTTGTTTGGGCTTTCTCGTCCTGGTGCGAGTCGTTCGGGCTCTTCTTCCTGGTGTGAATCGTTCGGGCTCTTCGTGGGGTGAGTCGTTCGGGCTCTTCGTCCTGGTGTGAGTCGTCCGGGCTTCTCGTGGTGTGAGTTGTTCGGGCCCCTCGTCCTGGTGTGAATCGTTCGGGCCCCTCCTCCTGGTGTGACTCGTTCGGGCTCCTCGTGGTGTGAGTCGTTCGGGGCCCTCGTCGTGGTGTGAGTCGTTCGGGCTCCTCGTGGTGTGAGTCGTTCGGGCGCCTCGTCCTGGTGCGAGTCGTTCGGGCCCCTCCTGGTGATGTGAGTCGTCCGGGCTCTTCGTGGTGTGAGTCGTTCGGGCCCCTCGTCCTGGTGCGAATCGTTCGGGCTCCTCGCGGGGCCTCTTGGGGGCCTCCTGGAGCCTCTTGGGGCCTCTTGGGAGCCTCTTGGAGGCCTCTTGGGGCCTCTCGGGGCCTCCTGGGGCCCCTTGGCGCCTCTTGGGAGCCTCTTGGGAGCCTCTTGGGGCCTCTTGGGGGCCTCTTGGGGGCCTCTTGGAGACCTCTTGGGAGCCTCCTAAGGGCCTCTTGGGGCCATCTTGGGGCCTCTTGCGACCTCCTCAAAAGCGCAAATGAGCGCTGCCCCCTGAGAAGGACACAATGACCCCACAACCTTCGTAAAATCAATGATGTTGCTATGCAGGAAGACGAGCGCGGCCTCCTCAGGACGCCAAAATGGGGCCAACACCGTAGTACAATCAATGATTTTGGCTTCGAAGAACAGCTGAGGGGCCTAACTCCCCCCCCCCCCCCGTCGAGGCCAGAATCCTCGTGAGGGTCGTCGTTTTTTGGCCCTCCCAGGAGTCGAAATTGACTCCCATGACGACCCGCCGGACTCCCTCTCCAGTCCCAAGGGGAGGAGGTAGGGGGAGGTGCCTCCTCGGCGCTTCTTTGGGCTACTTTGGAGGAAATCTATCAAGGCAGAGGAGAACTTCAATTAGTGCCGTCCCCTGGGGCCATTGACCCTGACGAGCCACGACTGGGTTCTTGGGAACTCACGAGTAGACGATGAAAGGCTCATTAGATTAAGTGGTCTACACAGTCAGACCGTGGTCGGACGGCATCGACGCATGACTTCGCTTTGCCCAACCGTCCAGCTACAATGGACCCAAGGCGCTGTAATCTTGTGTCCACGGCCAACAACGTGCAGCCTCGCAGAAGGTTACCGTGAACATGAAAGGAGAAGGCCTCCGAGACTGGGTGAGGAGGAGGAGGAAAACAAAAAATGATGGGGAGGAGATGAGCGAGGGGAAAGGTAGGAGGGCGACAAGGACAAGGAGGAGAGAGCACAAATGCGACACATTGCACGAATGTCGAGCTGAGCTCGCTTTTCAACTTCGAAGCTGTGGGAACACAGAACCACAGGAATATTGCTCATAGGCGGAAGCGATTGCATGTAGGCAAGTTAAACTCACAACCACTGTTCAACACTGTGAGGCAGGAAAGATGGACTTCGACCAATTCTGAATGGCTTGGTGACTTCGCGTCCCTTCTTAGGAGCCTCTTGGATCATCACGTGGCTGCTGCGGACCTATGGATTACCCCCAACGGCTTCCCCGGAGCCTCTGCCAATCGAGAGCGACAAGATGGCTTCCCCTGGATGATCCCCAGCGGCTTCCCCTGGATTACCCCTCCCGCCATCTCATCCAGACACGAACGCATCTCGAAAAACGCCATGCGACAGCTGATTGCAGCTCATAGACTCCCACACCTCACCTCCCCCCCCCTCATTCATGACTATCCATGCCCACCCTCCTCCCTCAGGCGCGGGCGCGCACTGCGCCCATGACATGACATCTGCCCGCTGGGCGCTCCACCCGCATCTCGCGTGCCCTGTCGACGAAGGGAAAAGTGAATGAAGAAAAGGAAGCGCGATGATTGCGACTACTGAGGGTAGCTATGTGCCACCTGCGCATTGGATGCAAAGGCGCGCTATGCCAACGAACCGATGGTCTGCGCATTGCGCACCATACTGCGGCCATGCCGCTGCAATGAAAAACGTGCACATCGCCGACGAAATCAAGCACTTTACTGCACCAACTGAAGTGCACCACGCATGCCTCGGTACTGACAGCTGTTCGCAGATGCACAGTCCGCAGAGTGCCACGCACAGAGCTGCGATTCCAGGTCGAGCATCTCGAACGGGGGCAGCCGCGGCGGCCCGGCCCAATCTGCACGGATGCTCTGCGACAGCAGCGCCAGCGCCGCGTCAGCCCCAGCCAAAGTCACGCTGCGACCCACGAGCAGGCGAAGTGCCGCCAAGCCCGTAGAACCAGCGAGGCCGCGGGTCGCAACTGTCGTCCACTGCGCCAGCTCCAGCTGCGACAACAACACCGGCATGAATTTAGCGGTGTATCCCCCGATTGGCAGACCAGACCCGCACAAGGCATCCATGGCGCTCGACGCGTTGCCTTCTTGAAGTAGAGCGTACGCCCCTGGAGCTCGGCGTGCAACACCACGCACTAAGGATGCAAGCCGTCGAGCTTTGCGCCGAGCATGCGCCTGGGTGCCTGTGAGAAGCGAACGCCCGCGGCAAACACGAATGCTGGGGTTCGCTACCTGCACATCATCCGCGCGCGTTTGCAAAAGTCGCCTCGCCAGATCGCCGCGATAGGATGCGGTCGTGAGGGGAACGCCCACGGCCTGCACCCATGCGTCCGTCCAGAGCAAGCAAGCAGCGCCGACGGCAGCCAAAAGGGCTACACCATTCGTCCTCAGGCGCCGCAGCTGACAAATAACTGCGTGTACATCACGAGTGACGAGACACGACACGCCGAACGGGATGAAGTCGACGACCCTGTCGCCGTTCCGAATCGCCCGCTGGCTGCGCCTGGTGGTGCTCTTGAGCCACGAGACGAAGCTAGCACTTCTGACGTTGGTCATTCGGCGCAGGATATTGCCCTTCCGCGCCCGTAGGCCTGATTGCTGGCGAACTTGGCGAGCATGTTAGCGCCCAGACATATGGATGTCATACTTGCACTTCCGCGTTCCGAAATCCATGCTACATGTTCTGCACCGCCACGGAGGGCCCTCGCACTCCCTAGACATAGCTCACACCAACATGTCCATGCCCACCGCTCTACGATGTTGGAAGGAAGAGCGTCCGTGCGGAGCCAAGCTCACAGCAAAAATGATGGGCGGAAAGAACTCACAGTCGCTGGGAGATTGCTCGTAGGCAGCAGCGAGTGCTGCTGGCCGAGCTAAGCTCACAGCCACGCTTCATTACTTTGAACCAGAATGGCAACAGCGACGGCAACAGTGCAGGAGATAAACATGTGGGATTCTCCTGAGACCCTGGGAGACTTCCTGGCCCTTCCTAGAAGCCTGTGGGGCCTGACGAAGTGCTGCGTGCCCTCTGGTTTTCCTCGGCCAACTTCTCGGGAGCCTCTGCAACCCGAGACCGCGCCATCTCGGACCGCATTGCTTCGGGGCCCCGCTGGGAGGTAAAGAAGTACCAAGAAAAAGAGTTAAGAAATATATCAGGAAGATCACCAAACATAAGAAAGGAGCAGGACGACAAGGAGGGCGAGGAAGTGCGTCGACAATGGGTCGTCGTCCACGGCGTTGTGGTACTCATCGTCGTCGTCGTGGCCGTCATCTTCGTCGACGTCGTCATCCCTTTGAACCCACTTGGCACGAACTGAAGAGGCCCCCAAGAGGCCCCCAAGAGGCCCCAAGAGCCTCCCAGAGGCCCCCCAGAGGCACCACGAAGAGCGCCACACCAACGACTCACTCCAGGACGAGGGGCCCCAACGACTCACACCACGAGGAGCCCGAACGACTCACGCACAAGGAGGGGCCCGAGCGACTCACACCAGGACGGGCGGCCCGAACGACTCACACCACGAGGGGCCCGAACAACTCACACGCAAGGAGGCGCCCGAACGACTCGCGCCAGGACGAGGGGCCCGAACGACTCACACCACGAGGAGCCCGAACGACTCACACACAAGGAGGGGCCCGAACGACGCACGCCAGGACGAGGGGCCTGAACGACGCACACCACGAGGAGCCCGAACGACTCACACACAATGAGGGGCCCGAAAGACTCACACAAGAAAGGACGAGGGGCCCCAACGACTCACACCACGAGGAGCCGGAACGACTCACATATCTGCAACGTAAGAGAACCGAACTCTTGCATTATCTCTCAGGACCACGGGCCCCAACGACTCACACCACAAAGAGCCCGAACGACTCGCGTACAAGGAGGGGCCTGGGCGACTCACAACAGGACGAGCGGCCCGAACGACTCACACCGCGAAGAGCCCGAACGACTCACACGCAAAGACGCGCCCGAACGACTCACACCAGGACGAGGGGCCCCGAACGACTCACACCACGAGGAGCCCGAACGACTCACACACAAGGAGAGGCCCGAACGACGCACACCAGGACGAGGGGCCCGACCGACTCACACCACGAGGAGCCCGAACGACTCACACACAAAGAGGGGCCCCAACGACTCACACAAGAAAGGACGAGGGGCCCCAACGACTCACACCACGAGGCGCCGGACGAATCACATATCTGCAACGAACAGACCGAACTCTTGCATTATCTCTGGAGGCCCTCCCGTGGCACTGTAAACCTGCAAGATTAGAGGAGGCCTTCTTCCTGCTTTGGTTTTTTTTCCTTTCTTTGACGGGCAAAGGCGGGTGCAGTTCAGCCAGCACGTTGCGTAACGCACGACGCGCCTACTTCGCACGAGCGCGGTAGACGAAGCATCGGAGGTTCGACTTCCAGGCCTGGCGAGGGCCCGATCGACCTCCAAAGAAAAAATCGCCTGACCTCTCACCTCCTTGGCAGCGAGGGGAAAGCTTCAAACTCTGTCCGTGTGTTTACGTTTTTGTTGTTATTGTGTATGTGTGTCTGTGTTTGGCGTGTGTGTTTTGCATGTATGTGCGTGTGTATGTTTGAGGGACAGGGGGTCCTAATTTCGCAAGGGGGCGAGATCGTGCAGATAAGAGCTCGACAGTGGCGCGTGTCTGGGGCATCCCGCGGTGGCAACCGTGCCTGCATGTCCTCGGGCGTTAGCCGCAACAACGCTGCTGCCACGAGGGCGGGGCCAATGGGGCAAGGAGTGAAACATGCATCACAACAAAAAGTGGCGAGCCCGTAAGCGTGATGGCCGATATAATCTAATTCGGCAACGCTGCCACATCGAGGCAAAACCAAGATGGGCGCGAGCGTTCCGCTCGGTCTCCAAAGTGAAGAGGCTACGAGGAGTGCCCTCCCTGTCGTCACCGTGGCGTCGGCGTCGTCGGCGTCGCCATCCACGTTCTCGTTGTCGTCGTCGACGTCGTTATCTCGACGACGTCGTCGTCGGGTCGTCGTCGTCGTCGTCCTCCGCGTCGGCGTCGTCGTCGTCGTCGTCATCGTCGTCGTCGTCGCCGTCGTCGTCGTCGAGCGGTCATCGTCGTCGTCGTCGTCGTGGTCGTGGTCGGCGTCGTCGCCTTCGAAATTTTCAACGTCGTCGCCGTCGGCGTCCTTCGCAAATTATCACGGCTACGCACCAAAACCGCTCCTGCTTCTGCACCTCCCGTAGCAGAAAAACTTGGAATCTAAGCGTCCACGCCGAGCAAAGCCTTCACATCTGCTTCAAACGAATCTTGCAGAGATGCTAACTCGATACCTATCAGGTCGGCGTGCGTGGACCTTTCGTCCATTCTGGTGCGCCCCTGCGCCTCGACATCGGACGTAAACACCTCACTTAATTCACCAACAGAGACCCACGTCTCCTCAGTCAGTGTGCGGAACTCATCAACAGGTGATTGTGTCGCCGATGTGAGATCAGACGTAGACTCACTGGGCTCGATCTCGTCGCAGAGCACCAACGCGGAGTCCAAGGGGCCTACTGAATTGTTGCGCGCGAGGCCCGCAATTCTCTCCGCGGAGTACACCAAAGCCGCCCACTTCCAGCTCTTGCAGATCACTACGATGCCGCCCAAAAGGAAAGACTGTTCGTGGTCCACTGCCCCACCGCCAACATACATGTAGACGACGCTCTTGCCCTTCTCCTTAATGGCTGTAGCTATGCGTCCGGACTGGCAGGCCTTGTTGAACCAAAGGCCCCCGTCTTCTTCAATGACCCGCATTCTATGCAGTTCTCTACTCACCCGCGCATGCAACACGAGATCTTTGTCCAGCACGACCGACAGAAACCAGGCCAGGCTGCAGAGTGCTGTTATAGCGCCCTCGATTTCCAGGCCAGCGTGAGCATGAAGGAATGGGAAGCAGAGGCGCGTCACGCCTTTGCTTGCTTCGGAGCTCACCTCTGCGGTGGCGCACGGCAGCAACAAATGGCCGGACTTCAAGGCTGGAATCCAATTCATCAAGTCCACATCGCACCTCACCTTGTCGTGCATATCCTGCACGCCCCATCGCTCGGCTGCCGCACCATGGCCCAAAGTCCGCAGCGACCTGGTAGGCTCGCGCACGAATTGCGCCAGAGAGGTACCTGCGCCAGCTGCTTGCGCCAGGACATCATCGAAGGATTTGTAGTCGCTACGTCCCTGGCCGAGGGTCGGCAAGTTGGGAATCTGGTTCCGCTCCAGCTTCCACCACGCATCATAAGCGATGCGCTGCACATGACGAACAGCATCATGCAGAAGCCAAACCGCAAAGCAGTCGTGATACGACGCTTGTATATTCTGGCGTTCTTCGAGAATGCCCCACGGCAGGTTGTTCTCCCAGATGTGTTCGTTCCTGCGCTTCGCGTACTCGGAGCAAAACTCGCCCTTCGACCCACCCCCGACATACTCATGGCGAGCCTCGCGGGGCCTTCCTGGATGCCCGAAGGGTTGTTCCTCTACCCACATGCAAGTCTTCATCACCCCGCGCGTCACGTTGATGTACTCTTGGTTCAAGTTCCTTTGCGTCCCAGCGTATTGGTCCTCAGCACCCACTGTGCGGCGGTGCCGCACGCAGCGAACTATAGGAACGCTCTCCCCCCTCACATTCAAAGGGAGCGACACTTGCACGACCCCTGGACCCAGAGCTGACTCATCGAAAGCAGCTTGCATCAAACAACACAGCGGTATTGCTGACCTGCTCAGAGGCATGATGATCAGCACCGTGGGTCGTGGGAAAGCTTCCCCTTCCCGCTGAAGATTCCGATACTCACACAAATCTGCGGCAACGGCGTGGCATAAACATTCGAACAAGAGAGGGTGCCAACCGACTTCATCACCGCCCCGCACTGGACTTCTCCACCACTGGCCGCCGTCGTAGAATACGTGCTGCAATCTAGTGTCACGAGCGACAGCGGAGTCAGAAGCAAAAGTGCTCGCAAACTCGAAACAGTGCGCCACGTAATTGCACACGTCCTTGCCGCACCTTTTTGCAAACGTCAAGAACTGCATTCTCGGCCTTCAGGCACCATTCGTACCACGGACGGGCCTCAGGGACGGCCACGCTTCTTGTCAGAGCCGACTGCGTGGGCTGAGCTACGCTCACTGCCAACGCGGTGCAATCCTCGCCATCACCTTCCAGGCCATGCGGAGCGAAGGGGAGCGCGCCGTCCGGGCTGTCAGAGCCGACGGTGGAACGAGAACGCCGGCCACCGACATTTTCCACTCTCTGATGCTGGTCCCCCACCATGAGCAGAGTCTGTACAGACACGTTCGCCAAAGAAGCCACCACCTGGGAAACGTCGTAGGACTCAAACTCTTCCATGCAGAACAGGCTGATCTCCAGGCGATCCAACAAACGGTTCAGGTATCCTTTAATGGCTCCCGCCCGCCACTTGACGAAATAATCCACTGTGGACACGATGAGGTAACCGTTGGTGCCTTCTTTGATGACGTCCTCCCAGAGCTCCGCCCTTTTCCGCTTGATGGCGAAGATCTGTAGCATGTGTTGGCGAGCAAGGTCGCGGAACACCTCCAACGCCGCGAACTCAGCGTCCCCAACCACGACAGAACAGGCCGCTGGCAAGTCCTTCCAGGAGATGCGGAACTCCATGATACTCTGAAAAGCAAGACGTAACTGCAAGGCTTCCAGCTCTTGCACCTGTGCGCGCAATAAGTGCAGCTGTTGATTCACCAAGTCCGCAACCTTGTTTTCCCATGTGTTCAACGCCGCGGGAGCATCTGAAGGGCGCCCAAACCAAACAACCCGGGGCCCGAAATCATTTGCAACAAACACCTTCTCTAGGAAATCCGGAGCTTGTAATATAGAGTCAAGCAGATTGCGCGAAGGAGTCACGATCATCACTGCGCCATTTTGTCTGTTGACGTGCTCCAAAGCTGTCTCCACCAGCAAAGACAGCAGTAGCGACTTCCCAGCACCAGCGAAAACCTGGATCATTAAGTGATGATTGTCCGAGGCGTTGATAATCTCCATGCATCGCTTCTGATCGCCCGACAGCTGAATGCACCGCCTGCGCAATACCGACTGGATGAAAGGAGACGATGGAGACACTCTGTTCTTAAGCACATTCCCCACTGCGACTGACGAGCCAGACCAAGGTTGCAGTATGGAAAAGGCAGCCCGCAGAGCGCCGAGCCCCAGAGTATTCTCCGCAGTAGCGCTGCGAACAAGTGCATCGTGCTGGTATACTCGGTTGCCAACCCATTCAAGGAGAACGCCGAGTTACTCTCCCTCTTCATCCACCTCTGGCTCCAGAGTGATGCGGGTGGCGTAATCTTTCCTCGGCGCAGCCATTACGACATGGAGCGTTTCGCTCCGATAGGCGGCTTCCAGGATATCTGGGCTAACATGCGGGCTGGCAATGAGAATGTCTCGACAGCCTGTGCTAAGCGCATTGCCCTGGAGGCCCATGTTCGACAGTACGCGCGTACTTATCATCCACAGCATGCGATGCTTGTCAGATGCGAAGTCGCCGTCGAACTCTACGCGCCAACCAGCATCCCTGTCAGTGTACGTGTTCATGTTGCACACGATGGAAGCAGAACCGAGATTGCCTTCGTGAGCCTTCAGACGCACCACATCCTCGTTGCGAACAGACCCCGCCCGCAGTTCGCACAGCAACTTGCCCTTCGCAACATGCAGCAGGGCCGGCACGATCTCGTTCTCAAAATTGAACCTGGTCTTGCGAGCCACGTTGCTGGGCCCCAAACCGCAACAGTCCACGGACATGTGCACGGCGAACTTCACCAAGCGGGCGCAACTGCACTGCCGAACCACGATATCTGCGGGCGCAAACACCGTGTCACCGCAAGCTTTCCAGGCAGTGCTGGGGCGCTCCGGAGGAGGCACAACCTTCGTGCCTAACTGTGCGACGAGTTTCCTCATGCAGTTCAGCTCACCGCTGCCATCCTGCCTCGGCTTCTTGGTAAGGTGAGCGAATTTCTGCGCGAGGGCCTCCTCCGCGAACTCTATTGCTCTCTCGGCGTTCAGTTTGATTGCGCGAACAAGCTCTGGCGGTAGGCAATCCGCAATGTCTGCAGGGCGACGGCGATGTGGCGACGCTCGGTCGTTGCCAAATGAAAAAGGAATCACCACCTCCTCCTCGGCACGTGCAGCCACCCAAAACTTCAAGACTTGCTTGCGAGGCAATGCACTGTGGATGACGTCAGCCTCGCCACGCGCTATCCATGCGCCACGAACTGCAAGAATGACACGCGGAGTCTCCACCGCATCTGGAAAATGGCAAGCGGCACGACCCTTGAGCAAGCAATTCGACCCGTTCCGAGCCGGATGAGCGCAGCTAAATTCTGCATCTTGACTTCCCGACGGAACACAACCATCGAGCGATGATCCAAACGTGTCCACCATGAACTCCTCGAAATCCTTGCCCTCGCCCTGCTCGCTCCAAGGGGCCCCCGTTGCTAGCATGGTTACAAGGGCGTACGGGCACCTCTCCATGCCGACCGCAAGGAAAGCTGGAGGGCAAAAGAGTTTGCTGATAGGCGGAGCTAAGCTCACAACCACACCGCAACGCTGTGAGCCAGAATGGCAACAGCGACGACAACGCTGGAGCATCTATGGATTTGGGCCCATCATGAGGCCATTCATGATCTCGTGGACATTCTTCGGAGCCTCCTGGGACCTCACGCGAGTCCTGCACAAACTCGGAACTGCTACCAGCGGCTTTGCCCAAGCCTGCAGAGCCCGAGCCCGCGCCATCTCGATCCGCATTCCTTGTGGACTTTCTAGGGGCGTTCTTGAAGCCCCCATGCGAGATGTATAAGCCTCCTGGGCCCTGCTGGGCCGTGGACTGTCGTCGAACGAGCTAACGAACCTCGAACGCCGTCAACCAGCGTCGGGAAATGAAGACAGCGAAAACCGAAAGCGTTGCGCCCCCGCGGACGTTATCATCACATCACTAACGTGAGAGCCTGCGTGCGCGCAACACAAGAACTCCACGAACGAGAATAGGAGAAGGACGATAGGCGGAACGACCGATTCAAAGTCTACCAGGGGTCACCTGTGAACAATGCTTACACATAATGTCATTTATCATTTGTGACGACGGGCTGCGCTATGCTCATTCTTCCACCAAATTGCGCGATCATGGAGACGCGTGGGCCTTAGTAGCAGGGTGAGCAGACCTTCCCGTTAGAACGACGCCACAGATGCGCTGATACAGCGCCCTCACGACTCACACGCAAGGAGGAGCCCGAACGAATCGCACCAGGACGAAGGTCCCGAACGACGAACACCACGAGGAGTCCGAAGGACCCACACACAAGGAGAGGCCCGAACGACTCACACCACGACGAGGGGCCCGAACGACTCACTCCAGGAGGATCCCGAACGACTCACACACACGGAGAGGCCCGAACGACTCCCACTAGGCCAAGAAGCCCAAACTACTCACGCCTCGAAGAAGCCGAACGACTCACACACAAGGAGGATCCCGAACGACCCTAACCAGTACGACGAGCCCAGACGACTGACACCCAAGGAGACCGAACGACTCACACACAAGGACAATCCCGCACGACTCACACCAGGACGAAGACCCCGAACGACTCACACCAGGAAAACCCCAAATGTTTCCCACACCACGAAACGTCCGAACGACTAACACACAAGGAGAGGCCCGAACGACTCACCGCAGGACGAGGTGCCCCAACAACACACACCACGAGGGGCCCGAACACCCCACACACAAAGGAGCCCGAACGACTCACACCAGGAAGAGCGGCCCGAAGGACTCACACCACGACGAGCCCGAACGACTCACACGCAAGGAGGCGCCCGAACGACTCACACCAGGACGGGGAGCCCGACTATTCATACCACGAGGAGCCCGAACGACTCACACAAAAGGAGGAACCCGAACGACGCACACGAAGACGAAATGCCCAAACGACTCACACCACGAGGAGCCCGAACGACTCGCACACAATGAGGGGCCCGAACGACTCACACAAGGAAGGACGAGAGGCCCCAACACCTTGCGTCACGAGGAACCACAACGATTACATACCTGCAACGCACAGAGAACTGAAGTCTTGCATTATCTGTGGGGGCCCTCCCGAGGCTCTGTCAACCTGCAACCTTAGGGGAGGCAGTCTTCCTGCGTTGCTTTTTTTCCTTGCTCTGATGAGAAAGGGCGGGTGCAGTTCAGCCAGCACAGTGCCTAACGCACGACGCGCCTACTGCGCACGAACGCGGTAAACGAAGCATCGAAGATTCAACTTCCAGGCATGGCGAGCGCCCGATCAACCGCCCACGGCAGCGAGAGGAAAACTTCACATTCCGTCTGATGCTTATGTTCTTTCATTATTATGGATGTGTGTGTATGTTCTGCGAGCGTGGTTGGCATGTATGCGCGTGTATGTATTTGACAGAGAAGGGTGCCCGGATTTCGCAAGGGGGCGGGAACGTGCAAATAAAAGCTCCTCAGTGGCGCGTAACTGGAACATCCCGCGGTGGCAACCGTGCCTGCGTGACCCCAGGCGTTCACCGCAACAACGCTGCTGCCACGAAGGCGAGCCCAATGGAGCAAGGAGTGAAACACAATCATGACAAAAAGCGGCGAGCCCGTACGGGTCATGGCCGATATAACCATACTCAGCAACGCTGCCACATCGAAACACAACCAGGATGGCCGCGAGCGTTCCGCTCGCTCTCCAGGGTGACGCCGCTACCAGGAGTGCCCCGCCTGTCGTCGACGTGGCGTCGGCGTCGTCGACGTCGCCATTCACGTTCTCGTTGTAGTCGTCGTCGTCGTCGTTGTCTCGACGACGTCCTCGTAGGGTCGTCGTCGTCGTCGTCGTCGTCCTCCGCGTCGGCGTCTTCGTCGTGGTCGTCGTCGACGTCGTCGTCGTCGTCGAGCGGTCATCGTCGTCGTAGTCGTCGTGGTCGTGGTCGTCGTCGCCGCCTTCGGCGTTTTCAAGGCCGTCGCCGTCGACGTCCTCCAGCGACATCACTGCCACGCACCAAAGACGCTCCTGCTTCGGCAACTTCCGTAGCAGACAAACAGGAAATCTAAGCGCCCCCGCCGAGCAAGAGCTGCCAATCTGCCCCGAGAAAACGCGTGATGCTTGCGATCAGACTTCGAGCAGTACTTCAGCTCACAAGCCGTTGTACACTTTCCGCACCGCAACATCGCCTGACAGTCCAGAAACACCAAACGGGCCTCCTCCCGCCTCTTCGCATGGTACAGCACCCGCTTGTCGAACGCGAAGCTGCCCAAGTGCTCCAAGCAATCTTCGCACTGGTGCTCGTCGATGTTGCCAGGCGCGACCCCTCGCTCTGTGCAGCCCGGGCACACGAGATCTCTATCGGAACACCGATGGTGCCCCATAATCTTCGCGCCCCACACGCCATCCTCAAAAACTTCTTTGCAAGCAGAGCACCCGTGGTTCTGCGAGGTCAGGCTCCTCTTCCAGTCATCACGTTCCACACACCGCTTGCATATTGAATGGTCTGGCGGGATTCTCCTTAGAGCCCGCGCAGACCGACAAGGCAGTGTGCCGATCTCGCGCGCGCAGTCCATGCATCTCGTCCACCTCCCCAGCTCTTGCAGATAAATACGATGCCACCCAAGAGAAAAGACTGCTCGTGGTCCACTGCCCCTGATGCGAGTGGCGTGCTCTTCTATCGGCGCAACCGTTCCGACGTGGACATTCCGCTCCGATGGGCTGCTTCCAAGAGATCTGGGCTAACGTGAGGGCTAGCAATGCGAATGTCTCGACAGCCTGCGCTAAGCGCATGGCACTGGATGCCCATGTTCGACAGTAAAGCGTACTTAGCATCCCCATCATGCGACTTTGTCAGTTGCAAATCGCCGTCGAATTCTACGCGCCAACGGGCATCCCTGTCCGTGAACGGGTTCATGTTGCACACGATGGAAATACAACCGAGATTGTCCTCGTGAACCTCCCCATGCCGACCGCAAGGAAAGCTGGAAAAGGAAGCGTTTGCTGATTTGCGGAGCTAAGCTCACAGCCACCCCGCAATGCTGTGAGCCAAAATGGCAACAGCGACCACAACGCTGGAGCACCTAGGGATTTCGGCCAATCATGAGGCCCTTCATGACCTCGTGGCAATTCGCCCGAGCCTCTTGGGGCCTCACGCGAGTACATCACACTCTGGGAAATTCTACCAGCGGATTCACCCAACCCTGCAGAACCCGAGGCGGCGCCATCTCGATGCGCATTTCTTCTGGACTTTCTTGGGGCGTTCTTCAAGCCCTCGCACGAGATGTGTGAGCCTCCTGGGCCCTCCTGGGCCTTGGCCGTCTTTGACCGAACCATTCACGTGAAAGCCTGCATGAACGCACCAGAAAAACTCCGATAACGAGAAGGACGAGAAAGACGAAAGGCGGAACGACCGATTCAAATTCTACCAGGGGCCACCTGTGCATAGTGTTTACAGATAATGCCTCAAATTGCTTATCACGGCGAATTGCGTTATACTCATTCTTGCACTCACTTGCGAACATGGAGGCGCATGGGGCTCGCTAGCAAGGTGACCAGACTTTTCCATCAAAGCGACGTTACGAATGCGCTGTTACAGCGCTCTCACGATGAACACGCAAAGAGCGGCAACAACGACTCACACCAGGACGAACGTCCATAACGAGTCACACCACGAGCCGCCCGAACGACTCACACACAAGTAAATCCCCGCACAACTCCCACCAGGACGAAAAGGCCCGAACCACTCACACCACGATGAGCCCCAACGACTCACACGCAAGGAGGGGCCCGAACGACTCGCGCAAGGACGTGGAGGCCGAACGACTCACACCACAAGGAGCCCGAACGAGTCCCACAAGGAAGGGCCCGAACGACGCACACCAGGAGAGGAGGCCCGAACGACTCACACCACGAGGAAACGGAACAGCTCACGCACAAGAAAGGGCCCGAACAACTCACACCAGGACGAAGGGCCCAGACGACTCACACCACGAGGAGCCCGACCGCCTCAGAGCACGACGAAAAACCCGAACTACTTACTGCAGGACGATCCCGACCGACTCACACACACGGATAGGCCCGAACGACTGCCACTAAGCCGGGAAGCCCGAATTGCTCGCGCCACGAGGAGCCCGATTGACTCACACACAAGGAAGAGCCCGAACGACTCTCACCAGGACGACGGGCCTGGACGACGGACACCACGAGGAGCCTGAACGACTCACACACAAGGAAGGGCCCGAACGACTCACAGCAGGACGAAAAGCCCGAACAACTCACACCAGGAAGATCCCAGAAGGGTCTCATACCACGAAACGCGCCGAACACTCACACACAAGGAAAGACCAGAACGACTCACATCAGGACGAGGCGCCCGACCTTGTCACACCCAGAGGAGCCCGAACGACTCCCACACAAAGAAGGGCCCCAACGACTCACGCCAGGACGAACGGCCCCAAAGACGCACAGAAAACTCCAGAACCATAACAAACAACCGACAGGCCCGAACGACTCCTAGAACACCCCCCAGAACAACAAGGGACCCGACCGAGGGAGAGCGAGCCCGCCCTTCAGGCCAAACGTGGGAAATCGTCGGGATCATCGTCGAGGGAAAGCGAACGCCGCGGCAGCCAAGACGGCCGCCCGGAGCGAGAGGCAAGGACGTCGTCGGCGAAGTCGTCGTCATCGTCGTGGTCGTCGTGAACTACTGACTCTAACACAAAACTTGAGAGAAGACCGCGCACGACCCAACATGACACAACACAATCAACACAACATAACAGTTCTTAAACGTGCCACTCAAGAATCGCCAACGCACTGTAGTGTCAATTATCAACCGTTCAACACTTAGAAACCCTGTGATAAACCTGGAAATATCTGAAACTGGAACAACCACAACCGTGTATAGTACTATACCCTGAAAATCGAGGAAGCGTGCACCACGGTGGCAACCTAGACCGCAAGCCCCTGGGTACCCTGAGACAAATATACCACAAGCCACTACATAGACTTGGCGGGATAGGCCGACATGCTGATAGCCTCGAGCTCTTGAATACCTGCATGCCCCTTCAGCACATTGTACTCCTGCAAGAGTTCCGAGCCTTCTACCTGCTGTACTTTTCCCAGTTTTGCCATAAGACAGGACGAACAATTCAGCCACCACGTTGCGTAACGCTCGACGCATCAACTGCACGCGAGCGCGGCGCACGAAACTTGGAACTTCGACTCTCAGACCTCGACATGGGCCGGATCGACGTCCAAAAGAGAAATGGCGGGCCCCCTCACTCCCTTGGGAAGAGGAGGGGAAGAACGTTCAACTTCTGTGTATTTCTTTCTGTGCCTTCTTAATTTGTGTCTATACGTATTCGATGTGTGAATGCTTCTGTTTTGAATGTATGCGTGTATATGTATGGGAAGAATGAATGCCCTGATGTCGCAATAAGGATGGATCGTGCCGACAAAACCTCGAGAGTGGCGCGTCTCTGAGACATCTCGCGATGACCGCCGTGCCTGCATGTCACCGACCGCTAGCCGCAACGACGTCCTGCTGACACGAAAGCGGGGCGAATGGAGAAGGATATGACATGCATCATAACCAAAAGTGGCAAACTCGTAGCCGTGATGGACTCCGTGCGGTACTTGCGCAGCACAGGCACCTCGCGCCAAAGCGCAGTAGGCGCGTGCGTTCGGCTCGCAAGCCAAATCACCATTGACGTCGTGGTCGTCGTCAACGTCGTTGTCTCGACGTCGTCGTCGTCCTGTCGTCCTCGTCGACGTCGTCGTGATGGGCTGAGCTACGCTCACTACCCTCGCGGCGTAGGCCTGCCCATCACGTTCCAGGCCATGCGAACCGAAGTACATCGCGCCGGCTGCACTGTCGAAGCTGAAAATGATGCGGGAATGCCGACAACCGACATTCTCCGTGACGCTCCAAGGAGCTCCCGTAGCGAGGAAGAATACAAAAACGCACGGGCGCTTCTTCATGCCAGCCGCAAAGATGATGCTAGTAGGCGGAGACGATTACTGAAGGCGGAGCGCAGCTCACGGCCACCCTGAAATACTGAAGCCAGAATGGCAACGACAACGACGCTGGTCGGGAAAGATCGCTGGACTCGACGACGACCGCCCTCTGTCTTGCCTCCCATCTCCTTCCCTCCCTCCTCCTCTTCCGACTCGCACTACTTCAGCTCTCCCCAAACGACTGTCGGCATGCTTCGCTGGGGTTCCTGTTCGGAGATAGTACTACTAGTACTGCTTCTACATCGACTACTACTACTACTGCTACTACTACTACTACTACTACTACTACGACTACTACTACTACTAGTACTGCTACTACTACTCCTACTACTACTACGACGACGACTAGTACAACTACTGCTGCTACGACTAGTAGTGCTACTGCTACTATGACTGCTACTCCTGCTCGTACTACTACGAGCACTACTACTTCTACGACGACAACTACTTCTACTGGTACTGCTACTAGTAGTGTCGCTGCTACTGCTACTACTACTACTACTACTACTACTACTACTACTACTACTACTACTACTACTACTACTACTACTACTACTACTACTACTACTACTACTACTACTACTACTACTACTACTGCTACTACTACTACTACGACTACTACTACTACTACTACTACTACTACTACTACTACTACTACTACTACTACTACTACTACTACTACTACTACTACTACTACTACTACTACTACTACTACTACTACTACTACTACTACTACTACTACTACTACTACTACTACTCTACTACTACTACTACTACTACTACTACTACTACTACTACTACTTCTACGACTCCACCTGCGCAAACCCCGATCACCTCGCGCGCGAACGACGTGCCCCAACGCCCCACCTCACAACAAGGATTAACAAGGAGGCGGGAGGAAGGAGGGACAAGGGAGATACACGGAGTTCAGCGGACACACGCCTGAAACAAAAACACAACTGTCGACATGCTTCGCGAGAGCTGCTGCTGTGAGATGGGCTGGTGGGGATACGCGAAGCGTAAAGAATTGATCTTCACTGCTGGCTCACCCAACCCCTCGATCGGAGCACGAAATGGCCCCCCGCCGTCGCCACCGCGCGGCAGGGCGCCCGCGCGGCACCAGCTCGGCCTCGCACACGGACAGAACCAGCAAATCAAGGAAAACCCGAGCAAAGCGAGCCGGAACCCGAGGCCCACGCCCGCCATCAGCACGGTCAGGCTCACGTAGTAGCCCTCAGTCGCGACTCCCAGCGTGGCCACTGGAGTCAGCGCACTCTCGTCCATCTCCCGCGGTACCTCGCACAGCTCGGTCGAGCTCCCGTGCACCGCAGTGGGGAGCGACGCGGCCACTGCAAGCAACAACGCCTTCCGCAAGTTCGACTGGGCCTGGAAGTCGGCCGGCATGGCCCCGGCTCCAGCAACCCTCGAGGCCCCGGGCACGGGCGCCTCCTTCAGCCCGCAGCTCTCGCAGAGCCACTCGAGGCGAGTCTGCGGCAACACCTCTGTGCCAAGATCCGCCAGGTTGTCCTCGCCGCCCACGGGCTCGATGGTGATGGCCTTCTTGGCCACCAGCTTTTGGGTCCAGAGCGCATCGGTGGCAAGGTGCTTGATCCGCCCAGTGCCCTGGCGCCTCGCCAGCGCTCTCGCACTCGAGCTGTCGCATCGCCAGCTCATGCGCACACTGTAGCCCATGAACGTGAAGAGCGCCTCCAGCCCAAGCCCCTCGCTGAGACCCCGAGCTTCAGCGCGCCACTCGTCTTCGCAGCTGCTAAGGGGCTGCGCGCCCTGACGACAGCTGATCCCGAGCGTCGGACACCCGCGCGCGGTGATGTGCACGCTGGTCTGGCTCTTCCTCTCCTTCGCGTCGCCTACCCAGTCGGAGTCTGTCCACGCGACCAGGTCGACAATGTCCATCGGTGCGGCGGGCTTGGCCATCCTCACGCCTAGATCCCTCGTGCCCTTCAGGTACCTTGCCAGCCTCTCGAGGGCTCGCATATCCGCCTCACGGGGCGAAGAGATGCACGAGGTCAGGTCGTTGATGTCAAACTGGGCATCCTCACGGTCATGCAAGTGGAACAGCAGGCACATGGTCACGCTCCTGAACAACTTAGCCTCGTCTGAGCTGAGGTCGGGCGCGTCACCCCTGCCTGCCCCGCGCGCCTCCGCCCCTGGGGTGGCGCGCGGGTTAGCCTCCTCGAGGCCCAGCGCCTCCAGCGCCTTCGTGAGGTACTTCTCGTTTGGCTGGATGTAGGCGGCGTCGGCCCCCCGCACGCGCCGCCTCTTGAGAAACTCGCGGTCGGCGCCGTCGCCCTGCAGGCCTGACCACTTCACCTCGATGTCACTGCCTAGGTCCAGTGCGAAGCCGGACCCTGCAACTCCCGGCGCTGCGCCGCACATGTCGTCGGGGATCTCCTGACCCGGGTCCATCCAGACCCGGGTCAGCAGGAAACCAAAAACTGCAATGCAGGAAAAAACTGCAACGCAGATCTTCGCAAACCCGGGTCAGCCAATATGCGCGGCCGCCTCGCGGCCGCGAGCGGTTCGCTAACCCGGGTCAGCCAGAGGGGGTCTTCGCAGGATCCTGCAGGATCTGGCGCCCTGGCTGACCCCCGTTTGCATAGACCCCCGTCTCAAGGCTCCCGATGTCGCCCATGTGTAGCTCCACCGGGCGTGGGAGCTCGGCGCGCCAGAAGAACTGGAGGCGCGGTCGGTGACCGCTCGAAGCCCCTGGCCATGGGCTGCTCCGCGGCGAACTCGACCCAGCGCTTCCCTCCAGCACGCCGCCCTGGCATCTGCTTCGCGAGCTGCCAAACGTAGTCCTCGGCGTCGCCCTTTGCGCGGCGCTCTTCCAGGAACTCAGGTGGGCACTCGACCCGCGCGTCCTCCTCCTCGGGGACATGGTAGTGCGCGTCCTCCGCGTCAACAGTGAAGGTGGACCATCCGTACTTCAGGGCCACGTAGTCCACCACTCGGCTGTCGGTCATGCTGCTCCCTGGCGCGAAGAGGTCGTCGCGGTACTCCTGCCCCTTGAACTCATGCGCGACGCACCTTGACGTGGCGATCCTGCACCCGAGGTTCGCGCCCCACTTGTAGACATGGTCCCAGCGGGCGCTGATCCTCTTGCCGGCGGCCTCGATCCGCTTGACGAGCTTGCCCACCCCGCGCTGGTTCAGGCCGCCGAGGGCCCGCCGGGTGGACGCCTCGATCAACTGCGAGTCCGACGCATCGTGGGGATCTGGGACATCCATGTCCCTGGAGATCTACAGGGAGTCAGGCCGAACGTCATCACAGTGCTCAGCTGCTACTCCGCTAACTCGGGACCTCGCGAGGGCGCCACGGTTGTCACCCTCCTCCGCGGGTCGCTTCGGCGATCGTCCCAGAGGGGGTGACTGCGGAGCCACACTCGCTGGCGCTGCAGCCCTCGGCGCCGTGGGGGCGTCGTCCCCAGCGCCTCCCGCAGCCGATGTCTGCGTCGCTGGCCCCGCCTGCCCGCCCCCGGCAGGCGCCTCGGCGCCGCCCGTCGCGTCGGCCGGGGGCGCCTCCATGGGCGCGCCCGTCTGGGCTGCTGGCCCGCCGCCATGGGCGGCCGCACTGGACGGGGCTGCGGCGTTCGGGTCTGGCCGTGCCTCAGCTGCCTCTTGCGCCGCCAAGTCGGCGTCCGCATCGGCAGGAAGCGTAACGATCGGCTCGATCCCGCGCGGGGCCGTGCCCTGCCCTCGGTGCTGCCATGGCATGCGCGCAATCGCCGCCACGGCGGTGCGATTGAACCTCCACTCCTCGGGCAGACTCTTGACAGTCCTCGTCGTGACTATCCCACCCGTCTCGAGGGCGCTGATGTGCCCGTCGGTGTCGTAGCTCTTCCCTAGCCAGACCGCCCTCGCGAAGCCCATGTCGCCCTTGTGGTACACCTTGCTTCTCGCCCTGCGATTCTCGCCTCTAGGTAGGCGTGCCAGGACGGACTCCCCTGTGGCGGCCATCTCCCCGGTGTAAGCGCGGCCGTGGAGGTCCCCACGTGCGGCGCGACCGCTCGTCTTGATCCTCAGGCTGGTGCATGCCCAGCCCGCGTGGCGCTGCAACCACTTGTACATGGCCGTGCCTGGACGGACCCTAGCCTCCAGTCGCGCCTCTAGCGCGCTCCTGCTCGTGCGGAACTGCGCCTGGATGATGCCGTTGGCGTGTCCATCATGACGTCCTCGTGGTCTGGCCTTAAGATAACCTTCTGATGGAAAAGGCTCTTGATGAACGCCACTGTGGCTGCCGCCGTGTAGGGGTCAGCGCGTCGGTCAGGCTTCGGGGCGCTCCTCATGGCACCCGTGTCGGCATCCGCGACCACAAGTACAACCTCCTCGTCCTGTCTCTGGCCGCCCTCGGCGCGGAGGCCCGCCCCCGCGCCCTCGGCGGCCCCGCCCTTGAAGAACGCCAGGTCGAGCCCGATCACGGGCTGGCGCTCCGCCCCCGTATCTAGCAGCTCGCGGGGCCTGTCGCGCCCCCGCCCCATCTGGCAATGCTCGCACCAGCGCCGCGGTGGGCAGTGCTGGCTCTCCTCATGGCGCCGTCTCTCCTCCGGCGTCGGCTCGCGGACGTTGGGGGACGTGGTCCGCTCCAGCGCTAGCCCCGTCTCCGCCTGACGCCTCATCTCCTCGCGCCTTAGCTCGCGGTAGTCATCCGTCGCCGCCCTCACCTCGCGCCTGCCCTCGCACTTGACGAGCCGCGCCCAGCACTGAGCCTTGGTCCCGTAGTGCGGGGCGTAGATCCCCTTGAGGCGCCTCTGCATGGCGTCGATCCTCGAGCTCGGCCCAAGCCCCTCGAGGTATGACCGCCCCGGCGGCTGTGCGCGGCGCAGCTCCTGCATCTGGCGGTGCTGGACCCCCATCCTCGCACCGTCCCCCACGGAGCCCCAGTGGCGCCTGCAGAGGCGACCCTGGCGGGGCAGGCTGCGAGCTTGGCTTCGCCCATCGCGTCGTGGATATGCGCAGCGAGATAGAACGCGTTGCCAACTAGCTTCACGTCCGCCCGCTCGCCCGCCCCGAGGTTCACGGCGCGCGGGCCACTCTCCTCAAGGACAAACCTGAACTGCTTGCGCGCCAGCTTCCCGAGGCTGAGCACCGCGCACTGAAGGGCGAGGTCGCTGCTCACTCTGAGGTTCCCCAAGCATGGCTTGCGACCCTTCTCGCCACCGACGACCATCGGGGTCCCATGGAGCCCCTCGGTATCAAGCCTCTGGCCGCTCACCGCGGTGAGCTTGGGCGCCGTGGGGCCCCCCTGAACTGTCGGATACTGCGTTCCGAACGCTTGGCCGCAGAGGTGCCCGTCGCTGCCACTGTCTGCGAGGATGAGCCCTCCGCGCCCCTCCCCGCGGCAGCCTCCGACCGAGCTCCTGACCCCAAAGACCCAGCCGACCCCGTCGCCGCCGAAGCCCGCGGCCACCGCGCTCACGGTCCTCTGGCCATCAGCGCCCGCAGGGGCCTGCTGGGGTGCGGCCGCCTTCGGGGGCGCTGCCGTCGGCACTCGAGGCTTGCCGGCCGCCTTGTGCCAGCAGTCCTTATCCTCGCGCCCCTGCTTCTGGCGCCAGTTACAGGTTCCCTCGAACTTGGCGGGCGCGCAGCCCTTGAGCTTGTCATTCGTGACACTTTTCTTGCTGCCTGTGCCGCCCCTGTCGCCTTTGCTGCCCGTCTTGTTACCCCCGCCGCCGCCCGACCTGTCACCCTTGCGCGTTGGCCAAGGCTGTTGCGGCAGGGCATGGCCCGGGATCGCACCGATCTCCATCGGCGCCACTCCTTGGCCCACTGTGCCGCTAGCTGCGAAGACCTGTCCAGACGCCATCCACTCTCTCAGGTGGGTCCTCAGCGCCATGTGCGAGACCTTGGCGGCCGTCGGAGCGCTGCGCAGCACGGTCTTGCACGGCTCGGGGCTATGGACGAGCAGCGTGGAGATGCGAAACTCATCGCCGAAGTCCTTCCCCGCCGGCATGACGTACCTCGCCACGTCGTTGTCCCAGTCAACGAGCTGGTCGGCGAACGGCATCTGATCGTCCCACCTGGGGTTGGGCAGGCCGCTGAGCATGGCTGCGAACCTGTTGCCCACCCCAGGCTCGTACTCATTCTTGATCGCTCGCCAGGCAACCAAACCCTCGCGCCTGCCAGCGAGTGCGACCATCGCCAGCGCCTTGCGCTGGGCCTTGGTGGTCAGCATGGCATGCAGCAGCTTGCTCGTCGCTGCCGCGCGCTCGCCCATGCTGACACTGCCCGCCGCGAGCGCTGGATGGGCCTCTACATTATCGACGAGGTCACCCCAGCCCATCAGCGCGAAGAACGCGTGCGCTTCGATGGACCAGCTGGGCCAGTCTTCATCTCTGCCACTGAACTCTGGCAGCTTGATGTCGCCTCTGCAGTCCACCAGAAGCTCTCTGGGCGCCGCTGCCATGGGCAGCGCACGTCCTCAGTCTCCCCGTAGATCTGATCTGCGTAGTTCACCACAGAGCAACGCTCCGCTACCATGTCGGAAGTTACGCGGAAGCGTAGGGAAAGCGTATATCGGGGCTCTTTTTCCTCCAACGCAGCTCCAACAAAAGGGCCAGCGGGCGCGCCATGACTTGATGGCGCCCGAAACACGCAGGATCCCGAGCAGATAGTCGAAGACGCCCATGCCGCAGGACGTCTGCCACGCGCCTCCTCGAGGCCACGTCGCGGCCAGTCTTGCCAACCACGCGCTGCCCAGTCTACCACGTCTGCCCAGTCTGCCAGTTGCGCGCCGACCACGCGGTCGACTTTTGCACGTCGCGCCGAGCGGCGCCACTGGGGGCCCAGAGGGGTGCTACCAGCATCAAAGCCGCTCTCAAGCTTCGGGCTCGGGGGCCCCTCCGGCCCTCCAGACGGGGCTGGCTGGGGCTGCCAGAGCCTCCCTGACAGCCCTGGGGCCACCCTGGGCCAGGGCCGCCCCCCCCCCCCCCCGGCAACCTCGCGTCGCGAAAAAAAATCGACGGGGGGCTCTTGACAGCCGTCGGCCTCCAAGGGGCGCTCGACGGGCCCCCCGGGGCCGTCAAAAACCGATTCGAAAGAAGAAAGCGGCCCCCCGAAAAGGGCCCAAGGTCCAGACCTCCGAAGAAGCACGCTGTGAAAGAAAGAAGGAAAGAAAGAGAAATCAACACCGACAAATAAATAAACGCACGACGTCGGCGGCCGGGGCTCGTCGGCAACCGGCACGCGGCGTTCGAACGCTCCCAGATAACCGAGACAGGTTTTTAGAACACCCCCCAGCTGGGGAAACGAATTCTCATTTCGACGTCCGCATTGCCGCCCTTGAGCGAGGAGGAGGAGGAGGGGGAGAAGCAGGGGCAAGAGCAGGAGCAGGAGCAGGGGCAAGACGAGGGGCGGAGTTCATTCCCCGCCGAAAGAAAAGGGGGGGATCTCCAAAACTAATGACCCCGTGAGTCCACGGTTCATTCTGACACAATCCAGACCATGAAAGCCAAAAAGACCGAACGAGCGAAACTGACGACCTCCTATATATAGCTTACGCCACAGAGTGCGCAAAAGGCGAGGACAATCTCCGAATGGGGCGCAGGCGCTGTGATTCTCCAAATGATGACGATGATGAAGATGACGATGATGATGGTGGTGATGGCGATGCTGATGATGGCAAAAATGATTATGCTGATGATGCTGATGATGCCCCAGGTGACGGTGATGACGACACATGTTGCTTCAAATACAAATTTCGGACCTGATGCATTCCCAACCGCCCAGGTCCGGGTGGACGGTCAGTGGCTCGATGGCCCAAGCCGACGCTAGGAGGCGGCCTGGTGCGCCGCCAGATCTCCAGTCGAAATGGAGAGGCGACGGGCGCGCCCCGCGCGGGCATCCTACCAAACGCGCGGGCCACTCGTGGACTGACGCACGCGTTCGGCCCGGCACGTCTGCATGCATGTCCACGCGCGCGCATGCATGCGCGATGCGCTCGGGTTGCCGCGCAAACCTGACATGTAAACATGATTACCGTTTGTCTGGAAGCCCCGCGGACGTCACAAAAGACACGAAGCAGTCTGGTTTGAAATCGGTCGGGCGCTGGCGCTACGGTTTGGATTGCCGGCCAATGATTCGCTGACCAGGGCCGACGTCAAGAGGGCGCCTGGCGCGCCCCCGGACCTCTGCCAAAGCCTGGAGAGGCGGCACGTGCGCCCTGACAGGCAATCGGCCGAACGTGCGGGTCACCCGCGGCACTCCGCATTTGCTGGACTCGGCACGCAGTCGCGCCAGACATCGACACTGTCGCCGCTCGGCCGTCGGTCATCTGCTGACTTCGCAGGCCAAGCGTCAAACTTGCGACGCTGCTCATGGTGATGAGATTCCTGCCGCCACCGCAGTTGCAGCACACGCTATCAGAATGAAGTCGCTGTCGTCGCATGCCGTGAAGCATTGCCAAATGCTTTCGGCCCAGACGGAGCACGCGTCGCCGTAGCTGTCCGCGGCATCTTCGGGACCGAAGTTACTGCGCGAACCGTGGACCCCCTCAGAATCCCCCGCGCCGTCGTCGCCAAAGTCATCGTCGCCTGCGCCGGCCTGCGCTCCGCCATCTCAGTGGCAGCACAGGTCCATCCGAGTAAAGCCTCTGTCGTCGTACGCTTCGGTGCACTGCCGCGTGCATTGGGCCCAGACGGAGCAGGCGTCGCTGCAGCTGGGCGCGGCATTGCCGGGACGAGTCAACCGAAAAATCCTGAACATCCCCAGCGATACAACGACGGTCGACATCGCACACTAACGCGGTAGAAAGACTCCCACCGCCACTGCAGTAGCAGCACATGTCCAGAAAAGTGGAGCGGCTGTCATCTTATGTTTCGGTGCACTGCCACGTGCTTTCGGACCAGACCGATCAGGCATCGCCGCAACTGTTCGCGGCATCTTCGGGACCAACGTCAACGCAAGAAACCGAGGCGTCCTCACCATACTCTTCACCGTACTTGATCGTCGCAGCGGCGTAGCTATCGCCGACGTCGCACGCCAGCGCGGTAGACTAGTTTCTGCCACCACCGCAGTAGTAGCACTTCTCCGCCAGAGTGAATTCGCCGTCGTCGTAATCTGTCAATGACATGCCACTTGCCTTCGCCCCAGACGGAGCAGTCGTCGCCGCAGCTGTTCGCGGCATTTTCGGGACCGGAGTCACTGCGCGAATCGTGGAAATCCCCAGACTCCTGTTCGCCGTCGTCGCCAAAGTCATGGCACTCCACCATCGCAGTAGCAGCACAGGTCCATCTGGGTGGAGTCTCTGTCGTCGCACGCACAACTGCACTGCCGCGTGCTTTCGGTCGAGACGGAGCAGGCGTTGTAGCTGTCTACGGCATCTTTGGGACCTGAGACAGCGCGCGACCCGTAGACATCCTCGACATGCCCTGCGCAATCGTCACCTGCCGACCTGGACGTCGACATCGCTGTAGCAGCACGTGTCCATCACAGTGAAGTCGCTGTCGTCGTAGTCATCTGTGTACTGCCGCGTGCATTCGGCCCAGACAGGGCACGCGTCGCCTTCGCTGCCCGCGGCGTCTTCGGGACTTGAGTCAGCGCGCGAAACGCAGACACCCTCGCAATGCCCTGCGGAATCGTCGCCTGTGCCGACCTGCACTCCGCCATCGCAATAAAAGTCGCTGTCGTCGCACTCATCGGTGCCCTGCCACGCGCTGTCGGCCCAGACGCAGCAGGCGTCGCCGCAGCTGCCCGCGGCATCTTCCGGACCAGAGTCAGCGCGCGAACAGTAAACTTCCTCGGAGCCCCATACGACGTAGTCAGGTGCGTCGACCTAGACTCCGCCACCGCAAGCAGGACATGGCCATCACAACAAAGTCGCCGTCGCCGCAATATTCGCCACACTCCGACGCGCTGTCGGCCCAGACGGAGCAAGCGTTGCTGCAGCTGTCCGCGTAGGATCTCGCTGTCGCCGTTAACAAACGCACTGTAGACATCATCTCCAGAGATGGCTGGGTGCAAGATCACGCACTCAGCAGGGCACTGTCTTCCACCCTGCTGCTGACCTGGAATGCGTACTCCAGGCTGACCTCACTGCAGTCGCCATCGTTCTCGGAATATATCTGGCCCGCCTGGCACCCGAAAGAGACCAGGCACGTGAATCGGATCGAAGGGTACTACGCCACGCTGCAGAGATCCATGTTCGACAACGACCTGATCCCGAAGGACGTGAGGTAGCCGTACCTGGTCCTGTACAGTTTGCGCGGGACAGCGGCCATCAAACTCCAATTGCCGTCCACGAGCCACTGAGCCATGCTTCCGATCGAGACGCGCTCGACCAGTTCGGGTTTCTTGCCGGGGGCCGCGTCAACAAGGCTGCCTAAGCTCGTCACGGCGTCGGCAGCAATGTCAGGGAGCGGCACGTCAGCCGCGAGATGGTCGAGGAGGCCTGCAGCGAACACGAGCCACCAGAATGCCCCCGAAAGCAATTCGCTACAATCAGCAGCAGCAGCAGTCCCGTTGACCAAGCACTCTGCCGAGCTCTTCGTGCTGGTGGGCACACCGAGGACAATATCCTCTGGCTCGAGCTGCACGCGCCCCGCGGTGACATCCGCGCCGCTGCCGAGGGGCCGGGGGCCCTTCGCGAGTTGTATTTCATTGAATGCATCCGACTGCGCCTGGCAGGACTGCGGGCGCGACGACGACGACGAACGGAAGAGCGTCTTCCAAATGCCGACAGGGTTGGAGGTTGCCCTGCGGGTTCTGCAAGTAGCCAGCGAGGGACCTCTTGCCGCTGATGTTGTACGTCGGAGGCACGTGGCAGGCAAAATGCACGGGGCAGAGTGCCGTCGGCTGCGTCACCTCGCGCCGGGTACAATAATGCCACGAAGCGACGGCGAGACTGCCGATGCTGGTGTCGTTCATGAGCGCTCGCAGGGCTACAAGGTAGCTGCGAGTCGCAGATTTCGGTCGGGCCCACAAACTTGCATGCGATACTGCCAGCAGCCCGCTGCCATGGCACATCGCCCAACTCCGCGATGGCGGCATAAGTCTGGCACAGAGCGTCGCTGACAGTCGCCCCTGAGATGCCGATCGCGGTAGCAGGGGGGAACCCCCGCCGCTAATACCAAGCTGCTGCTGCTTGTCCAAGATACCAGGACTCCAGTCAAAGCTCGGCTGAACTTCAATGTTCTCCACCCCCATCATGGCCACCTCGTCTGGAATAGATTCGTCCTTCTCCTGGGACTTGGCGACATACATGATGTTATTGGCGGGTTTCCTGGCGCAGACAAAATCCAGATTGCCGCTCTGGGAGCAGAGGATGTGGTCAACCTGCTCAAGCCGCCAAAAGAAACGGGCGAGTACGCAGTAGTAAGCGACTGCGACGGACGCAGTCACCAAGACCGTCTTCATGATCGGCGAAAGCATCGTTACACGGCATGGGCTCCACGTTATCCATCAGCGTCTTCAGCCGCCTGGGTGCAAAGCACTCGTAGTTCAGCTCGCCGACGTCGATGACGAACGCTATCGCCAGACAGTTCAGGATGAGATCATCGACGTTGTGGGTCTCGTCGATGAAGCGAACACCTGTAATGGCAAGGAATATGCATATGACCAAGCGGGGCACGATGACAAACGCCCAAGCGAAGTAGACACCCAGCTGCGGGTCTTCTCGTTGCGGGTGACCACTGACATCAGGTACAGATCCTGAACTCTGCAACGTTCTGCCATGTCATGCAGCACGTCATGATCAGAGGAGTAGGGCAAGACAATCTTCGTCCACGACGACCTCATCAGAGACATGAAGGCCAGGGCGAACTGCTCGATGCGATCCAGCTTCTGCACAATGAAGCACAGAAACAAAACCTCGACAAGAAACATCAACTGCGGCCCACCGCTCAAGAACGTCTTTGCATCCTTGAGCGTGTTCATCTGCCCGGCATCGTAGTGCACCTTCTCACTGGTGCTGCACACCTGCTGTGCTCGAGACTGCTGTGTCATGGGGTCCGCGAACCCAACGTTGTGCGCGATACTCAAGCGAAACTTCAGCAACGTGTCCAGCACGGACGATTTCACTTCTGGCTCAAGCGTGCAGTTTCAGATCATGCGTCAGAAGGCGAACTGGACACCGGCATTGAATGTGTAGGCGAGGAGCGTGACGATGGACACGCCCCCGCCGAGTCCAGAGTCCAGGGTGACCCAGGAACAGCACGCCGCCCCGGATTGATGGACTGAGTGCATACGGACAGCTGATGTCCAGCCGCCTGGGCGTGGCCTCCAACGGCAAAGCCGCTTTGCTCTCACTGCCATCAGCGCTGCCTGCACGGTTTCCCCCGGGGCCGAAGGCGACCCGAGGAGGAGGAGGAGGAGGAGGAGGAGAAGGAGGAGGAGGGGGAATGGGAGCAGGGGGAGGGGGGGGGGGGAGGAGGAGAAGGGGGAGGAGGAGGGGAGGCAGCAAGCAGGTGCGAGTGGTTGGAGGAGGAGGAGGAGGAGAATAAAATAAAAATCTCTAGGGTGTCTGGGCTCCTCATCCAACTACAAAAAAATTCAACACGTAGACACCTGAGTGGCAGACTGACTGCAGCTATTCACCTGGCTCTGCAGGCGGGGAACGCTCGGGCCACAGCACGCCCAAGCTGGGAAGGCCAGCTGGAGGGGAGCTAGGGCACCATTCATTCATTCGCAATACTTCTAGAACAAAAAACGAAAACATGAAGAAAAAAAAACGACACTATCGAGGCTTCGCTCGTTTCGATCGTTTAGCGGGCGCTTTTCGCGGGACGGGCAAAAATCGCTTCGATTCATCCCCTGGGACCCCCGCCAACAAATTATCTGGAGTCAGAGTGACCTGGGACGGCAGAGAAGAAGAGGACGAGGAAGGAAGAGGGACTGACAGCAGCGGCACTCACCACCTCACTCAGAGCCCTCGCTACTCTGTCATCCCCCTTCTCGACGAGGCTCCGAAACCTATCACTCCCAGCAAAGGGCGCGAGCCGCCTGCGTACATCACCCACTACTTGTCGACTGTTCCAGCAGCTTGCTGGCCCCCCTCTCCAGCGCACCTCTCGGCGCCGCTCCCACTTTGCGCTCTCCTCCCACATGATTGAAGTATGCCACCATCGCTTTCTCCAAGTCTGGAAACTGATTGTCGACACAGAATGTGATCCTCATCTTGTCGCCTTTGCCCTCGACTTTGCGGGTCGGCCTCACGCGACAGTGACGAATCAGCTCCGAAAGACTCTGAAGCGGCAACACCCTCACTTTTTCTGCCCACCACTTCTCGAACACTATCTTCGATGACTCTGGACAAGCTGGATCTCCACCCATCGCTTTGAGTACTGCAACAAATACGTGTAAAAAGGGCGGTCCGAGGTCGCTTGCATCTTCTGTGGCTTCCTTCCTCCTCTGGACCTCCGCGTGGTAAGCCGCGCCAGCGGCCTCTCCCTCCTTCACGGCGATCTGGTCCGCCGCCACAAGGTAAGTGATGAAGACCGCTCCGCATAGATCTTTGATGTCGCTTGAGTTTGCGAGCGCCAACTTTGTGAGTACTTTGACCAGCGCCACTAGTACGCTTCCGCCTCCAGCACTCGACTTGGCCTCTGCCACCACCTTCTTTTTTTGTCTGGCGCCTGCGAACTTTCTCCATCGGCGCCCCGCTTGAGCATCCAACTCGGTTCGACATCCATGTCGGCTCACTCTCCTCACTGGTGGCACAGCCGATGGTACGGTATCGAGATGGCTCAAGAGATGCACTTGGAGCCCCAAAAACTCCGTACAGACATAATCACACATAGGGCACGACAAGTCAGCTGGGATCACCACCGACGCAATATTTCGAGACAGTCCTGGTCGACAATTTCCACGTGCAATAGATTGTGCAAGATGTCTCTGGCATGATACTCTCTCACCAAATACTGTATCACACACCGGGCATATGTTGCTGACCGCCAGGGCATGTCCTAACTCACGATACCCATGATGCGCAATAATGTGTGTGTATCCCAGATCTCGTAGATAGGAACGACCCACATGGCTTCCCCTCCTCATTGGGTAGCATACATACATAGGACCCATCTTTATCAATAATAGGACAACTCATGACACATTCAAACATATTTGCCCCATCAAAGCCCATCGGAGGAATACTTACTGTTAGGGCCGCCCCACGGAGTTCACGTATATCCATAGCTAGAAACATTTCCCTGCAATACTCGTCCATAAAGAGATACTTAAAACGCCCATCCAACTCATCCCATAAGATCGCCCCATTTTCAAGCTTGGTTGAAGCCTCCAGATCTTCCCAAAACATCCAGGCCCACGGGTTCGCATCCTTCAGCAGAGCTCCCCGAGAATCAAACTGCGGTTGACTACATACAGCCCCGAAGATAGCAGCGAGACGTTGACGATGTATATACTGATGTCGCACAAATTCCTGCAGCCATCTCAGCCGTCGAACTCTCGCTTCCGTCTCAGTCGGTGCCAATCGCCACCAAGAGAACACCTGCGCGTGAGACAGACTACGTGGATGTCCAGCAGCGTCAAGGTCGCATGCCTGTCCACGCATAGCCCTGCGTGCGTGCGACGCCACGGCCGAGGACAGTCGAGTGATTTCTCGTTTCGTAGGAACCCAGGCCTCAATTCCAGATAACGCAGTGTTATATATTTTGTTGATGAACGTGGCCCGAAGGAGCCTGTGCGGCACCCCTGAAAGAGACCAAAAGGCCCCCATACTATACCACCCAGCCCGAAGCGCATCCAGTCGAGATTCAAGCTCAGGCCCGTATCGGGCCGTGGCATTCATCATGGCCCCCAAACTCTTCACCACTGGCATAGGGGTTCCAGGAAACTTTAAAATACCTTCACGTAGAAGACGGTATACATTCCCAATTCCCCTCCCATGCAATGAAACCAGTGTATCCTGCTTACTGATATTATGTTTGTATCCCCTCTCCCCCAACGCCTCGTCGAGATCTCGATTCGAAGCCTCGCTCGTGGCCACCAGCTCTGCTAACGAAGTTGCCCTCCCCCCCCACCAGTTTCTTCGTCAGGTCATCAGCGTATTTTGCGAGGGATAGGTCAATCAGCTCCTGGGAGAAGGGATCTCGAACAATCAGTACATCACATTTGGGGCCCCACTGCTGCTGTGACTCTTGCCATTTATCAACCGCTGGTGCAAAAGTGTGAACAAACGATCGTACCGCGAATGCGTCCCCCATGCATCCCCCGCACCCTGGACGGAGCACAATGTCTTTGTCGTGTCCTGCAAGCGTCAGCGATGCCCATCTGATGCGCTGTGCGCCAAAGCCTTCAAGCCCAGGAGCAAACATGCAAGACAGGGCCGAACTCATAGCTGGCCAGGCGCTCGAGGAAAAAGCATTTGCTAGATCATGTGCATTCGGTGCGACCACCCCATGCTGTTTAGTGCATGCGACGTGATATTTTGTACAGTGATAGCCTCTTCACGCCTATGTCGAGGAACGAACCCGTGATCTTGATACGAGTAGATACCCCGCCCACGGATTCCCATCAGATGCGAAAACCAGATCTTACCAATAGGATCAAAAAGATGAATCCACCGCGTTCGATCATCTTTACGAGGAAGAGGGGCCCCACGACTTCGATGCCCTCTAATAGGAGCCTGCCCACACGCTCGTATTCTAGCCAACCCTCGATGAACGACCTCCCAGAATAGTGGTGCACGAATTTGACTCTGTTCAACTCCGAGTCCCTGGCCCCGATAAGATACCCCACGATTCGGCTGCAGCATCATCAACCACATTTCTAACGGAGAGGCCCATTCTGGAATAGCCCGCCGTTTTCCCGCCCGTCGAAGCCCACGACATACCCCTTGCAGGTCTTGGCCTGCACGCTTAAAATGAACTGGGAGAAGCTCTACAAATTCTACATCATCAGTTAGATTGTCTCGATAAAGTTCCCAATTCTCAATCCTTCGAGCTGCCATCCCTCCCGCAGGTCCTGGTCTAGAAAACTGGGTAAACAGCTCCTCACTGGACTCGACAACTCCACGCACTGCTGCATAATCCCTTTTTTGGGGGCCAAATCGGTACCCAGTTGCACGCCGTAGTATGCGATTCGCCTCCGCCATCCGTCGGTATCTCCACATTTCCCCTGCCTCCTCAATCAATTCTGCCTGCATCCTACGCCGCTCTCGCACTCGATGTTTGTGACGCGCACGACTGGCATCGCGAAGTTCTTCGCGCAACACCTCCTCTTGATCGTGCGTGTCAGCCCGGGATATCATAACTCGTAGCAGCCTCCGTCTTTTGAGAAGCCGCTCTCGTTCATCCGCTTGAGGGATCCGCTGAAACTGTTGCGCAGCAGGTTTTGCAAAAAACTTGGCCCCCTCCTCACGCATCACCTGATTAAGATAATCGAAGATTTGATCGGCAGTACTCATATTCTCCATTCGTGCAATTAGCTCCGCATCCTCTACCAAACGTTCCTCAACAGCATGAACTAGCTCCCGTCGATGTTCTCCCCCCCTGACTCCTCTCATCAGCGCGTCCATGTCCCACGACACACGTTCAGGCGCGACGCGACTGACTCCACCAGGGGAGAGCACAGATGGGAAACCAGCATGCACTAACTTGTGATCAGCAACTCGCTTGGTTCGAATCAATTGCAGTTCGCGGCTCAACTTCGTCAAAAGTCCAGCACTCGTCAGCACGGAAACCAACTCCTTCGGGATCGCAATCATGTCTCCGAAGGTCTCCGAACCATTGGGACCAAAAAAATGGGTGCGTGGCCACGATGTGCATTTGCCACTTGAAGTCCATGTAAGGATAACAACTGCGCGAATCCAGTGCCAGCAATGTCCCTTCGTAGCAGCTTCAGGGGGCACCACATCCAGACCATTGAAAATCCAGGCCCCCTCAACTTGCTGAAGTCCAATCCCGTCATTTAGATCAACCCCGACGATGGGGGTAGTTCGAGCAGGCAATCTAGCCAGCTTCTCTCCCAGCCATGCCAACATTTGATTCACCGTCGTCTCATATCTTGCTACAAACGCAATCTCCGTCGGTCTGGGAGGGAAATACATGCGTATGACTGTTGCATCGAAAAAACCCGACTTCGCACGAGATAGAAGCCCCCGTCCCTGCAGAGGCGCTGGCATGGACTCACATTGAATTATATGAGATGTTTTGACACGCTTTCCCCATACAATCGAACACCCAGCTGACGATGTGACGAAAGGTGATGCGGCCCATCCTGCATCCACCACGCATCGTCCACATAGTACACGCCGTCGCAGTCGAGTACCTATAGCCGCCTTTTGCTTTGTGCCAGACAAACATAGGACATCAAAGTTCCGCGCCCGCGATAATATATCCTCCATTCTGTCAGCAGAGCTCGCATGCAGTGGGTTGCACTGTCCCACTGTCCACGGCAGATGCATTGCACTCACCTGAGTCATGAACGGCCAGCAGCCAGTCAACCACGCACATGCGAACGTGTTTCTTATGGACAAGAGAGCTTCAGTAAGCGGATGCGGGGCCATGCGCCTGCTCCTGCGAGCAACATGGCTGGAGGAGGAGGAGGAGGAGGAGGAGGAGGAGGAGGGAGGAGCAGGACGGGTCGCCTAAGTCCTTCGGAGAAACCCTCCAGCGCTGACCAGCGCGTCGGGGCGCCACTCTCCTCCACCCGGTCGAGCGCACTGCCTGCGAGGTCGCTGCTGGCGAGGCTGGGGCCCTCGAAGGGCTCTGCCGACCGCGCTGGGCGCGCCCACGTGGTGCGGGAGAGGGCCCGGCCCTCTGGGCCTCTTGGCCCCTGCTCCTGCTGCCCGCTGCGGCGCCAGCGGCCCGGCCAGCTCCTGGACGGACTCCTGCTGGGCCATGGCGTCGCCGAGCCTCGTGCAGGCTCGCGGCGGGAGGTCCGGCAGGCGGGGGGGATCGCGTGAGACGGGGTCTCGAGCTGCCTGCCTGATCGAACGGCTCTGGCCGAAATGTAGACGGACTCATTGTAATGATGAAATCGAGTATGATGATGGTGATGATGGTGATGATGATGATGGTGATGATGATGGTGATGATTGTGATGATGATGGTAGTGACGATGGTGATGCTGATGTTGATGCTGCTGATGATGACAACGATGCTGATGCGAATGCTGATGCTGATGTTGTGCGGATGTTGATGATGATCCTGAGGCTGATGCTGATGCTGATGCTCAGGCTGCGGCTGATGATGGTGTGGGTGCTGATGCAGCTGTTGATGCTGATGATGATGATGCTGCTGGTGATACTGATGCTGCTGATGCTGATGCTGACGCTGATTATGATGCTGCTGATGCTGGTGGTAGCGACGACGACGACGAGGATGACGCCGGTGATGATGATGATGATGATGATGATGATTTTTTCTACGTCGGCATCTGGGATGGTGCATGAGCCCGATGCTGGCTCACGTCTTGCAGCGGCTGACACCTCTCTCGAGGCCAATCGAAAAGATCCCGTCGCGCGGAGGGCAGTCCTCCGTCTCTCGCAGGGCGCGTGCACGCAGTCAGGAGCTCGAGCGGCGACGAGCAAGGCTGGCAGCGCGGGGGGGGGGATATTATTGTCCTGAGAAAGCGGCGGCTTCTTCATCCGCACTGTAGTCCTGACCAATGGGGCTCTGCGATGCACCCCCCCGATCACTCTCTGAGTCTGGCAGGGCTGGCGGCGGGCTCGGCTGAGTGCTGCGCGTGGCAGCGCACGCTATCATCGGCGCACCGGGGAGAGGGGGGAGCTCGGGAGCTCGCCACAAACTTGCTCTACCGCGACAGGGGAGCCGGCACGGGGCCGACCGGCCGAGAGAGGGGGAAGCTCGCCACAAACTTGTTCTACCGCGACAGGGGGGCCGGCACGGACGAATAGCGCAGGGGGAGAGAGATCGCGGGCAGCGGGCCCGCGCGGCTGGGGAAGCAGCGGCGGCTCTCTATCATGTACGGGTTCGCCCTCTAGACCGCCAGGGCGCCCAGCCACGTCGACAGCTCCTCCTCGAGCCATCCTGCGGGCATCACTCCCGCGTGGATGATGCCTGAGCCCTCGCACCGCAGCGCGGCGAGGACTATGGTCCGCTGGTCCCACTCGTTCATGGCGAACAGGATGTAGGTCTTCGACGCGTCGCGGCACTTCTCGAGCCTGATGAATGGCACAGCGTCCTCGATCGCTGTCCTCGCGATGGCGCGGTCGCTCTCTGGATCGCCGTTGGCCCGCGCGAGCCACGCGCTGAGGTCCTTCTTGCGCTTGCCGCCGATGTCGCAGAGGACCAGAGGCTCCACGGCAGCCAAGACCAGCAAGGCCGTCGGCGACCCGAGAGTCTTGAGCTGCTGCTTCAGCGCGTCGCCTCCTGGCCGCAAGTGCTCCACCTGCGCCTTGAACGTCTCGAGCTCGTCCGCGATGGCGACCGCCAGCCTGTTGGTCGTCGCGAGCGCGACCGCGTCGACGGACGTCGCCAAGGCCAGACGAGCTCGGCGGCTCGTCTGGAGCACCAGCTTGCCCATGACGCTGAGCATCTGGTGGAGGTTCTTGTCGCGGTTGGTCCACGTCTTCTCAGCGTGGGCTCCGCGCCGATGGCGCTTGCCCCCTCGGCGCCTGCGCTGAGGTGTTCCTGCGTCCTTCTTCGTCGCGTTATTGTCCTCCACGCCCATGTCGTGGTCCTCGATCTCCATCGCGCCCTCGGCGCCCGTCTTCACCTTCTTGTGCGGCTGCTTGTCGTTGTCGGAGCTTCCGTTCCCACCAGTCTGCGAGCGGCGCGATGAGGCCGCTGGCTGGAGGCGCCAAGCTGCTCGCGGTGCCACGCTGCTCGCGTTGGCTCCGCTCCCCGCCGCTGCGCCGCTCTCGGAGCGGGCTGCCGCGGCCGTCATGAGTTGCCCAGGTAGGTGTGGCTGTCACTCCCTGCCCAGGTAGATGTGGGTCAGCTGCAGCAGGCGAGAGGAGGCCAGCCCGTTGGCCAGGTGGGCCTCGCTCAAGTGGTAGAAGCCGTGGTACAGGGTCAGGCTGAGGTCGACGTCGTGCGCCTCGAAGCTGAGCCGGCGCCGCTGGTGCAGCAGCGGGAAGTAGGAGGTGGTGGGGCGCCCGCTGTAGAGCGCGCCGCGCCTCCGCGGCGCCCGCGAAGGAGGCCTGACGCGGGGCTGGCCGTTCGTGAATCTGCCCCGCGGCTGGGGCGGCCGATGGGCCTCGGGACCGCGGTGTCGGAGCGGTCGGCGCTGACAACCTTATCCAGTTTGAACCGCATGGCGACGGCGGGACGCGGGCGCGCACGTGGGCCCTTAGCTCTTCTGCCGTCTCGAAGGGCTCGCAACAGTTAGGGTTCCTCGACACCCGGGAGCAGGGGCAGAGGCGACGGTCGTTCGGGACATACTGATACTGGCGACGGGTTAGTTCGGAAGGCATCGCCCCTGGAGCCGCGATCTGCGGTGACGACGCGTCGCATGTTCAACAGAAGAAGGTCGCGCTGCACATCAGGCACCTGTTGTCGACGGTGATGGTCGCGAGGATCGTGGGCCATCCGTGTCCTGGGGCCCTCGAACCCGATGGATCGCAAGTTGGTGCAGGGTCGGGAATCGTTTGGCGCAGTTCTCGATATCGCAGACAAGCCCAGTCTCCTCCTCGTTCGAATCCTCCTCGATCACAGTGGATGGGGGGAGGCGGTGGGAAATGGGTGAGGATTCTGGCGGCGCCCATTCCTTGGCAACGAATGTCACGCGTAGCTCTCGCATGTCGCACCGGCGGAAACGCTCGCTGATCGAGGGGTCATGGAACAGGCGGGCGACGATCATCGGGTGCCACAAATCGCGCAGATCGGGCGCCATCTGGCGGCGCAGCAAAATTTCTAAGTCTGCTCGAAACTGACGGGCCCAGGGATGAACATCAGGGTGATCGCGCAGAAGGCCGCGACTCGTGAGAGCTGACTTCGATTCGGGATCAGATCCAGACTGTTCGAATTTACGTTGGCCAAACATAGCAGCTAGGAAATGTGCGTGGTGTGCAGGGTCAGCAATAAGCGACTGACACCACGCGAGAAGTCGAATGAGCAGCTCGATCGCCGTCGGGGCTATGTCCAATTCCTCGAAGACCTGTTTGTTGGTGAGGGATACGCGCCCCCCCATCATCCAGTTCCTGGCGAGCCTGGCCTAGGAGGAGGGCGCGCATCTTCTAGGCCAGCGATCGGCCCAAGCGTCGCGTCTCACTCTCTAGGAGAACGCACGACTCGAGCCCCGACCAGACCCGCCCCGCCACGCTGGATAGAAAAATCAGACTCTTGCAGCGAAGGGGCCCAGGGGCTATCCAGAAACTGCTCAGAGAACACCGCCCAAGATTGCCCGAACGTATGCTCTCTGTGATCTCTCTATTGTTGGACCCGTTGACGTTAATAAGGCCTCCAAGGTGAATCATGTTGACAACTGGGGCACCGCTGATCGCCTGTTCTGTCGTCTTAGTGCCCCGGGCGCGTCGTAGGCGTACTAAGGTATCTTGTTCAGCTACGTTTTGAGCGTACCCATCCTGGTGGAGCCCCCCACTGAGGATGTTGTTGTCCAGCTTATCTAGGAGGAGGGCGCGCTGGGGGGACCCCTCGGGGATGATGAAGACCTTGATCAAATCATCTATGAAGCCCCCGCGACTCAGGTCCTGGACGGCGTGGGTAATCGGGCAGACGGAGTCAAACAAGGGGCCCGTGACCTCGGTTAAGGATTCGTGCCAGCGCTGGACGGGAAGATAAAAAGCTCCCATGAACAGTTCAGCCTCGTTAGAGTCGCCCATCCTGCCTTCTTCTGTGGGTCGAACACATATAGGTTCGTCCGCAGCCTCGAAACGTATGGCAGCCTCGGCGCGGCGCAGTTCCAACGTGCGTGCAAAGTGTCGCGAGGGGTGTCGGTCTGCCTGCGCATCAAGTAGTCGTTGTGCGTGGCCGGTGCCGAAGGCGTTTCGCACATCGCCGAAGTTTCCATGCAAGTATTTTAACAATGGTCATCAATGCCTGTCGGCGACGCTGACGGATTCCACCGCGCGCCCAGCTAGGGGCAGCATAGGTTGATCCATGAACCGTCGAGTCTATACGTAGGTATAATCTCCACCAGGGGCAGAAACAATGTATCGTTCGCAAACATGCCGTGCAGTCCAGGATTGGAACGCCCGTCGGTCGCTTCGCCCTCTTGGGAATGGGTATGCCATGGCTCGTCGCGGCCTGGCGTGGCACCCTCTTGGCAGCTCGAACGTGTGCAAATAGCGATGCTAGGACCGCAGGTGCTTCCACCTTGACCTCATTAGAGATAGCTCCTAACTTACGCTCGTCGGGGCGGCGGATCCTCACACGAGCATCGTTCCATCCTAGTCCACGGTTCTCTGAGGGCCTCTGAAGCACGGGGTAGTCTGCATCATCATGACCGGGACCTACTCGTCGATCTGTCGGTTTCGTGAGGGTCGTCGGATCGAAAATCATCTGGGATATTTCCACGGGCCGCGACCAGGGAGGGCTGTGTCGACGATACCGTTCGAACCAGATCCGCTCGCCTATGAAGCGTAGATCATCCAGAGCCTGGGCATAGCCCTCGCTCGTCGGGGTCGCGCAGATCATGCCGATGGGGGAGACGTCGGAGGGGGGGGGGGGGCGAGGAGGTTCTCGACTGCTTGTGTATCCCTTACCCACATGCTGTCATGGACTGCTTCGGCTGATAACCCTCCCTCTGCCCCAGGGCGAGAGAAGGCGGCCAAGATGGAGGAGGCGGGAGGGCGCGCAGCAGGAAGTGCCAAGTACGTGCGCCTGCGTGCTCCCATGCGTGTACCTGCGCGTAGTCGTGCAAGCTCTGCTGCTCGTGCCGTCTCTCTCCTAGTCCACGCTTCTCGTAAGTCTGACTCTATCGAGTGCGTCCACCAATCCTTCTTCCACCTCTGGAACTGCTTAATCTGGCGCGTGAGCTCTTTGATCTCGTCTGAACAAACGTGTGCACCCTGCTCGCGTAGGCGTGCGCGCTGCCGAAGTAGGTGTGGGCGTTCCACGCGTGCATCTTTGATCCATTGTGGCGTGCTGCTGTGCTTTGAATAGTGCTTCTCGGCCGTGGTGCGTATAATGTGGCTGACTACCGCTGCGTGTCGCGTGGGGTCGTCATCGGCAATGATGGTGTCCAGGATGGGGGCTGCTCGCTGGAGCCCCTCTTGCAGGTCACACAACAACTCTTTCCTAGAGTGGCCGATCTGCAGGCCCGCCGCGATCACCCCCTAGTCCCAAACACAGTGACCCCTGTCCCGACGAGACGGCGGAGCGGTGACAGTGACATCCATGGCCATCGGGATGTGGTCTAACATATGCGGGAGTACCTGTAGTTTCCTATGGCTGCGCCAGTACATGAACATACGGGCGGCATTGTTTAGCAACGGCTGGGGTATTATAAAATAGTCAATCCGTGAGCGCGCACCTCCGTTGCCGAAGAATGAAAAACCGAGATTGTAGTAACTATTGGCCACGCATAGCTCGTAATCTACAAGCCGTCGGTGTAGAAGTTGGCCGACGTCGCTCTCCGCCGCCGCCTGGTAAGGCCCCACAGCTTGGCC
This sequence comes from Prorocentrum cordatum, assembly GCA_963575745.1. NCBI lineage: Eukaryota > Dinophyceae > Prorocentrales > Prorocentraceae > Prorocentrum > Prorocentrum cordatum. Next base: position 13,610 of record CAUYUJ010007413.1, on the reverse strand, counting down.
GTCACTAACTCGGCCTTTCTCGCGGCCAAGGTTACGGTTGAGGTCGCCGAAGAACACGGGCACAACCCTGGCCGGCGTGCTGTCAACCTCCCCCAGGACCCAGTCAAGCAGGCGCTTGTGATCAACCTTACATTGACGGATCTGTGCAGCAGCGGAGGGACGCGGCGGGAAGTACCCGACGATGAACCTGGCCCTGAAGCTGCCCTGGAAGACGTCGAGGGATCCCCCTCTTCCCTGGAGTTCCGTGGGTGTGTGTGTGTGTGTTGATTATGATGATGTATTTGGCCCTGAACCTGCTGGAAGCGAGTGCGATCGAGCACCCTGCCGACGCGTTCGTCATGCTCCCCCTGGCCCACCCAAAATGTACCCAGAGGTGTCGGTGTGTCTTTTCGTGGGTGTGGGTGTGTCCTGGTCGGGCTCGTAGTTTGGTTCCAGGTAGGAGGAGCACGTGCGTGTTGCTGAAGGCGTCGGACACCTCCTCCACGCGGATCGCCCCCTTCAGGGTGAAGGGGTCCCAACCCACTAACCGCAGACGATGCGCCATGGCGTGTGCGTGCGCATGCGGAGGGGGAGGGGGGGGAGGAGGGGGGAAGGGCGCAGCTGCCCTGTCCCTCCCCGCGGCCGCCGCCCTGGCCGCGAGCCCGACGCAGCACTGCGCCGCGGGCTCGGCGGGGCCCCCCGCGGCGGCCAGGCCGGCGCGCCGAGGGGACGGGTGGGGAGCCGCCTGCGCCAGCGCTGCTTGAGGTGCAGTGGCGGCTTTGATGATGATGATGATGATGATGATGATGATGATGATGATGATGATGATGATGATGATGATGATGGTGGTGGTGGTGGTGGTGGTGGTGACAGTAATGATGATGGTGATGATGCTGATGATGATCACTATGATCCACCGCTACCATGACCCTGCCTCGCCATATCAACGGAACAGACGGCGGCTGGCTCTCCAGGTACCAGAGAAACCAGCCACATATACATTTACTACTAACTAAGCTCGCCTGCCTACGGCGGGTTCGTCTCGTGAAGACTGGCGCGTTGGCTTCTGATGCCGCGTGGACTATTCCACCCTGAACGATCGCGGCTCTCCGATGGCGCGGATCGTTCAATGACGGTCGATTCCGGGCCACCAGCGGCGTTTGACCTCGAGCGCCCGCACTGGGGTCGCCGCTGCGTCGGCACGACACGCTCCGACGGCATAGAACCGACCTGCCTCTCAGGAAGACCACGCGCGCTACCATTTAAGGCAGTGGCGCCAAAAGGGAGGCCGACTCCAGACTGCTGGCGCGCGCCTGGTAGATCCGAGGCGCTCCGAACAATGGGGAGCGCCGGCTGTACCACGACACCGTTCCTGGCCAGGCCACTCCTGGGCCCCGGATCGGCTTGTGCGCCCTTCCAGCTTGGCAGCGAAGGATGTACCGATCCCGAGTCCAGGATTTGATGGGCCGATTTCCCACCACCACTACCATAGATAGGAGAGGGGAGGAGGAGGAGGAGGAGGAGGAGGAGGAGGAGGAGGAGGAGGAGGAAGAGGACGAGGCGGAGGAGGAGGAGGAGGAGAAGGAGGAGGAGGAGGAGAACGAGGAGGACCTCACAATCCTCCATTGTTCCTCGTTCTGGCGATTGTAGTGGTGGTGGAGAACTGGCCCATCAGGATTGGCCTGGCCCGGATCGGTGTCGGTGTGCCGCTGGCTCCGCCAGGAGCGCACACCGCACACCACACAGGAGACCACCGACCTCACCACTGGAGCTCTGCTCGGAGGAGCGCCGGCGGAGACCATGGCGACCCTCCCACCTCCCCTCCTCCTCCTCCTCCTCCTCCCTCCTCTCCTCCTCCTCCTCCTCCTCCCCCTCCTCCCCCTCCTCCCTCCTCCTCCTCCCTCCTCCCTCCGCCTCCTCCCTCCTCCTCCTCCATCTCCTCTTCCTCCATCTTTTCCTCCTCCTCCTCCTCCTCCTCCTCCCCTCTCCTCCTCCTCCTCCTCCTCCTCCTCCTCCTCCTCCTCCTCCTCCTCCTCCTCCTCCTCCTCCTCCTCCTCCTCCTCCTTCCTCCTCCCTCCCCCTCCTCCTCCTCCTCCTCCTCCTCCTCCTCCCTCCTCCTCCTCCTCCTCCTCCTCCTCCTCCTCCTCCTCCTCCTCCTCCGCCCGCGCTGGGCCCAGCCGGGCCCTCCTCTCGAGGCGGCTCCAGCCGCGGCAGCGAGAGGCCTCTGCACATCCGAGCAGCCCCAGCAGCGCAGCACCACGAGCCAGCGGCTCCAGGGAGGGCCGCCAGGGTCTCCATGGGCACTCCTCCGAAGTGTGCGAAGGGTGAGGGGGAACGATGGGGTGGAGGGGCGGGCTCAGGGCTTCGTGGGCCCCAGAAACGACGGGGCCGTTCTGGTTGCCGGTGCCGCTATGTCGCTTCTTGTGCTGCCAGCTCCGACGCCGTTCTGCTTGCTGGCTTCATCACCGTTTTTTTCCAGTAGTGGCTCCGACTCCGATCCCGGAGCCGTTTTTGTTGCCGTTCCGGGTCCCGTTTTCAAAAAACAACTTCTTCGGGAACGGTGAAAAACGGCCCTGCCGTTTCCAGGGTCCACTAAGACTCGGGGGATTATGGGGGGCGGGGACACCAACCTGGAGTCGGTCATGCGTCGCCGATAGATTGGCGATAGGCCCCCGCTTGCGAAATCGCACGCTCCTGGGCGGGGTGGGCTGGCGGGCCCCTCTCGGCGATCACTGGGTGGTTGGGGGTCGACGCATCCCCCCCTGAGCCTCTCCCCCCCCCTAACGTTGCCCCTGAGGAGCTGCCTACTCGAGGTCGCCCGCCACCGAACTCGCGTCGCCAGTCGAGGCCGTCTCGCCGCCGTCCGTGGAGGCGGCGTCGCCCAGGTCCTCCAGGCAGTGCCAAGGGGGGGTGGGGGTCGCCAACTCCTCCAGGAAACGAGCCGCCCTGGACCCCTCCCCGAGCCCCCTCATGACTCCCAAGAACGGCCGACATCAAATCCAAAACGTTCTCGATCATCGCCCCCGCTCCTCCTCGATCCTCGATTCCAAGATGGTTGTGATCCCCCCAGTGACCCTCGGTCCTGAGGGTACCGGCTCCTGGGCGCCAGGGCCTTCTCTTCCCCCAGGACCAGTTCCTCATCATGAGCAGTTGTTTGCCAGTTCCAGTGGTGGTGAACCCCTAGTGACGACACCCGCTGAGCACTGCCCGAGTCCTGGCAGGGCGCCCTCTTGCCTTGGCGGCTGGGCGCACACTGCAGCAGTGCGGGGGGCGTGGACGACGCGCGGGCGCGGCGGTCGTACATCGGCTCCGCGTCTATGTCGAGGAAGGTGTTCTTGACGACGACAGACTTCCAGAGCTCCTGCAGACATTCTCGCATCGTAGAACAGATGACGGCCGGTTTTTGACCGTGTTCGGCCTACAGATGCCATCGCCAGGCCTCGGGACCATCAAAAACGACTCGGGATGAAACACCAGCCCTGGGGAAAGGGTCGAGACTTCAGGTCGACCTCGTATTGAAAAACGAGAGCGGCACGAACCTAAGCTTTTGGAGCTCCGCGCGGATTTCTTGGATCAGCGCTGTCCCCCCTGTGAAAGTGTATGTTTAGGCAGCTGTTTATTGTTCGATCCT
>CAUYUJ010007413.1:0-5000 GCA_963575745.1 Prorocentrum cordatum | reverse complement strand
ATAAAGCCACGCTGGCTGAAGTCGACTGAGCTGTCGGCAATGGGCGCGAGGTACCAGCCAATCGTTTTGCTGATCAGTTTGTTGTCGGTGTTGCTGAGGGCGATGGGGCGGGTGGTGGCGGGCTGTCGGGCAACCGCGTACTGGTCCTCGCGCTCAGTGCCCTCGGGCAGAAAGACACTTAGTGCCACGTTAAACTGATGTGGCAAAAGGGGTGCCACTCAGTCGAGCCTCGTATAACTCGCACAGGGTTTCGTGCATCAGACGTCCTCCTTTCCACCAAACAGAATACGGGGGCCCATCAGGGCCAACGGCAGAATCCGACTGAGCCTCCAGAAGCTCGACAACGTGGTAGAACGGCATTTTCGTAACAGGGTTCGGGAGGGCTTTGTCCACAAACGGAATAAACATGTCTATGACCTCCTCCTCCACCGCCACCTCGGAGAAGATACCCTGCCAGTGAATTCGCAGCGCCTCAGCTCCTTGAGCAGGGTTAACAATCGGCATGCCTCGTGGGTCTCGAATCTGGGCCAGCCCGATCTTCCTGGATTTGGGGGACCACCCCGCCTGACGTTTCCTCAAGGCCTCAGCTCGGGCCTGCTTCTTCGAGTGGGTTTCGGGTAGCTCGTGATTCTCGTGCATGAGGTGGTCAATATGCTCGCGATTCAGAGGATTCATCAGCCCTTGGAACCCGTCGAAGTCCGAGAATTGCCCAGACCCAGTATCAATAAATCTCCGAAGATCAGGAAACCCACGGCAGGCCTTGGCGACGACGCCACCGCCCCCTCTACGAATGGCGCGCTGCGCAGCAAGCATCCACGAGATCTTCTGTATGGGGGTCGCTGAGTAAGAGCCTGCAAGTTCGGCAAGCACCGCCTGCTTCGCGGCGAAGGCAACTGACTTCACTTCAGCGAGTTTGATGGTCGGGTCGAGGTGAAAATCCACAGACGCAGCAATCGCTTCGACATGCCCAGGAAAACTGGGGCGTTTGGCAACCCAAGTCGGAATGCGCCCCTGGTTCTGGTTTCTCATCGAGGCCGGCGTGAGCCCCAAGTAGATCGGAATATGGCCACTGCAGTTGCCAACGCCAAAGACACTCCCATGCACACCTGTGGTAGGATGGAGGTCGAGAAGGGTAGACGTGTAAGCATTCGTATAGATCCGATCCAACCTCGCAACCGACTCAGGAGCCCCATTGCGATTTCGAACATGAGTGGGACATTCCTGCTCGACCTCCGCTAGACCAGGAAACTTGGCCTGGACGAAACTATCCAGGTGGTAGCAATTCGACGAATTACCTCCCGAGCGCCGCCCGTCAAGATACTGACGGTCCTCTCCAGGAGCGTAAAATTTGAAGTCGCCTCCAAAGAGAGTGAGTGCAAGCCTCGGCCCACGAACAAGACGAGCTGCTTCCGAGAGCACGTTTCTTTTCTGTTGCACACGAAGCTCAGGATCCAGATGAAAATTGATGATTTGCAAACGTCCCATAGGCCCCGAAAGCAGAAGCGAGCGGAGCCTGCCTGCCTGATGAACGCGATGCCGAGAAGAGCGAAAGAGACGAGCGAGATATTGTTGGGCGATGATATCACATCCACCAGCGTGAGCAGACTGACAGTAAGTAGTGTAGATACGATGCTGAGGTAGAGACCGTCGAAGGGTTTCGTCATCTCCTGGAGTCCCGTGCGTCTCCTGCAGAAGATCAATAGAATGCCTGGCGGAAAGAAAGTCGACTTTTTGCTGCTTTCGACGCTGGGGCCCATGAGAACCAGAAGCTCCCCCATGAAGACCACGAGAGTTCCAACTTACTTAGGTGTTGCCCAGGGAAGAAGACGCGAAGAGGCATTCGGCAGCCGCGATCCCTGCTGCTCGAACTGGAAGAAGAGCAGACAGAGGAGGAGGAGGAGGAGGAGGAGGAGGAGGAGGAGGAGGAGGAGGAGGAGGAACTGCTGGAAAATAGCCTGCCTGCCCGCACAAGACTAGCGTTTCCTGCAGCCCGCTGACGCTTCAGCGGTGGATCTATGCAACAAGGAGAAATATTATCGAGAGACGGTTGCCTGCAGCACTGCAGGCGGGCCTCCTACTGCGTGGCCGCGGTGATGATCTCCGTGGCCTTGGCGGTGTCAATCCCCCACTCCAGCAGGTTGCCGTCATTGGCATGGACGGTGAACGTGTCGCCAGGCGCCTCGGCGAGCGAAAACAGGTCCCAGACGTCGTCGGGGCTGGTGACGCACAAAATGCCCTTCGGCCCGTTCGTGCCCAGCTTGTGCGTGCACAACCCCCAGCGAGGATGCACTTTCAGCAACTTGTGGACAGGCTCCCAAGGCTTCCCCAGCGTCTTGTGCGTCTTCCTGACATCGAGCGTCTGGTCAGGACGTGCGCGGACGAGCTTCTCTTCGCCGCTGCGCGGGTCTTCCAGGTCATCAGCGCATCATTGTCCCTGGTCTTCGCGATGAAGTCCTTGGCCTGGTCGGGCTCCTCGAAGATCACCGAGTAGGCGTACTGCAGGTTGTAGAACTTTGGTTTGGCCGTCTGCTGAATCGCATGAGGCATAATCATCTTGATCTTGTTCCAGTGCATCTCGAACTTGGTTCCCATCAACTTGCGCGGGAAACCTCCGATCCACACCTTGCAAGGGTCATGCGGTCTGTCAGGTGGAGGTTCCGACGTCGCACGACGAGCTCGCTTGAGAGAACTGCCACCTTCCGAAACCCCTCCGTGCCAGGTGCTCCCAGAACAAAAGCTGACCGTCCTGCCGTTACTGCTGTTGTCGAGCTTCCGCTGTAGATTGGCCAAGTCTTCTTGGATCTTGTCGGAGAGCCTGGCATGCTTGTCAACGGTCTCAGTGATCTTATCCATCTTGGTGACGAGATCGGCGAGGCCTGTAACAGCGGAGTTCATCTTGTCGAACTTTTCCATGAGCTTGTCCATCTTGTCCTCCGCACTCGACATGGCGCGGGAGTGTTCGCCCGAGCGTCGCCGCGCAGACGCAGGGTGAACACCCAAGCCTGGGATGGTGTCCGCTCGGGCTCGACACCCAAGAACGCTTCTTCAAGAGAAGCTGCCCACTCAAGCGCCCCAGGAGGAGGAGGAGGAGGAGGAGGAAGAGAAATTGTTGGGAGGATGTCTCGAGCGAAACGCTGATTGTCCAACGAAAGTGTTTAAATCACATGGGTTTTTCAATATTTTCGCTTCTTGGGCCATCTTGGGGGTCATCCGAGTTCGCTCCGACTAGATGCCTTACAAGAGCTCTGTCCGCATCCCATTTTTTCGAGAATGTCTCAGGCGAAACGCCCGTTCTCGAGGATCCGAAAATTAGGCGAGCGATTTCGAGATCCCGATGTTTGGAGGATGTCCCGAGCGAAACGCTCATTTTTAGCATGAGGCGTCTCAAACGATAGCTCCCAACATTCCGATTTGGCGAGGATGTCTCAGGCGAAACGCTCATTCTCCAGATCCGCCAGGTGAAAACCACAGGCGAACCCCGCCACCACTCCCCCCCTGGACCCCCCCACTTGATAAATGTTTTCCCCTCCGGGCCGGTATACAACGTCCATCGCGCGACTCTTCGAGTCTAAGCGCGCTTCCCGTCATCCGCCAGGGTCGGACCACGGAGGTACCCCGAGCCCTTCCCCTCCTGGACCTCCCCAGTTGATAAACTTCCCTCCAGGCCGGGACCAACGTCCATCGCGCGACTCTTCGAGTCTAAGCGCGCTTCCCGTCAAATCCGCCAGCGAGGTGCCGTATGGGATCCGTAGCCTTTAGTAAGAAAGAATGAAGCCCCAGAACCAACGGTGCACGCCGGAGGCGCTTCCCGTCATCCGCCAGCGCAGGCCCCGTGCAACCTCTTGGAGGCTTCTGTGACCCTCTTGGACTGTCCAGGCGTCTCTCGAAGGTCTGTGGGGGTCTCTTGGGCTGTCTTGGCGTTATCTTGGACTGTCGTGGGGCTCTGGGGGCCTGATTGGGGCCCGTGGGGAGCATTTTGGGAGCCTTTTGGAGGCTTCTGTGACCCTCTTGGACTGTCCAGGCGTCTCTCGAGGGTCTGTGGGGGCTCTCTTGGGCTGTCTTGGCGTTATCTTGGACCGTCTCGGGGATCTCTTGGCCAGTCCTGGGGCCTCTTCGCGTTTAGGCGCCTCTTGGGGGCCTTTTGGGGGTCTCTTGGGCCGTTTCGGGGGTCCCCTGGGGAGCCTTTTGGGGCTCTTTGGGGCCGTTTTGAAGCTCTCCGGGAGCGACTCCAAGACAATGCCGGTTCGGAGTTCCCTCCTGAGCCGATTTTTCGAGGATGTCTCGAGCGAAAGGCCATGTATCCGGAACCTGACCGGACAAGAACGGGAAGCGCCGTTTTTTATTCATCACGTGCGTCAGAGACCGTATTGGCGAGAACGTCAGAGAAACCCATAAACGCAACAGAACAGACTAAATGATGGCCTGCCGCGCTGGTCTGTCGAGGTAGTCTGCTGCCCTGGCCACATCATGGTGTCGATACCGTGCTTTTCTCTCGGCCACGCGGGCCCCCACCCGTTGTCGCCCAGCCTACTTTTTCTGTTCCAGCATGTCTTGTCATTTGTTTGTCCGTCGTCGTCGTCGCGTGCCTTTCCTTTGTCGTGGTCGTCGTTTTCATTATAATCGTCCGCTGTTGCCGTTCTCGCTGTCGCCGTCGTTATCATCTTATGATTGCGGTCGTTTTTCTGATTGTTTTTTTGTTGTTGGATTCCATGTTCGGTTGGTGTTTGTGTTATGTTTGTGGTCGTTTTCTGTCATCGTTTTTTGTCGTAATTTTGGAGATCGTTATTGACGAAGACGACGACGACGACGACGACGACGACGACGACGACGACGACGACGACGCCGTGCTCCTTTGGGGTCTGCCTTGCTACTGTGGGGTCTGCCGTGCTCCTGTGTGGTCTGCCGTGCTCCTGTGGTTTGCCTTGCTCCTGTGTGGTCTGCCGTGCTCCTTTAGGGTCTGCTCTGCCGTGCTCCTGTGGGGTCTGCCGTGCTCCTGTGGG
>CAUYUJ010007412.1:0-46974 GCA_963575745.1 Prorocentrum cordatum | reverse complement strand
CGACGGAGGGAGCGCTTGTTTAGGGCGGAGAAGGGTGTGCAGCGGCCGAGCCACCGTGCAGGTACCCAAGCCCAGCGGTCGCGGGATGGACTATGCATGGCGCGAAGATCGTGACGCAGCAGCGGCAGCGGCCTCCGACGAAGGAGACGGCGTAGCAGCAGCAGCAACCGATGCAGCGCCCCAGCAGCATCGATATAACAGCGCACGACGAGGAGGCTGCACGTGCTGCAGGATGGGGCGTCGGCGCCGTCCCGAGCAGCAGCGCGCAGGTCATTGATGGCGTTGAGGTGTGAATGAAGCCGCTGCCGTGCCTGCCAGCCTCGCCAGGATCGCGCCGCCCAGTGGCACTGTGCCAGTATCGCGCCACCCGCAGCGGAGGCGCACTGCGCGAGCCTTCGATTGCGCCCGCCTGCAGGACTGGGAGGGGGCCTCGGCGCCCCAGGCTGCCCCCCTGAAAGAAAGGGGGCTAGTGTCCATATACTACCCTAGGGGCCCTTTTCGAAGCGCAGAGCCCCAGCTGGGGCACTCGAAGACCTGGGCCCCCCACTTGCCTGTGCCGTCTTTTACCTCCTCCTCCCCCTCCTCTGTCCTCCTCCTCCTCCTCTGCCTCTGCCTCTGCCTCTGTCCTCCTCCTCCTCTGTCCTCCTCCTCTTTCTGTCCCTCCCCTGGCGGATGGGAGAAGGAAAGGGGACAGACGGGGCGACGGCCTGAGAGGGTGGATGGGGCGTGGAGGAGCGCGGGGGTTGGCAGGGGGAGGGGGCAAGCAGGAAAAGGAAAGAAGCGAGCGCAGATAAGGGGAAGGAATGGCAGGATGGAGCAGCATGTGGCGGATGAGAGGATAAGGGGAACGCGCAATGACATAAACATAAAACTCGGAGGCCCGCGCGGATTTCTCGGATTGGCGCTGGACTTCCCTGGCGGCGCCTCTGGCGCCCGGATCCGAGAAGTCCGCGCGGACTTCCGAGTTGCTCTGCTTATGTCATTGTTCGTTCCCCTAGATGGAGCAGGATGGGGCGGAGGAGAGGAGCGGACGGGAGGGTACGGGAGACACGGGGGATGTGGGATTGATGGAGGGAGGGAAGGCGGGAGAAGGAGAGACCAGCCACGCGCAGAGGAGGGTTAGGGGGAGGGGGACGGCTTCTTAGACGGAGGCTGCTTCTTAGAAGGCGCGGGCCTCGTCTGTAGATTCACAGATGTAGGGCCAGCGCCTTCTAGAAAGCAGCCTCCTTCTGAGGGGCCCTCCCCCTACCCCACACCTACCCCCTTGTGCGCGCCGCCAAGCAAAAGGGAAGAAGAGAAATGATGGAAGAGAATCGCGGCTACTGTCAGCCCGCATGGTAAGGATGGGCAGCGTTTCCAAGGGTACCGTTGTATGTTTGCCTTCTCGGTCCATACTTGGCCACTTCGAAGTCGGCGTTCCAAGCCCTTTGCACCCTTATCGCGCATCCTTATGATACGGGCCGGTTGTATGCGAGGATGGGTGACAGGCGTATCGAGCGACAGCAGCACACGCGCACGAACGCGCGCCCGCGCAACAATTTGCAGGACTCCGCGTGTCCCGACCGAGCGGCCGCGTCCTCCCCCCCGCGTGTCCGGGAGGTCAGCAACTATTCGGTGGCCCAACTTATGGACAAGTTCCGCATCACTGACTGCGAGGCCCGCTTCCCCGCCCGCTCCTCGCGCTCCACCGTTGCGCTCCTGGCAGCTGGGAGGAGGAACAGGAGCAGGAGGAGGAGGAGAAAGAGTCTTGGTATCGCTCGGACGTGTGCACTTTTTCTCGGCGGGGATGATTAAGGAGCATCCTGGATCATCCTGCGGAAAAAAAACCACGCACGAGACCGAACAAAGCACAGGGAACGTCCGAGCGATGGCCAGGAGTGGGCGGAGGGGAGGATCGGCGGCGAGCGAGGGGGGGGAGTGAGAAGGAGAAGGCCTTCTCAGAAGGTGGCGGGACTTCTCAGGAGCCCTCGCGCCTCCTGGGAAATATTCGCTGTGTCTTCGGGGAAGGCTCAGAGAAAGAACTGACAGAGCCGAGGGGGCTTCGGAGCCTTCTGAGACGGTCCCCTCCTTCCCACGTCCCCCCCTCGCTCGCCGCCGAGAGGAGGAAGAAGGGGAATAAGGAGGTCCCGAGTGACGAACCGCGAGCCCGAACGAAAGGAGCCGCGCCAGCGAGTGTCAGGCGATCGCAAACATGGATCAAGGGGGCGTGGATCAGCGACGAGGGTCCCGTTTCCATGGGGAATCGCGGATTTCCGCCGCCAAACGGGGCGGCACCCGCCGCATTTTGGGGGAGGGCACCTCCCCCGATCCATGGATTTGGCGACCGCGCGCCAAAGCCATGGATCGCTCATCCATGCCTGCGCGCCCCCATCCTCCATCCTCCATCCTCCATCCTCCATCCTCCATCCTCCATCCTCCATCCTCCATCCCCCATCCCCCATCCCCCATCCCCCATCCCCAATCCCCAATCCCCTCCCCCTCCCCCTCCTCCTCCTCCTCCTCCTCCTCCTCCTCCTCCTCCTCCTCCTCCGCCTCCTCCTCGGCGAGACACGTTGCTGCCTCGCACCGTGTGTGTGTGTGTGCTCCGCTCCCTCGGAGGAGGGCCGGCCGACACCGCGCGCGTCGGCTCTCCCGCACCGGGCCCAAGCCCGCTCCACACTGGTACACAGTGGAGGCCCATGCCCAGAAGCACCCTCCCTCCTCCCCTTCCTCTCCTCCTCCTCCTCCTCCTCCTCCTCCTCCTCCTCCTCCTCCTCCTCCTCCTCCTTTTTCTCCTCCTCCTCCTTTTTCTCCTCCTCCAGGGTGCCTCTTGGGTTTCGATGGTTTGTTCTGCCATGGAAAGCGTAGCGTTCCCACACCAGAGATCCATGGACGCCCTGGGCTCTCAGGGTTGGGTCTCTTGCGGAAGGTTTCTTGCGGACTGGCCCCCACTGTACCCGGACCCCTCCCGAGGTCCATCCTGGCTTTTCCGGGGCGGATCCAGCCGTGGCGACGAGAATCGAAGAAGAGGAAACGCGACATAAACATGAATTGTCGGCGCTCCGCGCGGATCTCTTGAATCTGCGCTGGGCCCTCCCCTGGCGGCGCCTCCGGCGCCTCCCCCTGGCGCGCCCCACGCGCCAGGGAGGGGGTGGCCAGCGCAGATCCAAGAACTTCGCGCAGAGCGCCGAAAGTTAATGTTTACGTAAATGTTGTCAAAGTTTCTGATTATGTTCCAGTTGATGTATGTTATGTTTTTCCAGATGTTTGGTTCCAGATCTGATATGTTTGCGCATGTTGTGTTTATGATAGCTATGCCATCGATGTTTGCAAGAAGCCACCAGGACTCTGCCACTGAGGAACAAGAATGATGGTGTTGGCAGGGAGATGGTGCTTATCACCATCTTGTTTCTTTCCTCTTCCATCCACAGACCATCGCAGGAGGTGTTATTGTCAGGCCGTTGGCTCCCTCGCAATCAAGGATGGCTAAATTTCTTTGAGATTTTGCATGTGACACAGAAGGAGTCGTTACACCGCTCATGCTGGACGAGGGCTGATGAGTCTGTTTTCCACCACCACCATATTGGAGGAGGGAAGGAGGTGGAGGAGGAGGATGAGGAGGAGGACGAAGAGGAGGAGGAGAAGGAGGAGTAGGAGGAGGAGGAGGAGAGGAGGAGTAGGAGGAGGAGGAGGAGGAGGAGGAGGAGGAAGAGGAGGACCCCTTCCACTCCTACTTATGGTGGTGGTTGTGGAAAACAGGCCCATCAAGGACGAGCCACGACATCGAAGAAGGACAAGACCACCTTATCGTATCGAATGTTGTCTTGTCTTAACTACGCTTGCCTTGCCTTATCTTCTCGCGTCTCACTGTGTATCTCAGCATGTTTGGCGTATTACTACAGTGTCCAGCTCCACGTTCTCTAGTCTCCAGTCAGACTTGCACTAACATGTCTGGCCGTCATACAGGAGCATCTGGCAGCAGATGCACTAAATTGTCCAGCCGCCGCACTTGCACTGAAGTGTCCAGCCGCAGGTGCACGAAAGTGCCCAGCCGCACTTGACCTAACCGCCCGTACGGTGACGTGCCCCACCTAACTCTGCGCCCCGGGTCCACTGTCGACGGCCCCGGGGGGCCGACAACGGCTTCGGGGGCGGCCGGGTGAGGGGGGGGGCACGGCTGCGGTTGAGTCGGGCGTGTCCCTGAACAGGAGGAATATTCAAAATTAGTTTTTGAAATAGTCTGGGGGCGATGTTTGATATATTCTTGGTACTTTTGAATATTTGTGGAGCATTTCTTATTTGTCATCCAAAATCGGCCTGCAGGGGGACATGCCCGACCTAGGACTAGGGGGGGGAGGGATATCATGGCGGGCGCCATGGTGCCTCCCCAGATGTCTTTGCGCCGCTTCTTACGGAGGAGGGGAGCAACTGATGGACATTCTCGTTCTCCCCAAGTTCAAAGTGGGCACGCTCGGGGGAGACTGCGGTCGAAGTGCAGTTCATCAGGTCCACCACCAACTTTGAGCGTTGGGGGGAGGGAGAGGCGTTGACTGATGAACGTGGCATGCGTGTTCGTTTTTGTTTGATCCCGCGGCTTGTATCAGGGCGGGGGCCATGATACCTCCACAAATTTCACTGCCCCATCCCCCCCCGGGCCGCGCACGTGCCGCTGGCCACGATTTGCGCCCCCCCTCCTGGACGACCCCCTCTTGGCCGCCTCCGACGGTTTCCGATGGGTATGTCGCCTACATGTGAAGCGCTCAAGAATCGTAAAAGATAGTTTGGTGGCGATTTTCCGTGACCTTTTTGATTATATATATGTATATGAAATGCATGTGCTTGGTTTCTTTTCAAAATATCCCTGTCGAAGGACGTGCCCGACGTAACTTCAAGCACTGGGTCCACTTTCGACGGCCCACGGGGGGCCGAAAACGGTTCCCGAGGGCAGGAATACACGGCGGGATTGCCGACGCCGCGTCGCTCGAGGAGAAAGCACATGCGCCTGAAGATTCGACGGCTTCACGCCAGCGTCGCCGACACAGCGCCGACGTCGGCGACGCATCGACGATACATCGCCGATGCATCGCCGATGCATGGGCGATGCGGCGCGGTCCTCAGACCCCGTCCACTCCGACCCCATCTGGGAGGCCTGTACACTTGAGTCGGGCCTGTCCCTCCACAGGGGGAATATTCAAAAATGGTCAACCCATAGTCTGTTGACTATTATTTTGGATTCCCTCGGGCATCTTTTGGGACGGTTTTTAGTATGTTTTATTTTTCGTCCAAAATCCCCCTGCATGGGGGACAGGCCCGACCTAGCTGTGCACGAGCACAAACTTTTGACGCTGCGCGCGCCGCCCGTCGTGCGCCCCGACGGGCGGGGCCAAGGGGCGCCCGCGGCGGGCGGGGGCGTTTGGGGGCCCTCGGCCGCCTCGGGCTGCCTGCGGTTTGCACAAGGGGCGCCCATCGAGGCCGCGAGGTTCGTGATCCGCGCGTCGGAGGAGGAGGAGTCCAGTGGAAGCTCGCACCAAGAAGCCATATGCTTTTCGTCAGGGTATCCCGGGTTTCTTCGCTCCTCGCGCTACGCGGTGGCTTCCCGCAGCCGCTGAAGGAGCTGCTGCGTTCATGGTGCTCCGGGTTTTCCCTCAGGTGCACCTCGCGCACGGGTTCGCAGGGTTGGGTTTCTTGCGAGGGTTTCTTGCGGCCGCGCCCGCACTGTAGAGGTCTTGGTGGTCCTTTGGACTTTTTTCGGCGCGTCTCTGATGCCTCGGAGGAGCCTCTTTGAGCCTCGCTGGTCTCTCGTGGGGGCCTCTTCGGGGCCGCTCGAGGGCCTCCCTGGTGATGCTGGGCGCCTCCCCGGCGACGCCGGCTGGGTGCCACTGTGGGCTCTCTTGGGGCCATTTGGGAGGAGACCGATCACAGGAGGGGAGGTGAGAGATCTAGGCCCCCCCCTTCGGAGGCTCCACATGGGCTCTGGAGGTCGTCAGGGCCTTTTTTTTGCGGGAAATGTTTATATCCATATCCAGGGCGTCTTGGACTTTCGTGGAAGGGGCGCCGCAAGGCCGAGGCGCACTGGATATGGATAAAATTCGAGCCTCTAGTAGGGGCCTGATGTTTATCCATATCCACTGCTCCGAAGCTTTCTGGGGAAGGGAGCCCGAAACCCCACGCTGCAGTGGATATGGACACAAGTTCTGCCCGCATTTTTGGCTTCATCCCTGGCCTTGCCCTCTCCATGCCTTGCTTGCTTCCGCAGCTGCGCAAAAAGGGGTGTGCAGGACGCGGCACGCCAGAGACACTGGCCCCGCGCGGCGTCGATCGCTCGCACGTCGGCCTTTGCCTTCCCGAGCCTGGAAGCAGAAGAGCTTGGCGGCGTAGAAAAAAGGGGGCCGTCTGCACCGACATCGGCGGGTAAGCTGCTCGCGTAAGCTGCTCGCGCGTTAGCGCCCTCGTTTCCTATGTGGCGTGCCGCGTCAGCGACCCGCGCAAACCGCCGCGTAGGGTCGGCGCCGGGCCTATCCTGAGCGCCGAGAGTTGATGCTCACGTGGCCTCTTTCTTGTCTCTCTGTGGCTGAATCCGTCCTCCTCCTGAGCCTGCCCTGCGGGCTCCTTTGTGCTCTGAGAGGTTACTTGGCGTCTTCGGCTGGCTGCTCCTGCCCCGTCAGTTGCAGTCTTCTCTTGTACTCCGACGCGGGTTCGACGCGGGTTCCGACGCGGATTCGACACGGACTCGACACGGGCCCGACCCGGATTCGATATACGGACGGGCTCGACGACACGGATCCGACGTGGATCGTGCCGCGACGGGACAGGCGAAAGGTCCCCCGAAGACGCAGCACAAGGGACCGCCCGGGAGGGCGCAGGAGGGTTTGGTGGCAAACCATCGGAGCCTCGTACACGTTCGTAATTCCGTCTCTGGCGTCGATTCGCGTTTTGAAGTCGATGGAACAGCGCCGATGCAGCGTCGGTTGGCGTCGATCTAGCGTCGACTTAGCGTCGATCTAGCGTCGATTCGCAGGAGCCGACAAGATGGTGCGGGAGGCTCCCGTGAGTTGCCGCCGAAGGAGGGGCTCCCTGGAAAGCTGGCGCGAGGCCCAATCCCAAAACTCGGCGCGAGCTCCCGCTGCGAGCATCCGACGAACGCCGCACCGTCAAGACTCGGGGCGCGCCCGCCAAAAATCGCCGGCAAGCCCGAGTGCCTCCACGGCCTGGGGCCTCCGGTGGGGCTCCCTATATGGGGCCACGAGCCGTGCGAGCGGGGTGTGCCGGCATGGGTACGGCTGCGCCACGCGGACCCTGCCACCGGGGCCTCCGGCGGGGCTCCCTATGGGGCCACGAGCCGCGTGAGGGGTGTGCCGAGATTCGGGCCGGACGAAGGGGGGGGATAGGGAAAGGGGTGGATACGAAATCGTCTGCATGCAGCTGGTTTCGGCCCCGCCGCCGGGCCCCTTCCTCGATGCATGGGCGCCTCCCGGCGCCGGGAGGCGCTGGGAAAATCAGCCACGAGAGCTGATGCTCCAACCCCCCCCCTTGGCTATCCCCCCCTTCCGCCCGGCCCGAGAGATGTCAGGAGGGGAAAAACACACAGACACAATTAATCGTCGATTCCCAGAAAATATGGGAAAATATGGGAAGTGGGGGGGAAGACAAAAAGCAGCTAGAAAATATGGAAAAATATGGGGCGTAATTATATTTGTGTGTGTTTATTTGTGTGTCCTGGGGCCCCTTCAATGCGGGGCGCTGCCTCTCCGAAGCGAGGGCCCCCCCCCGCACGGGCGGCCTCCGCTTAGCCGCGGGCCCGAGGGCGCAGCGGGCCCGCCCCCCCGAGGAGTGGGGCGCCGCCTACGCCGGGGGCCGCCAGCAGGCCGCGGGCGCGCCGCCGCCGCCGCGGCCCCCCCTGCTGCGCTCTCGCGCCGCGGCCGCGGGGTGCGCTCCGGGGCTGTCTCGTGGGGGTTCGGGGAGCAGTGGCGGAGCGCCCCGGCGTGCCTACAGAGAGTCCTGCCAAACACTGTTCTCAGAACCTGTTGTGTTTCCCGCGCAATGTTCGTAGAACATGTCTGGCTGGGGCTGTCTTCTTTTAACACGTCGGGCGGATGTTCTAAGAACCGTGGTTTTGTTCTTACAACGTTTTTGGGTTCTAAGAACACTTCGTGGTAGGACTACGGGAATGCCGGGATAGCCGGTCCCTGCTCAAGTTCGGGGCGAAGGTCTAGGCCTCCCACACGGGGTCGGAGCATAGATGGGGTCGCAGGATCGCTCCGCACCGCGGGGCCTCGGCGGTGAGGCTCGATGTGGAGCCCGCGTTTCTCCACGCCGACGGCGCCGATGCACCGCCCATGTCGATGATGCATCGCCTGTGCATCGCCGATGCATCGCCGATACATCGGTGATGCATCGGCGATGTATCGGCGATGCGGCGCGGTCCTCCGACCCAATCTACTCCGACCCCATCGAGGAGGCCTCTAGAACCGTGCAGACCTCTTGGAAATCAGACGCAGGTGTTCATGTTGATCGACTCGCGAAGCGCGGCCCGCGGAATCGGATGGTTGTGTTTGCAGTCGCCAATTTCGGTTCGAACACTGGAGTTTTGGGGTCCTGGAGCGCCGCCACGTCGCATGGGAAAAACGTGCGCTCGATTTCGAGGAGGGTTGTAAGACTCGAGTGCGCCGGAACTCGGATTTGCCGACGCTTTCTGACGAGCGCATGTTCATGGGTTTTGGCGGTGCAGTTTTCGTGGGATGCTCTTGCGGCGGGAGCTCGCGTCAAGTTTCTTCGATTGGGTCGCGCCATTTTCATGATGGCCCCGTCAGGCCAACCCGAGTCCCCCGAAGGGTGTGTGGCACGGCATGTTCGCGTCGTGGCGACGCGGGGGCGACCCCGCGGCGAGCGTTCCAGGCTTGAGGCCGCCAGCGGCCCAGAATCAGGCGTTCTAGAGGTACGCGATCGTCCAGTGTCGAGCGATCTCCGCGGCGTCAGGAACCAACGCCGGGGTCGTCACGACACGGATATGCCTCGGCGGCGAGCGAGGAGGGAAGTGAGAAGGGATGGGCCTTCTCAGAAGGCTCGGAAGTCCCCGGCCTTCTGAGGATTGTTCTGAGCCTTCCCCGCAGACACGAAAGAACGCCTTTCAGAAGGCGCGAGGGCTTCTGAGGAGTCCCGCCGCCTTCTGAGAAGGCCTTTTCTTTCCTCACTTCCAGCCCCTCCTCCTCCTCCTCATCATCCTCCTCCTCCTGCTCCTCCTCCTCCTCCTCCTCCTCCTCATTCTCCCTCTCCTCCCTCTCCTCCCACTCCTCCTGCTCCTCCTCCTCCTCCTCTTCCTTCTCCTCCCCCTCCTCCTCCTCCTCCTCCTCCTCCTCCTCCTCCTCCTCCTCCTCCTCCTCCTCCTCCTCCTCTCAAGCAACTTCGGCCCAGGCTTCCTTGCCCAAGCCTGCTCCAGGACCTCCCCGTGGTGCTTGAGGCATTATGTCGCGGCTGTCGCATGTTCGACCGCTTCTGACATCAACAAACACTGGAGTTTAGCTGTGCTACGGGATGGGTGCCGACGAGTGGCACCCAAGGCTTACCCCGCGAGAGCTCAAAGCCCGGCGGGCATGGGCACAGTGGTCGGCTGAGCAAGCCATCCACCGCCTGACCCGCGAGGTGGAGCAGCTCCGCAAGATGCAGCATACCAGACAGTGACAGCCTCCGGAGAATATGGCATGGACGTGAGGGCTGGAAGAGCAGTGGCTACAACCGACACGTCATTGCGAGATGCGCGAGGCGAAGTTGGAGCCCAACACTACAAGCCAAGCCCGTGGTCCAGCCAACGTGTGCGAGAAGAGGGAAGGCGAATTTGGAGCCCAATGTGATCATCTACGATTCTGGCATCAGGGCATTTTTGGGGCGAATTCACAGCCCGACGTCGCCAGTGATTCTCGCACAGTGTATCCGGAGCCACCCCAGACACCTCATTGCGAGAAGCGGAAGGCGAAGTTGGAGCCCGACATTACATGCTGAGTCCCTGATCCAGCCACCGTGTGCGAGATGACGGAAGGTGAAGTTGGAGCCCGACGTGATCATCTGCGGGTCTGGGATCAGGGCATGCACGAGGCGAAGTCGCAGCCCGCCGTCACCATTGAACCGTGCACGGTGTATTCGGCGCCATCTCAGACACCCCACTGCGAGAAACGTGTGGCGAAGTTGGAGCCCGACACTACTGGCTTAAGACTAAGTCCAACCAGCGTGTGCGAGATGACGGAAGTGACGACAAAGTGGAAACCGACATTGTTAGCCTTGCCCTTGATCCAGCCAACGTGTGTGAGAAGAGGGAAGGCGAAGTTGGAGCCCGGCGCGTGTGCTTCCAGACACCGCATTGCGAGCAGCGCGTGGTGGAGTTGGAGCCCGACTGTCCTAACCCAGCCAACGTGTGTGAGATGAGGGAGGGCGAAGCTGGAGCCCGACGCGGTCATCTACGATTATAGGGATCAGGGCGCGAACGAGGCGACGTCGCAGCCCGACTCCACATGTGCGCGATGCACCTCTGGCGCGCTGTCTTTCTCAGGGCGCAGGAGACGCCAATTCAGTTTGCCAGATTGGGTGGTCAATGCGCGGACATGTCTTTCCAAGAAAACAAGTCAGCCCACACGAGTCTCCCATAATGCCGACGGGGTAAGGGGCACTGATCAACAAGACCCCTCGGACGCCGTGGCCGCGTGCCGCACAGGCGAACGGGGTGCTGATCATCAAGAACCCCCGGACGCCTCGGCCGAGCGCCGCACAGCAGGATCTGCATGGTGGGAAGGTCTTGCTCGTGTATCTCGCGCCTGGCTTACATACCCTGTCTGCTCCTGTTGAGGGCACTACCGAATAGCCGGTGGTGCCGACCGCGGGAGCCGCCGTGGCGGCTCCTCGAAGCTGGGAGTCCTGCGAAGCCCGTGCGAGATTTTTCCCCTTCGTGGCGGGCCGTCAACCTCTTACATTCCCAGTGGTACGGCTGTGACAGACTGGTCCACTGCTGCCTGAAAACAGAGCAAAAGGGAGCAATATTGCAAGCACGTGTGAATTCCTCCGTGGATTTGGTCATTCCACCTTCTTGCGAAACGGCTATTATGCTATTCTATTGTTTCCATCCGCGTTTCGCTTCCTGGCTGTCTGGAGGGGAGGGGCGAAGCTTCTGTGCACGGCTTTCTGTAATTTAGTGAGGCAACCATACGAGGTATCGGATGTTCCTCGTGTTTCTCGGTCCTGTCTACCAGTTTTGGGGCGTGGTGTCCACCTTCCATGGCGACTTCATAGGCTTCTCGTGCCTTGCTGACCTGGAGAAGCTCAGAGACCTCGTGGTAGAATCATATCGCTACGCGATCAAGCAGAGTCTCCAGTGTCTCCAGAGTCTCCTCCTCCTCCTCCTCCTCCTCCTTCTCTCGCTGCCCCCCTCGCTCCCCGCCGATGTTCGTCGACGGCCGCACGAGCAGCAGGCAGCGGTCGAGCAGCGGCGGAGAGCGCGCCGGGGCGCAGCAGAGCGCACGACGGGCGGTTGGGGCGCGAAGAGGCGCGGGGCGGCGCGAGGGGCGCTGGGTGAGCGAGGGAACCACGCTCGGGCCACGGAAGTCTTCGCTGGCGGGCGGGAGAGCAAGGCGAGGTTTGAGTCGTGCCTGTCCTTCTACAGGAGGAGTACTCGAAAATATTCTAAACATAATCACGGGACGGTTTTAAACAAACGTTTTGTGGAGGCTATGTTTGTATTGTTCCTTGGCCTTTTTAATCTTTCCTCCAAAATCCGCCTGTAGGAGGACACGCCCGACTTAGGGCGAGGTACAGGAGCACGAGGGCAGAGCCGGACATGCAGCGCGCGAGACAAGAAGGTCGTCGTTCTCTCTTGCTCGTTGTTTTGCCGATGGGCGCGGGCCCTCTCCCCGCCCCCCCCCCATGGAGAGTAGTCGGGGGTGGATCGACCTCCTACCCTGACACGTCGGTTGAGGAATTGGCCGTTTCCGGGCCGCGAGAGGGCGTCGCGGCCGTCATTTCTGCGGGTCCGGGTCCGTCGTTTTCGGCCCAGGCCGTTTTCACCGCCGAAGTAGAGGTGGGCTGTTTTCTGGCGCCTGCTTCGGGCCGGCGGGGCTTCCCCCCCCACGGGACGCGCTGCTGCAACACGGGCGCATCAAGCAGAGGTCCGGGGCCGGGCCTCCCCCGCTCTCCCCCTCCCCCTTCCGCCCAGTGTCGAAACGCTGAAAGAGAAAGCGCTCACAAGGGCGACGGCGATCCAGACAACATCGCCAGTCGACGCGAAGCCAAAGCCAGGCGCAAGGATGCCGACGCCGTCTTTCACGCGTGTGTCGTCAGGCGCGGCCCACAAGCCTTCAGGAGGCATCGGAGGCGGTTACCCACTGAGCAATGACCTCACAGTGCTGCTGTTGCCGTTACCGATCGTCCTCCACGCGCACCCGACCTCGCATCCAGAACCCGACCCAGAGTGTTCTCATCTCTCATGCGATGTCATCTGAGCGACGTAGAAAACTTGCTTTTCTGCGCCAGCGTTGGCGCGTAAGCTGCCCGCGTAAGCTCTCGCGTAAGCGCCTTCGTCTCCAATGTAGCATGCCGCGCCGGCGGCCCGCGACAGCCGCAGCGTAAGGTCGCCATGCCATATCGCGCAAGACGCGCGTCTTGTCATCGCTCATATGTTGCTTCGTAATCTCTCTTTTCTCCTTCCGCCTCCCCCTTCCGACATATCTCACGCAGCGGCGAAGCGCCCGGGTTTGCCTATAGGCCCAGCAAAGAATTTTCAAATAACCGATTCTGGTTTGCGCGACATGTTCCTAGAAGATGTATGGTTGATACTGTCTTGTTTTAGTGTATCTCACTTTTTGTTTCTTAAAACTTGTTAATGCTCTTAGAACATGTTTGGGTTCTACGAACATGTCGTGGTTGGTCAGTAGGACTGCAGGGACGGTCGGTCCCTGCTCAGATATCATGTTGGAGAAGAGTTCCGAGGCATGTCTCGGAGATACTTGGGCTCCTTTCGAGGACTCCAGAGGCATGACATGAGGAGGGACCTTCCTGGAGACCGCCGAGGAGAAAGAGGAGTAGAAGTAACAGGAGGAGAATAAGGGTGGAGCAGAAAGGAGAAGGTTTCTTGCGTGGCGTCGATTCATTCGTCTTGTGTGACGTCGACTCATTCGGAACCTCCTTTGGCATACTTTGATCTCGCAATGTCCTGCTGGGAGGACCTCCCTCCTCCCCGCAGGTTGCTCCCTTCCTCCCCCCCTCCTCCCTGACCTCTCCGCCTTCCTGCACCCTCCTCCCTTCTCCCCGCTAATGCTTGCTCATCCCTCCTCCTTCATCCTCTCTCCCTCCTCCCTTCTCCCTGCTTTCTCCTCCGTCCTCCCGCCTATCTTGGCGCACTCCCACAGACAACCTTCTCACATCGGGGAAATGGAGGAAGAGGAGGCGGAGGAGGAGGAGGAGGAGGAGGAGGAGGAGATGGAGGCAAGGGGCATAGTCAAGACGTTCGAGCATGGACATCTGTGGATTCAGGAGCTGTTCGGGATCCATTGGCAATCCTTCATGCATCGAATTCGTCCTGAGGTTCCCCGAGCACCTCGGCGCTCCTTTGGCAAACTGTGAGCTTAGTTTTGGTGTTTGTTCAAGGTTCCGCGTGGCAATGCTTGTATTGAATGCGGGAGTTGATTTCCCATTCGATGCGCACCCGTAGGGCCTATGAAAGGACGAGATGAGGCTAGCGAGCAAAGGAGGAGGAGCAATATCGGAAGTAGCGGATAATAGGGGGGGAATGAGTAGGAGGAGAAGGAGGAGGACGAGGAGATGAAGGAGGAGATGAAGAATAAATGGAAGAATGGGAAGTAGGAGGATGATGAGGAGGATATGGACGAGAGGAAGCAGGAGGATGAGGAAGGGTGATGGGGTCGAAGTAAGCAGGAAGGAGAGAGAATGGAGGAGTAGGACGAGGAGGAGGAGGAGGAGGGGATGATGAGGAGGAGGAGGAGAAGGAGGAGGAGGAAGAAGGATCAGGAAGGAGCAGGAAGAGGACGACGACGGTGAATGCCCGACTATGCGGTGCCGCCCCACCAGAAAGAGTGGAACTACCTGAAGTACTTAGAGACCAGCCACTCCTGCTCCGGCTGGTGCTACCCAGGCAGGGCATCCGCCTCGGAGGGACGGGGCCCAAGTCCTCCTCAGCGCCTCTCGACGGCGTGTAGCGAGCTTCAGTCGCACCCTGGCCAGGGCAGGGCGTGCCCCGTTGGTTCGAAGAGCACAAGACGGCACAAGCCCAAACTCTTGGAGCTCCGCGCGGGTTTCCTGGCTCGGTGCTGGGCCCCTCTGGCGGTGCTTCCGGCGCCGCCCCCGGCGCCCTCCGCGCGCCAGCCAGGCAGGGGAGGTGCAGCGCAGGTCCAAGAGATCCGCGCGGGCCTGCGAAGGTGTGCGGTTGTGCAGTTGTGCTTCCTCTGTCCTGGCCTGGGCAGGGTGTGTCCCGTCGTTTGTGGTGCACCCGATGACTGATCAAGGGCGCCCTCGAGGGCGCGATGTTGTTCGCGCTTCGCGCTTCGCGGTTCGGCTCCGAGTCCTCCTCATCCTCCTCTTCTCCCCTGGGAGGCGGCGCGAGAGCGCGAAGGTCTTTGCACTTCGCGCTTCGCGCTGCGCGAAGCGCGAAGTTGGGAGCCCTTGCTGATGCGCACGCTGACTGATTACGTGCACGCTATGCCGTGTTGGTGATCCTTGTGCCCTGCTCCCCTTCTCCCGTGTTCTCCCCCTCTCTCCCCCTTCCCTGCCAGAGTAGGGGGCCACATGCGGGCCCTGCCCCTACCCGCCGCGATTTCTGAGGGGGAGGGTGGGGTTCACTTCGCTCGGGAGCTCCCGGGTGGAGTGAACCCCACCCTCCCCCTCAGAGATCGTGGGGGGTAGGGGTAGTGTCCGCACATGGCCCCCTCCAGGGCTCTGCTGGATAAAAAGTGTGCCGTTGATCCTGGGCCCCTCAGGGCGGCCGGGCGGCCAGCCGACCCCGGCGTGTTTGAAACCCGCCTACGGTCCTGTCTTTTGGAGGCCGCTTGTTGCGCAAGTCCGTCCTCGGGCTGCACATTCCAAGGGATCGGAGAGCTTCGTGAGGTATCGTGTATGTGTGCATGCCGTTGTTACAGCGGCGTGGTCACGTGCGGCATCATGCCTGCCCGCGCGAGGTTGGAGTGCAGTTGAGCTGGGCCGAGTTGAGAATTTGTTTTTCACGGGCTTACGCAGTACCGCCGACCCCTTGGGGCCAAGCTGTGGGGCCAGCGACAAACGACGGAGCGGGTAGGTACGGCTCCGAAAGCTAATTCGATGTCCCTTCGCTCTCTCCGTCTTGGACACAACCGTGGGGCCCTATATAGTGCCGCTTGGGGTGCCTCTTGGGGTCTCATGTGAGCATTTTGAGGGCCTCTAAGATGCCTCTTCGGGGGCCCTTGTGAGATGCCTCTTCGGGGGTCCTTGAGGCTTCTTGTGGGCTTTTGGGTGGTCTCTGGAGCTATCTTGGCCTCAGGGCACCTTCGCCCTCCCCCCCTCTTGGGGCCCCTCTCGGGGCCGTCTTAGGGACTTCTTGGGCCGTCCGAGGGGCCTCGTGGGCTGCTTTCGGGGGCCCTCTTTGGCGGCCTCGGGGTCGTCTTGGTGCGCTGCGTGGACCTAAATAACGAGGCGCTAAACATACTAGTTTCCCGAAGGACGGCGATTGCCTCTTGTGGTCCCCTTAGGGCCCTCTCGGGGCGTTTGGGGGACTGTTTTTTACTTTGGCCGTCTTGAGGCATTCTGGAGCCGTCCGTGAGGAGACGTGGGCCATTTTGAGACCACCTGGAGCAGTCCTGCGCTCATATTGGCCCATCTGACGGCCGTCTGGGAGCTCTGCAGGGCCAGATGAGTGCGGCGGCCGCTCCGACCGGTCCACCCCAGACGCGCTGGTGAATGAGATAGAGTTGAGTTGCACTGATGTGGGCTGAGATGGGTCGAGCAGGGCTGAGGTTGGTTGAGCTTCACCGACCTGGACTGAGATGGGCTGAGCTGTGCTGAGGTTTACTTCGCTGGGCTGCGGTGGTCTGAGCTGTGTGACGGCGGACTCGCTGGTGCTGATCTGGACTCGGCCAATCTAATTTAGACTGTGCTGAATTCAGCTGGACTGGGCTGGGGTGAACTGGAATGAGCTGAACTAGGCCAAACTGGGCTGGGCGCAGATAGGCTGACATGGATTGACTTGCTGCTTCTGGCGAGTGCTAAAAACAACAAAAATTTGCATACGTCGCCCTGTCCACTCGCTGCAGGCACTGAGGAAGTGGTGGTTGGACGATGCGACATTGTGGCCGAACGTAGTTCGCCTGAATGGTCAACAGCCGCCACGCGTAACAGGAATTGATTATCTGATACAATATGGAACACGATCTGATCAGAGTACGCACAGTGATCTGTGGATTTCGGCCAGCCACCACGTGTGTAAATGACCCATGCTGCTGAATTCTTTAAGACTGGGTCAGTCAATCAACGACCGTGGACGAAGAGCCACAGGAAGGGATCGCGTGTTTCTCTGCCCTCCGCTTGCGTTGCCTTCCCTGGCCCTACACCTTGTGGGCATCTTGGCGAGCGTGGTATGAGTGACAATATGTTTTAATATTGTTTCTGTCAATAGAGCTGGCGACGCCAGGGGGTCGCATTGCTGGTCGCGCCGTCATTGCCATGCCACGCTTCACGGGAGATCTCACCCGCCTGGTGCACATCGCCATGGCGCAGTGCGAGCTGCTCAGTAGTATATGTTGTCGTTCCGCCCCTTGTGCCAATGCACCTCTCACGTGCACGGCTTCTCTCTCTCTCTCTCCCTCTCTTTCTCTCTCTCTCTCTCTCTCTCCGTCTCTCTTGTTTTTTCCTTGACCTCTCTCTCTCTCTCTTTCTGTATCTCTCTCTCTCTCTCTCTCTCTCTCCCTGTCGACCTGAAGCAGCAATCACTCACCCACCAAACCGCACCGGCCCAACTCGAAGGCACAAACTTGTCTTCCATTCCTAGTGAGGGGGGGCGTCGGGAAGCGTAAAAAAAACAGTTCGAACCCGTACCCCCCCCCAACCCGAAATGTCGAACCCGTACCCCCCCCCAACCCGAAATGTGGGGTTTCGGGTTACAGTGCCGGTTTTTTTATACATGCTCCGCGTGCGGACCATGTATGAAACATGCAGGGATATAGTGTCAAGAACAACGATGAGTTCATGCATAAATCTATTCATATATTGATCATGTATTAACAAGTCTATTCAAACAATCCAATGTATTTAAAAATGCCCTGTAGGTTTGGGGGGCCCGGCAGGATTCAATCACGGCATCGGAGATCTGCGGTCTCGCCTCCCCCAGGACTGGCTTCTCGCGCCGGACAGGGGGGCCTGTAGAGCTGGGAGCCTCGAGACCGAGGTCAACTCAGGCCAGGGTTCCTTTCGATTCCTCCGACTCGATCTCCGATTCGCTCTTGATGGCTGCCGATTCCGATTCGGCTCGACTTCGGATTCCGATTCGGGCTCTTGTTTCTCAACGGAGGCATACCAGCCTGCTGATTTCCGCCGATTCGACTTTTCCCGACTCGGCTGCCGATCTCTGCCGATCCGATTCATTTCGATCGCCGATCCGACTAATCGATTCGACTCTGGGTTCTCCTGATTCAAACGGGGGTCAGCCAGAGCGCCACATCTTGCAGGATCCTTCAGAGCCAGGTTGCATCGACCCGGGCTAGCGCGCAGGATTCTGCGCGCAGGATTTTGCAGGATCCTGCAGGATCCTGCAGAGCCCGACTGACCCAGGATTCGATGAGCACGGGTGAGTAGATCCCCGAAGGTGCAACGTCAGGAGGGGTCATTTGCGACAGCGCAACATTGAGGGGCATGAAAACCAGCTGTTTCAGGGGTAGCAGATAAGCAGATACTAAGGGAGGTGTCTAGCATTTTCGTAGTTTCTCTGCGGTGTTCCAACCTCGAGGTGCGTTCCAGCGGCTGCGCCAGAGCCCATGCATTACCGACAGGGGCCTGATGGCCCAGCCCGCCCCAGAAAGTGCGGATTCGCTCTCGGGGGGTTGTCGCTGATCCGTTACCGATGCATCGTCGATTCCAAGTTGATGTTTCCTCGCCCTGAGTTGGTATCCCCCCACTGTTGTCCCCCATCTCCGCCCGACCGTCCCACATGATCAGGTGTGCAGCTGTGGTCCACGGGCATTCACAAGGACCGCGCTTGCGGGCCTTGCGCCTCATGCGCGGCCAGGTGGGGCGAGCGCACTGCGTTGCGTTGCGTTGCCTTGCATTGCCGTAAGCTGTGGCGGGGGGAGGAGGAAAAGGAGGAGGAGGAGGAAGAGGAGGAGGAGGAGGAGGAGGAGGGGGAGGAGGAGGAGGAGGAGGAGGAGGAGGAGGAGGAGGAGGCGAGGGGGAGGACGGAGGAGGGAGTAGCACATTGCATTGCAGCGAGGAGGGAGGAGGGGGGAGGAGGTGGGATGGGTGGGAGAAGGGAGGAATGGGGCGGGAGGAGGGAGGAGGGAGGGTGTCCTTTCCCCTCGTCCGAGGATGGCCACCGGGCGTTGCGGGGCAGTGGTAGCATCGCTTCGTGCCACCAGGGACTCTCACGGATAGGCCTGGCCTGAGGCATCACACAAACGGACGGGTTCGGGAGAGCGTCCGCATTGTGTTCTGAGGGGCGCGCTCTATGGATTTCCCTAGGTCCCAGGGTATGTCATACATCGGCCGTCAGACCAGTAAGTTTGCCCCTTCAGCGGTGCTCTGTTCGACTCGTCCGCCGTGCATCATCGGACGTGTTTTTCGTTGGATTCTTGACGTCGACGTGAGCGAGGCCGCGGCACCCAGGCCAGCAACCCGCACCTTAATTTTAGACATGTTACAGTGGGGCCCCGACCACAAGAAACCTTCCACAACAGTCGAAGATGGAAAAAACACAGAAACATCAACTTTTGGTTCTCCGCGCGGATTTCTCGGAGCCGCGCCTGTGCCCCCTGGCGGCGTCTCCGGCGCCGCCCCTGGCGCGCTCCGCGCGCCAGGGAGGGGGGTCCAGCGCGAATCCAAGAAATTCGCGCGGAGCGCCAAAAGTTTATGTTTATGTGGTTTTCTCTTCTTCTACAGAAACCCGACCCAGAGACCCAGGACGCCAATTGGCTTTTGGTGTGGGGCGTCACGCCGCCCATGGCAAAACCATCGAAACCCGAGAAACCCAGGGCACCCTGGAGACGAGCGACGTGTTTCTTGGCATCGGCCCCTACTGCATTGCATGTTCTTGCAACCCTGCAGTCCTCCAGCAAGACGATGGCACTCCACATCTAAGTATGTTCTTACCATTTGGGAGAGTTGTTTTTGGGTATTTTTCTTTTTTCGTCCAAAATCCCCCCGTGGGGGAACACGCCCGACTTAAATCTGAGAAGAGCCCGCCGAACTCAGTCGTCGCCTCTCTGTTGCAGCGCGGCGAGGACTCCTGCGCCGCGGTCGTCTCGCAGCTGTACCGCAGCCACGTCGCCCCCCGTGGGTCTCAGGCTCTCGGCTTCGCTCGCTGGAGACAGTTCGACCAAAAAGCAAACGGCACCACCCCACCTACGGTTGTGGAGGACGATCAATGGAGAGGAAGCATGTTGCCGAATACTTCCCAGATGTCTAAAACATGTGCCAAGCATGCTTTAAACACGTAAAACGCATATTTGAAACATGTTTAGAACATGCTTCCCACATGTTAAACACATTTTGAATTCAATGATAGGGTTGTTAGGGTGTCCATTGTCGTGGCATCCACGAACCTACGGCCCTCCATCTTGCGCCACGGGCCCATCGGGGGCCGTAGCTTACGTACACCACGGACAAAAAGGCACGCCTGAATTCTTGCCATGCGCTGAGCCTCGCGGGGCCGTATGTGGTGTGGCGTCGTTTGCTTCTTGGTCCAACGGGCCTCGTTCTTCTGTGGCCGCCGTCGTCCGCTCGTGTTGGCTAGCAGACACCCAGTCTCCATTCGCTGGTTCCCACATGCAGGACAGAACCCGTGCCACCACGGTGCGGCACGTGGTCGTTGGAGGCGCGGGGAAGTGCTTCGGATAGGATTGATGTGGTTCCACTGATCGTTCAAGCACGGCGACTGGTTTCGATCGGGCCGTTGAGATCGACGGTGTGAGCGGAGCCAGAGGGAGATGTTCTGGTCGGGGCTTGGGCGGCGCTTAACGGGAGGGAGGGGGCGCCATACAGGCGGCCTGGATTATTGGGTCGACTGTGTCTTGCGACCCATACCTCCTGCATTTCTGTGGCAACGCGGCCCTCGGTAGGGTCTTGTGTCCTCTCGCGTGTCCTCTCCAATCAAGTCCGACTGCATGGGATGGGAAGGATGGTGCCCTTTAGGGGCCTGAGGGCCCCCCATTGGGGGCCCTAGAGGGCCTCTGAAGGGGGAGGAGGAGGAGGAGGAGGCGGCGGTGGGGCAGGAGGAGGAGGAGAATGAGGAACTTCGCTGCCCCCCATCTCGTGTCGCCCCCGCACGCATCGCCGCCCAGGGGGCGCAGGCTGAAGGAGGGGCCAGCCGCAGCAACAGTAGAGTCGTGTGGAGGACGATCCATGAAGAGGAAGCGTGCTGCCAGATAATGTCCAGATGTCTAAGACATGTGTTAAACATGTTGTAAACAAGTCCAAAGCATGCTTCACACATTGTTAGACCATGTTCTACAAATGTTAAACACATCTTTAATTCAATGGTAGGACTGTCAGGGTGTCCGTTGTCGTGGCATTGTGGCATCCACAACAGTAGAGTCCGCCCGAAACATTCGTATACTATACCCAAGAGCCCCGGGGGGGCGAGCGAGGGTCCTGGTCGTGGGCCTGGTATACAAAGTGCCCTCCCTGAGGCATGGTTTCTGTATACTGACAGTGGCCCGGGGCGGTGGAATCTGACTGGGGCGGGGAGGGTGTGGTATACAAAAGAAACTTGAGTATAGAGGTCCGCGAGCAGTAGTAGGGGGAGGAGGAGGATGTGCAGCGCCAGCAGCCGCATTAGAGGTCCGCGAGTGGGGCCCTCCCAGCGCGTGCCCACGGGGGGCACGACAGACACACACACACACACATACACACACACACGCGCGCAAACGCACACGCACACGCACACGCGCACACGCACACGCACACCCGCACACCCGCACACCCGCACACGCACACACGCACACGCACACGCAAACGCACACGCACACGCACACGCACACGCGCGCACGCACACGCACACACGCACACATACAAACACACACACACACACACACAAACACACACACACACACACACTTACACTTACACTTACACGCACACGCACACACACACACGCACACGCACGCGCACGCGCACGCGCACGCGCACGCGCACGCGCACACACACACAAACACACACACACGCACACGCACACGCACACACACACATACACGCACACAGACACATGCACACACACACACGCACACACACACACACGCACTGTTTGGCACTGCGGCCACTCGTGCGCGCGGCGGCGCTCTGTTGTGAACGCCGAGCACAGCACGCACACACACGCACGCACACGCGCACACACACGCGCACGCACACACATTCACACACATAAACACGCAAACATACACGCACGCACGTACGCACACACAATGCACACACTCACGCGCACGCTCGCAGGCACACAGGCACACGCACACGCACACGAACACGCACACGCTCACGCACACGCACACGCGCACGCACGCACGCACGGGCACGCACGCACGCCGGTGGGGCTTCTCCGTTCTCCCTTGTTCCCTTCTCGTCTTCAACTCCCTCCACCCCTCCTCGCCCCGCCTCCCCCCTTCGTCGCCCCTCCTCCCTCCTCGTCGCCCACTCTTCCTCCGCCCCCCTCCTCACTTGCTTCGCGAGCGTTCCGCATCCGAATCCTCCGCCCCCCTCCCCTCCCCCCTCCTCTCCTTCCCTCCTCCGTCCCCTCCCCTCCTCTCCTTCCCTCCTCCGCCTTCCTCTCCCCTCCCCTCTCCTCTCCTCCGATTCCCTCCTGTCTCCTTCCTGGTCTCCTCGCCCCGCTTCGGCGCCTGCCTGGGCCCCTGCAGCGCCCGGGCGTGGCCCGGCAGCGCTCGGGCGTGTGCATTTTTGTTCCTCGGCGGGGGCCATCGAGGAGCATCGTGCAGTGGAGGTCCATGCCAAGAGACGCCCTGCTTGCCTCCAGGGTGCCCTGGATTTCTTGGGTTTCGGCAGTTTTGCGGTGGAGAGCATGACGTTCCCACGCCAAACATCGATGGACGTCCTGGGGTGTCAGGGTTAGGGTTTCGTGTGGAAGGTTTCGTACGGTCGGGCCTCCATTGCTGATCATCTTGCAAGGGGAAACTTGCAAATCCCGACCAGAACGCACCCCAGGATAG
Organism: Prorocentrum cordatum; assembly: GCA_963575745.1. Classification (NCBI taxonomy): domain Eukaryota; class Dinophyceae; order Prorocentrales; family Prorocentraceae; genus Prorocentrum; species Prorocentrum cordatum. Next base: position 24,613 of record CAUYUJ010007412.1, on the reverse strand, counting down.
GTCCGCGGAGCAGCGGTATCGGGCCATTGGGATTTGCAGTGCTGGACCTAAACGCTGTTTTGCCGGGCTTCGGCTGTTTGTTTTTTTCGTCTCGGCAGGGAGGTACAGGACAATGGGTAGAGCAAAGTGATCAACAAAACGAAAACAAAGCGAAAAACAGCGTTAGGTCCAGCCCTGCGTTTTTATTCATTGTTCTGCCGATCTGCGGGCTCCCCAACCCCCCCTTCCGCCCCCCCCCCCCATGGAGTAGATCTTGGCTGTTTTGGGCGCCTGCTTCGAGCAGGTGAGGCCCCCCTCATCGGCCGCCCTGCTGCACACAGTCGCAGTAAGCAGAGGTCTGGAGCCAGACACCCCCCTCCCCCCCCCTTGCCGCCCAGTGTCGAAGCGCCGAATAAGAGAACGCTCACATTGGTTTCCCCCGTATGCCGCGCCCAGCTTGCTGCCCGCGCCCCCCGGAGCACATCAGTAAACCAGGTTCCACTAAACCCAGGTCTGCCAACGCCCGACTTTTGTGGTTTCCACGAAATGGTCTCAGAACATTTGCAGTTGGGACCGTCTTATTTTATTACATCGGGCTTATGTTCTCAGAACATTGTTGTGGTTCTTAGAACATTGTTGGGGTTCTCAGAACACTTCGTGGTAGGACTATGAATAGGAATGCCGGGATGGTCGGTCCCTGCTCAAGCGACGGGCGCCCGGGTCGACGGCAGCGTGTCGCCGTGCCGAGTGCAGCCGGCTTCGAGAAGCAAACAGTGACACAGACAGACCCATCGGTCGTTGAAGGTACAGTCATCGGCCTGACAGTCTCAGCGCCGTAGCGGACTTTTTGATGCCATCCGCGTGTGAATACGATCCCTCGGGTTGGTCTGCGCTGTCTGGCGGACACCCGCTTCCTTTCCACTTCTGTTTCGCGCCACAACAATAATGCGAGAGTGAAGGGAGAAAAGGGGAGGTGGCGGCGGAGGGGGCAAGGGGCTGCGCGGCGGGCGGAGGCAGGGGGAGGGCCAGCACGGGAGCGTGCACGGGGCAGACCAGGCGAAGTGGCCAATTTGGCGCCATGGAAAGGGCGCGGCGGTCGACGGGCACACGTAGGACGATAAGGAGAGAGGGTGGCAGAACAGCAATTCCAAGGCTGCCCCTCGCAGACAATTTGGCTTCACTCGTGCGGCCTGATCCCGCATCGAGGTGTCTCCATGTCGACGCGGTAGCGGGCCGTGGGCCGAGGCGACCGAACTGCTCCGAACGCTGGGCGGAAAGGCGTTCCAAAAATCTTGGAACGCCTCCCCGAAAGCCGTTCCATGCACCCTTTCGACGGCCCACCTTCTGGATGGCCCTGTTCGCCCCGCCTAAACATGAGGAACGAAGCCCCCTTTTTTTTCAAGGAATAACGCATCAGGAACGATAACCAGTACACCACGTATAAGGAACAATGCATAACGCATGCAAGCCTGAGGATCGACCGAGCCCCTTTTGCAAAGCACGCGTTCCTTATTCAAGCCGCTCTTTGTAGCTATTATTGGATTCCCAGGTTCCAATCCACTTTGAGCGCTTTCCTACCTCAGTGATCGAGTGGCTTTGCCTTTTCCGTCCTCCTCCGGGGGCGGACGGGGCCCAGTCTATTGTCAACGCCTTCTTTCTGAATGTTTCTACCTACTTCTTCCGACCGATAGGTAAACTGTTTGGTTGGCAAGTCATGGGAGCCTTGTGTACTCCCATAATTCCCTCTTCAGCGTGGGTTAGCGTCGATTCGCGTCTGGTAGTCTATGAGATAGCGTCGATCAGCGTCGATTCAGCGTCGATTCGCAAGAGCGGACAAGATGGTATGGGAGGCTCCGATGAGTTGCCACCGAAAACTGTCTCAGCTCCGCGCGGACTCCTCGTATCGGCGCTGGAGCCCCCTGGTTGCCGCCAACCAGCGGAAGGGGGGCTGCCGAGCCTGGCGACCCTTCCTGCCGACCCAGCCGACGTTGCACCGAGCAGTGGGGCAGGATACAGAGGACGAGGCATCTACTCTTCAGACCTCTCCCCTCCCCAGACCTATGCGTTATTCGGACAAGACAAAACGCCAGAAACATAAATTTTTGGCGCTCCGCGCGGATTTCTTTGATCCGCGCTGGAAACCCCTTGCGGCGCCTCCGGCGCCGCCCCTGGCGCGCTCCGCGCGCCGGGAGGGGAACCGGCGCGGATCCCAAAAATCCGCACGGAGCGCCAAAAGTATGTTTAGTCATGCCGTTTTTCTTTTTCTTCTTCTTCTTCTTTTTCTTCTTCTAGTGATGACCAGGAGTCGGCGAGGCACGGACTTCGCGGCAGCTGTCTTCTTCCTTCCTGGAGTGAGTCGGACGTCCATCTCTCTGGAGTGGCCACTCGCACCGGGCCCTGGCTGCAGGTGGGCACCTTCATGCTCGTTGTGCTGGGCGCCGGAATCGTCGAGGGGGGGAGCAGCGCGGGGCGGCCCAGGGCGGCGGCGACGACGTCGACAGGGCGGAGGAGGAGGGCGCCGACGGGGAGGCAGAGGCGGAGGAGGCGGAGGAGGAGGAGGTGGGAGCGGGGGAGGTGTAGGAGGAGGGCGGGGACGAGGAGGAGGCGGAGGAGGAGGAGGAGGAGGACGACGACGACCACGATGACGACGAGGATGCAGAGGAGATGGGAGGGCGGAACGCGATGATGAGGATGCGGAGGAGGAGGGCGACGGTGGTGGCGACGAGGACGCGCAAGGGGAGTGAGCGGGGGGACGCGGAGGAGGGAAAGGGGGACGATCACGACGACGACGACGAAGGGTAGGAGGAGAAGGACGGTGAAGGGGGTGAAGGAGGATAGGGTGAGTGAGGGGACCTAGCGAGCCCGCGATGACTCCACGAGGTCACAAGATCGCCCCAAGAGGATCCCAAAACGTACGGGCCATGCCATAAGACATTCCAGAGATGGCCGCACGAATTCCCCACGACGGATGATGAATGGTGATGGTGATGACACTGACGATGGAGATGATGATGAGTACGATGATGATGATGATGATGATGATGATGATGATGATGATGATGATGCTGGTCATGATGATGATGATGATGATGATGATGATGATGCTGATGCTGATGATGATGATGATGATGATATTGTCATTGCTGATGCTGAAGGTGCTGCTGATGACGATGATGATGATGATTATGATGATGATGAAGGTGATGTTTGTTGTTATGTAGAACGGTGCTGATGATGACGATGATGTTGATGACGATGATGTTGACGATATTTACGATGATGATGCTGATGATAATGATGATGACGATGCTGATGGTGATTGTGATGGTTATTATGCGGATGATGATGGTGATGGTGTTGGTGATGATGATGATGATGATGATGATGATGATGATGATGATGATTATGATGATGATGATGATGATGATGATGCTGATGATGACGGTAACGATGATGATGATGATGATGATGATGATGATGATAATGATGATGATGATGGTGATGATGATGATGATGATGATGACGATGTTGATGTTGGTGATGGTGATGATGAGGAGGTGGAGGAGGAGGAGGATCATGATGATGATGATCATGATCATGGACAGCTGGTGATGATGCTGATGATGACGATGTTGGTGATGGTGGTGGTGTTGGTGATGGTGATGGTGATGTTGATGGTGCCGATGATGCTGATGATGACGATGACGACGAGGATGATGCTAGTGGCGATGATGGTGCTGATGATGACAGTGATGGTGATGGTGATGTTGATGTTGATGGTGACGATGAGGATGATGACGATGATGATGATGCTGACGACGATGATGATGCTGATGATGACGACGAGGATGATGACGATGATGATGACGATGATGATGACGACGATGAAAATGATGACGATGATGACGATGCTGACGACGATGATGATGATGATGCTGATGAGGAGATAAAGTTGCTGACGACGATGCTGATGATGATGGTGATGCTGACGACGATGCTGACGACGATGCAGATGAGTGGAGAAAGTTGCTGACGATGATGGTGATGATGATGATGACGACGATGAGGATGATGACGATGATGATGACGATGCTGACGACGATGATGATGATGATGATGATGATGATGACACGGATGATGATGATTGGGGAGGTGACGGTTATTATGAGGGTGATGATGGTGATGGTGATGATGTTGACGAGCACGATGATTATGCTAATGCTGAGGATGAAGGGTTTGTGATGATGATGCTGCTGATGATGATGGTGGTGGTGGTGAAGATGATGCTGGTGGTGGTGGTGATGATGATGTCGACAATGCTGACGCTGATGATGATGCTGACTATGATGACGATGACAGTGTTGATGGTCATGATGATGCTGATGATGATGATGGTGGTGATGGTGGTGGTGCGGTGGTGTTGGTTATGATGAGGGTAGCGATGTTGATGACGATGATGGTGGTGATGATGTTGACGACGATGGTGATGGTGATGTTGACGGTGATGGTGATGCTGGTGATGCTGATTATGATTATGCTGTTGCTGATGATACTGATGATGATGATGAGGATGATGATGATGATAGTGATATCGATGAGTTTGACGATGATGCTGATGATGATGGTGATGATGCTGATGAAGATGATGATGAGGATGACGGTGATGGTGCTGGTGAGGGTGAGGGTGAGGGTGATGTTGTTGGCGATGATGATGGTGATGATGATCCGGTGTTGGTGATGCTGAGTATGATGCTGATGTTCATGCTCATGCTCATGCTGAAGCGTTTGCTGATGAAGATGAGGAGGATGAGGACGATGGTGGTGACGGTGATGATGCTAGCCACGGTGATGTTGAGGTGACGCTTGTGCTGCTGTTGTTGGCGGTCCTGATGATTATGATGGGACGCGAGATGGGCTGGTAGTTGAGGAGTGGGAGACGGAGGAGGAGGACGGACACTACGGAGCATCGTCCCATGGCATGAGGGCAGCAGCAGGATTAGGAGCAGATCTTCACCCCGTTCCACCTTGCCCACTGACATCACTCCTTCCGTCCTCGCTCTTCTCATCCTCGCCCTGCCTGCCCCTGTTCATCCTCCGACTCATCATCCTTCATCGTCATGTGTTCTCCCTTGTTCTTCTCCTCTGGAGCGCGTGATCCTCACCGTCCTCGCTGACATCCTCATCATCCCCACGCCACCCTCCGTCCTTCTCGGGATCCTCCTCCCTCTCCCCAGTCGCCCTCTCCTGCTCGATCCTCATCTTCCACGTCGTCCCCCTTCGTTCATCCCGTTCCCCCCCTCCTCCCTCGTCCATCAACCCTCCCCCCTGCTCCCTCGTTCCTCTCCCTCTACCTTTCACCGCCTCCCCGGTCCGCCCCCCCTCCCCTGCCCTGCACTTGAAGCTGGTGGAGAGCGCGGGGGTGGGGAGAAGCCCCCCCCAACAAAAAAACAACAACATATGTTCTACAAACTCGCATGCATGTGAGATTTTTGTAGGACATCCGCACCCCAAGCAGAGCCTCCAGTCCCGTGTTCAGCAACCTGCTCCAGGCGTGGGTGTCGACATTTGCGGGCCATGCTTACTCGGGCACGCTACATTTTAGGCTCTACGACGGGTAGAACTGGAGATCAGGCGTTTTCTGCTCCAGTCGTTGGCCCCCCCCCTTGAGCTCTCGGGCTCTTCTCCAGGGGGCCTCGGATCGATCCCTGGACCAGAAGCCAGCCGTGGCGACGAGGACTCCCTGGGGGGGGGCCTCCCCTATCGAGAGCAACCCGCCCCTCCCTCTCGTGGGTCGTCGTCGTCGTCGTCGTCGTCGTCGTCGTCGTCGTCCTACTCCTCCCCTCCACCTCCCCTCCTCCCCCTCCTCCTCCTCCTCCTCCTCCTCCTCCTCCTCCTCCTTCCCATCGGAATCCAATCGACATCGGTCCTTGGAACACTGCAGGGGCTCACCCTGGCCGGTTCCCCATCCCAGACTGATCTTCGACGGGCCCACTGTCGAGAGCGGCCCGCGGTCGGGCCCTGGCTGCTTCCTCCGCGAAGGTCTAAGGGGGGGAGGGAGACGGAGGACGGAGCAGGAGGAGGGCGAGGAGCACCGAGAGGGGGAGGCCGCTGAAGGGCACCCCGGCAGACGTTGCCTCCGAGCGCGGGTGATGGCCTGGGAGGTCGCAATGATGGCCTTCGGCCCTGTCCTGCGGAACTACGACGTCGAGTGGTAGTCGCCTCCCCCTTCCCCCCCAGCCGGCGGCGAGCGAGGGGGGGGGGGAGAAGGAGAAGGCCTTCTCAGAAGGTTCAGGAGCCCCTGGCCTTCTGAGACGTTTTTCGTCAGCCTTCCCCGAACACCAAGCAAAACACGTCTCGGACGGCGCGAGGGCTTCTGAAAAGTCCCGTCGCCTGCTGAGGAGACTTTCTCCTTCTCATTTCCGACCGATGGCAAGCAGGGCGCTCCGCCTCCGCGGACGGCGCCTCTCGCCTCCGCCCTCGCGCCCGCCCTGCGCGCGTCTCGGGGGCAACGATAGAGGGGGGGTATAGGCATAGGCGGGGATGCATCGACCCCCAATCGCGCATTGGTCGCCGATGGGGGCCCGCTAGCCCAGACCTGCCCGGGAACGTGCGGATTCACGATCGGGGCCCTGTCGCCGACGTCTCGGCGACGTATCGCCGATTCCAGGTCGACGTGTCCCCCCCTGAGCCCGTCCCCCCCCCTGTCGTTTGTCCCTCAGCGTCCCCCTCCCGAGTTGAGCGCAGCGCCTGGCGAAGCCCCCCGAGAGAAAAAGGCTGGCGGCGCGCAGGACGGCGGCGACGGTCCGGGCCGCACAGGTGGGGTCCGAGCAGATGGTCGGAGGAGGAAATGGTACCGATGTGCCGCTACCCCTCCCTCGTTCTTGCCCCTTGTTGGGCCTCCTGGGGGGGGGGGGGGCGTCGTCGCCACCGCTGGATTCGCCCTGAAATTCTGGTCAGAACACAACCTGGGTGAGGTTCGGGGGGTAGCGGTGCCCGCATTTTTGTTCCCCCGATCGCGCCGCATCGCCGATGCATTGGCGATGCGGCTCGATGTTGAGGAGCCCGATTTTCTCTACGCCGACGGTGCATCACCGATGCGGCGCGATGCATCGCCTACGACGCCGATGCATCACCGATGCGGCGCGATCCTCCGATCCCATCTCTAGACGACTACGATGACGGCGGCGGTGGCGATGTCCACGGCGTCGGCGAGGACGACGACGATGTCGGCGACGACGACGACGACGATCGAGGGTCGAGGTTTTCGTCTGGCGTGGATCGAGACCCTTGTGGGAGTCCTGGGGTCCGTTTTGAGGGTATGGGCGAGTGGGGCTAGCGGGAGGTCCTCTTCCTTTCTAGACGCTTTCTTTGGAAGCCGTCCATCTTTTCCAAAAGAAGCCCCTTGCTTTCTGGAAAGGCTTCTCCCTCGCTCCACCACCTTCTGCGTGCTGCGCAGGAGGAGGGCGCCCAGGGTTTCAGACGCCCGAAAGGGTTACGGTAAAAATGGGTACAATACCCAACAACATATGGTGCCCAAAAACGACAGCGGCCGCCGTTGGGCAGGCGGCCTTCTGTCTCAAATGGATAACGTCCGCGGCGGCGCGGACAGCGAGCCCTGTTCAAATGCACAGGAGCTGCTATTGGGCATCGTATCATTGTGGAAGACGATCAATAGAGAGGAAGCATGTTGCCAAATAATTTCCAGATGCCTAAAACATGTTCAAACATTCTATGGTAGGACTGTTAGGGTGTCCATTGTCGTGGCATCCACAATCGTACCAATGCGTTCCGTACCCATTTCGACTGTCGAAGGGTGCCCCCGTCGTCGGCCTCCCGCTCCTCGTCCTCCCCGCCGTTGCTGGGGGTTTGCGCGCGGGGCCTCCTCTCGGGGCAGTGCTCCCCATCCGCCCGCATTCTGCTCCCATGTGATTGCCCTCCGCACCTCTCGCTCCGCTCTCGGCTCCCCCTCCGCTCCCACCCACCCTTCCTGTCCACCACCTTTGCTGCCCCTTCCCTCCCCCTTCCTCGTCCTCCGCCCTCTCCTCCAGGTCGCTTCCCTCCTCCTCTTGCCTCTCCTCCCGTCCTCCTCTTATCTCCCTCACCCTTTCCCGCTTCCCTTCTGCCTCTGTCCCCCATCCCCCCTCCTCCCGCCCATACTCCCTTCACACTCCCCCCCCGAGCCTCCCTTTCGCCCTCCTCCCTCGCGTCCCTCCTCCCCCCTCCTTCGCCCCCCTCCCCCTAGGTAGTCGCCGCCGGTGCCGGCGTCGTCGTCGCCGCTGCGGGCGCCGTCGCCGCCCAGTCGTTGCGATCGTCGTCGCCCGATATCCAGCGTTGCCGTCGTCGTCGTCGCAGCCCGCCGCCGCGGCGCCGACGCGGCGCGGAGGAGTGGAACGACCGGTGGGGCGCCGCCGGGCGCGCCGCCAGCGCTAGAGGCACCGAGCGGCCGCACCTTTGCATCCTGCGGCTGGTTTGGCGCCGCGCTGGCACGGCGGCGGCCCTCGTCCTCGTCCTCCTCCTCCTCCTCCTCCTCCTCCTCCTCCTCCTCCTCCCTCTCCTCCTTCTCCCACTCCTCCTCCTCCTCCTCCTCCTCCTCCTCCTCCTCCTCCTCCTCCTCCTCCTCCTCCCGAGGCCAGGCCGACCAGAGCGGCGGCCGTCGGCCCGCTCCTGGCGCTGGGCGAACTTCGGCGGCTGCTGGACGGAGGCGGAGGAGAACGGCCTGCAGGGCGGGACCACAGGGCCACGCGACACGAATCTGATGGCAGAAGGAGTGGTCCTCCCCGCCCCGCAGCAGAAGGGCAAAGCTGCGGAGCCGCCGAGAGGAGGGGCCGAGGTCGGCCGAGCGGTGCTGGGGGCAGCGCTGACCCGCGCGCGCGCCGACTGCGCGCCCGCGCGGGCGAGCCACGACGTGGCGGTTCGAAAGAGCTCGGAAAGAGCTCCTCCTCCTCCTCCTCCTCCTTCTCGCCCTATTCCTCCTCCGCCTCCTCCTCATCATCATCACCAGCATCATCACCATCATCATCAGCATCATCATGATTATCATTGTCATCATCATCACCATCCTCATCAACATCATCTTCAGCATCATCATCATCGTCATTGTCAGCATCGGCATCAACACCATCATCATCATCATCATCATCCTCATCATCAGCAGCATCAGCATCAACATCAGCATCAGTATCAGCATCATCATCCTCATCATCATCATCGTCATCATCAACATCATCATCATCATCATCATCATCAATATCATCGCCATCATTATCGTCAGTGTCGTCCTCCTCTTCCTTCTCTTACTCAGCAATTCTAGACGCTTCGCGTATCCCCACCAGCCCGTCCAGAAATGAGTCCCAGGGGAGTGGAGGTTATGAGGGAAGCGGGGGAGCATGCAGAAGAACAAAGGGCGGGGTGAGCCGCCATATACCCCAAGAGGGGGAGGATGTAGGAGGAGCCGTCGTCGTCGGAGTAGGAGGAGGAAGAGGAGGAGCAGGAGGAGGAGCAGGAGGAGGAGGAGGAGGAATAGAAGGAGGAGGAGATGGAGGACTGCGAGGACGAGGAGGACGAGAAGGAGGAAAAGGAGAAGGAGGAGGAGGAGGAGGAGGAGGAGGAGGAGGGGGAGGGGGAGGAGGGAGGAGGAAGAAAAGGAGGAGGAGGAGGAGGAGGAGGACAATTGCGAGCTTGGGGGCCTCTTGGGCCGTCCTTGGGGCCTCTTGGCGGTCCCGGGGGCCTCTTGCGTATCTCGGGGAGCCTCTTGTGGCCTCTTGGGGGTCTCTTGGGGGCCTCTTGGAGGCCTCTTGGGGGCCTCTTGGGGCCTCTTGGGGCCCTCTTGGGGCGCTCTTGGGGCGCTCTTGGGAGCCTTCGAGGCGCTCTTGGGGCCATCTTGGAGGAGATCTATCAAAGAAGGGGGGGTCCCCAATTAGCGCTGCTCCTCTAGAGTGCCTCGAGTCGCCTCTTGGGCCCCCCCAAGAGGCCAAAATCCTTCCAAAACCTAGGTAAAATCAATGTTTTTTGTTTTCTCGCCTTTTCGCTCTTGGACCCGTCTTGGGAGCCTCTTGGGCCTCTTGGGGGTCTCTTGGGAGCCTTCTTGGAGGCCTCTTGGGCGCCTCTTGGGGCCTCTTGGGGCGCTCTCGGGGCGCTCTTGGGGCGCTCTTGGGAGCCTTCGGGGCGCTCTTGGGGCCATCTTGGAGGAGATCGATCAGAGAAGGGGGGTCCCCAATTAGCGCTGCCCCTCTAGAGTGCCTCGAGTCGCCTCTTGGGCGCCCCAAGAGGCCAAAATCCTTCCAAAACCTAGGTAAAATCAATGTTTGTTGCTTTCTCGCCTTTTCGCTCTTGGAGCCGTCTTGGGTCATCTTGGACTCTCTTGGGGCCTCTTGGGGGTCTCTTGGCAACGTCTTGGAGGCTTCTTGGGGGCCTCTTGGGGTCTCTTGGGGCCCTCTTGAGGCGCTCTTGGGGCGCTCTTGGGAGCCTTCGGGGCGCTCTTTGGGCCATCTTGGAGGAGATCTATCAAAGAAGGGGGGGTTGCTTATTAGCCCCGCCCCTCCAGAGTGCCTCGAGTCGCCTCTTGGGCCCCCCCAAGATGCCAAAATCCTTCCAAAACCTAGGTAAAATCAATGTTTTGTGTTTTCTCGCCTGTTCGCTCTTGGAGCTGTCTTGGGCCATCTTGGACGCTCTGACACCTCGCGACCGGCCCCGTCCAGGTCAGTGGGGAGGGGTAAGGGGAGGGGTAAACCCCTCCCCGAAGGGGAAGAAGGGGGTTGGCAGAGGAAACTCCCTAGACCACCTACGCCCTAAAGGGCTGGTGGGATTACCTCCTACTCCTCACCGTCCAATGTACGCAGTGCACTCTTTCCCGTTGCGCATGCCACGGGGGGGTCCTTTTTGGAATCCCACCAGCCCTTTAGGGCGTAGGTGGTCTAGGGAGTTTCCTCTGCCAACCCCCTTCTTCCCCTTCGGGGAGGGGTTTACCCCTCCCCTTACCCCTCCCCACTGACCTGGACGGGGCCGGTCGCGAGGTGTCAGAGCGTCCAAGATGGCCCAAGACAGCTCCAAGAGCGAACAAGGCGAGAAAACACAAAACATTGATTTTACCTAGGTTTTGGAAGGATTTTGGCATCTTGGGGGGGCCCAAGAGGCGACTCGAGGCACTCTGGAGGGGCGGGGCTAATAAGCAAACCCCCCTTCTTTGATAGATCTCCTCCAAGATGGCCCAAAGAGCGCCCCGAAGGCTCCCAAGAGCGCCCCAAGAGGGCCCCAAGAGACCCCAAGAGGCCCCCAAGAAGCCTCCAAGACGTTGCCAAGAGACCCCCAAGAGGCCCCAAGAGAGTCCAAGATGGCCCAAGACGGCTCCAAGAGCGAAAAGGCGAGAAAACAGAAAACATTGATTTTATTTAGGTTTTGGAAGGATTTTGGCCTCTTGGGGGGCCCAAGAGGCGACTCGAGGCACTCTAGAGGGGCAACGCTAATTGGGGACCCCCTCTTCTCTGATCGATCTCCTGCAAGATGGCCCCAAGAGCGCCCCGAAGGCTCCCAAGAGCGCCCCAAGAGCGCCCCGAGAGCGCCCCAAGAGGCCCCAAGAGGCGCCCAAGAGGCCTCCAAAAGGCTCCCAAGAGACCCCCAAGAGGCCCAAGAGGCTCCCAAGACGGGTCCAAGAGCGAAAAGGCGAGAAAGCAGAAAACATTGATTTTAGTCAGGTTTTGGAAGGATTTTGGCCTCTTGGGGGGGGCCCAAGAGGCGACTCGAGGCACTCTAGAGGAGCAGCGCTAATTGGGGACCCCCCTTCTTTGATAGATCTCCTCCAAGATGGCCCCAAGAGCGCCTCGAAGGCTCCCAAGAGCGCCCCAAGAGCGCCCCAAGAGGGCCCCAAGAGGCCCCAAGAGGCCCCCAAGAGGCCTCCAAGAGGCCCCCAAGAGACCCCCAAGAGGCCACAAGAGGCTCCCCGAGATACGCAAGAGGCCCCCGGGACCGCCAAGAGGCCCCAAGGACGGCCCAAGAGGCCCCCAAGCTCGCAATTGTCCTCCTCCTCCTCCTCCTCCTCTTCCTCCTCCCTCCTCCCCTCCCCCTCCTCCTCCTCCTCCTCCTCCTCCTCCTCCTTCTCCTTTTCCTCCTTCTCGTCCTCCTCGTCCTCGCAGTCCTCCATCTCCTCCTCCTTCTATTCCTCCTCCTCCTCCTCCTGCTCCTCCTCCTGCTCCTCCTCTTCCTCCTCCTACTCCGACGACGACGGCTCCTCCTACATCCTCCCCCTCTTGGGGTATATGGCGGCTCACCCCGCCCTTTGTTCTTCTGCATGCTCCCCCGCTTCCCTCATAACCTCCACTCCCCTGGGACTCATTTCTGGACGGGCTGGTGGGGATACGCGAAGCGTCTAGAATTGTTGACGCTTCGCGAATCCCCACCAGCCCATCCAGAAACGATGCCCAGAGGAATTGCCTCGATCAGGGAAGCGGGCAGCGCACAGAGGAAGGGTCCCTCAGTGGAGGCTTCTTGGAGCGTCTTGGGGGCATGGGGGCGGTCCCGGATGCCTCATAGAGCGTCTTGGGTGCCTCGGAGAGCTTCTGAGGTCCTCTTGGGGTTCTCTTGGGAGCCTCTTGGAGGTCTCTTCGGCGCCTCCTGGGCGCCTCTTGGGGCCCTCTTGAAGCGCTTGGAGCGCTCTTGGGGCCCTCTCGGGCCATCTTGGAGCCATCTTGATGCCTCGGCGAGAAAGCCAAAAACATGGATTCCCCCATGATTTTGGAAGGATTATGACCTCTTCGGGGCCTCCTGAGGGAGCTCTTCGGCCGCTTGTAGCTGTCTTGGAGCGGTTTCGGGGCCTCTTGGAGCATCGTGGGCGCAATCTTGAGGCATCTTGGGATATCTTGAGCCATCTTGGAGATCATCTTTGGCTCGCCCAGGCGCTCTCGGAGTCATCTGAAGCAGTGCCCCCCCCAGGAGGCCAACATGTGGCCAAAACCTTAGTAACATCAGCAGCGATTTTGGCATTGTCGCCGAGGCCTCTTGGAGCGTCTTGGGTGCCTTTGGGGGGCCTCTTGGAGGTCTCTTGGAGTTCTCTTGGGGGTCTCTTGGGAGCCTCTTGGGGCATCCTAGGGGCCTCCTGTGGGCCTCTTGGGGTTTCCTGGCCACCTCTTGGGGCCTTCTTGGGGCACCCTTGGGAGCCTTGGGGGCCATCTTTTGGCCATCTTGGGTGAGATCTACCACAGGAGGGGGGTACGTATTAGAGTCCCCCCCTCAGGAGGCCAACATGGGGCCAAAACCCTAGTAAAACCAATGATTTTGGCTTCCTCGCCGAGGCCGTTTTGGACGCTCCGACGACGCGCGAGACCCCCTGTCCAGGTCCAGGGGAGGGGGCAGGGGGAGGGGTAAACCCCTCCCCGAAGGGGAAGAAGGAGGGGTGGAAGAGGAAACTCCCTAAACCACCGACGCCCAGAGGGCTGGTGGTATTCCAGGTCCCCTATGAGACGCGTCGGCGGAGAGAGGAAGCATCAAGGCAACGGGAAGGGATGGTTGGGAGGGATAGGATGTCAGACATGGCCCGAGCGCACCTAGCTTGTTCCTTTTTCCTCTCTCTATTCTCTCTCCTGCACCCCTTCCCTCAGCTTCGCGCCGCGTTGACGCGGCGGTTACCCCCGCACGGGCGCTCAAGAGGAAACTCCTCCAGCTGACATGACTGGACGCGTTTCGGAAGATTGGGCAGGATGGACGAACGAACAACACACACCCATACCCATAGGGAGGTCGGATGGAGAAGAACTGGCTATGGGTATGGGTGCCGGTTGTCGGAACCCTGGGAAGGCTCCCGTTCGAGCGGGGACCCCCATCCGACAACACGCGCCCATAGCTCATTCCGTCCCCCCTATGGGTATGGGTGCGTGTTGATCGTTCGTCAAGGATGGCGTGCGTCATAGGTCCTTGGAGCGGTTTGGATCGAACATGGCCCTGCAGGTCCGCGCCGCGCTGACGTGGCGGCGGCCCCAGCGCAGGCGTTCAAGGTTGAACGGAGGGAGGAGGAGGAGGAGGAGGAGGAGGAGGAGGAGGAGGAGGAGGAGGAGGAGGAGGAGGGGGAGGAAAAGGGAGGAGGGAAGAGGAGGAGGAGGGAGGAGGGAGGAGGGAGGAGAGAAGAGGAGGAGGAGTAGGAGGAGGAGGAGGAGGAGGAGGAGGAGGAGGACGACGACGAAGAGGTACGCGCGCCCCATGGGTCTGCAAGTGAACGAAGCCAAGACGCTGGTCAGGTCCCCAGCGGGGATCAAGACGGTCCAGGCCGAGCTCGCCGGCATGCGTGTGCCCGTGATGATTGTCATCGGCGCGCAGCTCAGGGCGTTTGGATACGCCGACGCAGCGACCCTCCCGCTCGGCGGGCAAGGGAGCAGGCCGGACGGGGCAACGACGCGCCTGCAGAATCTGTGGGCCAGCCTGGACAGGTTGCTGCGCGGTGGCCTGCTGCGCGGTGGCCTCAATCGGCAGGCGGCGGCACCGCTGATCAACTCCTACGCTGGCAACGCCAGTCAGCACAACGTGCAGATGACGCCCGCCACGGGGAAGGAACCCGTCTGCTGCGACGCTGCGGGCGTTCCGTGCGCTGGCAGGACAACCGCGCGCTGTCCGGCGCGCAGCGGGCGGCGCCGGGGGCGCTGCTCTGGAACGCCGCCACGGCGCGCGGCCGCGGCGGCGGGCTGGGCCCTGGCGACGGTGTCCCTGGATGGAGGAGGAGGCGGAGGACAAGGGCGGCGGCCCTGGAGGGGGCCCAGGGCGCTGGGCAGCGCTCGCGGTCGACGCCTCTTTCGTCGCGTGCGGCGCCCAAGCTTTCGGGCATGTCTAGTCCTGTCAGCCCCAGCTGGCAGACCCCCCCCCCTTGGGAGCGGCAGCTGTTTCAGGCAGCCAGCCAGCTCCTGGGGAGCCGCCCTGTTTGAGGGGCGGTGTGGAAGTTCTTGCCATGTCCCGATCAGTGTGCACCCGCGGCAAGGGGACCCGCGGCGCCGCTGGAGGAGGGGGAGGAGGGGCGGAGGGAAGCTGAAAGGTGTTAGACGGTGTTGGCTCAAAGGTTGGTAGGAGGCAGGACGGAGGGAGGGGGAGGAATAGGAACGGAATGCGTCGGAGGGGTCCCCGTCTTCATTCTCTATCCCCTCCCGCTCTATCTTTTCCGAGGATGCGATTCGGGCAGATGGCAGCCCAGCTCGGGGGTGGGGCGTCACGACGACGACGACGGCGACGGCGACGGCAAGGGCGACCGCGACCGGCGGCGGCGGCGACCGACGGCGACGACGGCCACAAGGCTCCCAGACGTTTCTGGGGTTCCCAGAGGCTTCGAAACGTTTGAACACGTGCAACGACTTCGGTCAGTCCTCAAGTGGACCCACCCGATCCTTCAGTTTCGATCCTCGATCCGAGGCGCCAGCCCTCCAGATCCGCGACGCCGACTTCGATTCGCGAACTTCGGTCCTCGAGCTCGATTCACGTCGACGGCGGCGGCGACGGTTGCGGCGGCGACCGACCGACGACAGACGGCACGGTGTCGACGGCCAGACGCCTCTGGAGGCCCCACCGTGACCCGATCCTCGACACTCGGTCCCTGCTGGAACCCCGATCCCAGGCCCCACGGCGCAGACCCGCCCCCCAGGCCGCGAAGGCGCAGGCCACCGCCGGGCGTCCGCCGACGCCCACGGGAGGGCGCGCAGCGCGCTGCCGCGCACCGTGGCGGAGGCCCCGCGCTCCGCGCCCGACCGAGAGCCCGCCGCCGGCGTCGTCCGTCGTCCGTTGTGCGGCATGGGTGGTCGCTGGTCGTCTCCGACGTCAGGAGTGGACAGAGCGTTCGGGGCTCAGGAGACGGGCGTCAATGCAAAGGGGGGTCCGCTAGAGCGCCGGATTTTGCAGGATCCTGCAGGGCCAGGGGCGCACTGACCCGGGCTTGCGCGCAGGATCCTGCATAATCGCGCAGGAGCTCGCATGATCCTGCAAAGCCCGTCTGACCGGGGTCTGGATAGACCCGGGAGGTGCCTTCTTCTTGTTTCCGTCTTTTGGGGCAGTCTGGGGGGCTCTCGTCGACACCAGCGGCTTCGCGCCGAAGTTTCGG
Source organism: Prorocentrum cordatum (assembly GCA_963575745.1). Classification (NCBI taxonomy): domain Eukaryota; class Dinophyceae; order Prorocentrales; family Prorocentraceae; genus Prorocentrum; species Prorocentrum cordatum. Next base: position 8,574 of record CAUYUJ010007412.1, on the reverse strand, counting down.
TCCGAACGCACCGCGGGGGAGGTCTTCGAGTGGCGGTACCTTTTGGCTTCCCCACGGCGTCCATCGTCGTTGGTCGTCGTGGGTTGCTCTCGTCGTCTATCGTCGCCGTCCGTCTCCGTCGTGAGCGTCGGTCGTCGGTTGTCGTGGTCGAGTGTTTGCACGTGCCGCCGTCCAAGCGAGAAGGGCGAGTTCTGGACCCGAAGGTCGCGTTGCAAGGCATTCCTCTCCCGCCCGTGGCTGCTGCGGTCGATCGGCGGCGGCGAGCAAGGGGGGCAAGTGACAAGGAAAAGACCTTCTCAGGTGGCGGCGGGACTTCTCAGACGCCCCCGCGCCTTCTGAGAGGTTCTTGCGTCTTCGGGGCAGCCTCAGGAAACTTCTCAGGAGGCCGGGGGGACTGCCGAGCCTTCTGAGAAAGTCTTCCCCTCCTCACTTCCCCCCCTCGCCGCCAAGTCGAAGGTCGAGCCGACGCGGCGATCGCGGCGGCGCTCGGGGAGGGCCACGCCAGCCGTCAGGCCTGAACCCTCACACTCGCGAGGCGGCGTCTGGGCGTGGCGTGCGCTGCGGGAGGGGTGGCAACCACAGCGCAGTCCAGAACGCCCTGCCCGCGAGCTCCCACTGTACGGGGCTCCAGAGGGCTGCCAGGCCCAGGGCACGGCAAGCGCAAGCTTAAGTCGGGCCTGTCCCTCTGCATGATATTCAAACATTATTTCAAAACATGTTTAAAAAAAGGTGGCGATGTTTGAACTAGTTTTAACAATTGTTGGAGTATGTTTTGCCTATTGATTATTTTTCATCCAGAACCCCCCTGTAGGGGGACACGCCCAACCTGAGCGTAAGCAGGGCATGGACTGGCGCACAGCGAGGCGTGTCCATGCTGGCCGGGTCCTGGGCCCAGGCTACGTGGCGCTTCTGAGGTGCGCCTCGTCTCGGGCCCACCGGCTGGCCGCCGCCCCTCGCCGGTAGTGCAAGAGGTTGTCCTGATGGATGGGTGCACCTCACTTGTTCTGTTATTCCTTTTGTTATTATTTTGTTGTTGTCGTTGTCGTTGTTGTTGTCGTTGTCGTTGTCGTTGTCGTTGTCGTTGTTGTTGTTGTTGTTGTTGTTGTTGTTGTTGTTGTTGTTGTTGTTGTTGTTGTTGTTGTTGTTGTTGTTGAACATTATTTATTCTAAAGAATAATTATTGTTGGGCCCCCTGGTGCGCGCCCCCCCTGCGCCGCCTAGGCCGCAGCTACATTTTCATCATTTTCGTGAGGAAGCCTCAGAAAAGAGGGTGTGTACAGGATCCGGTTGTTTTGTTGTAATCCGCTTTCCCTTGCAAAAAACAATAGAAAATGACATTTCTTGTTCTAATATAATCAAATTTCAAGAATCCCTTGCAAAAAATAAGGTAAAGTGGACATTCGCGCGCGCAAGACGAAATCCTTCCAAAACCTTAGTGTTCGCAGCGATTTTAACATAAAAACATCAAAAAACCAATGGTTTTTCAACAAAAATTGTCAAAATCTCATCCCGCGCGCTCTTGCGGATTCGTAGGAAACCCAACACTTTTTAAACATTTCTGTCAAACGGGCTTTTGCGAGCAACTTTTTCGAACTTCTGCGACAACGGTTGCGCACCTGCCAGGGCCATCATCCCTGTCAAATAATACCATGCGGGACACATTCGTTTTTTTCTTCGCGCGCGCACGCCGTCGTCGTCGGCCGCGGGGCCCTGAATAGTAGCCACGGTCGTCCGCATGCCACGAAGTGAAGTGTCCGAACGTCATAGGGCGGGAAGCTGGGTGTGGGTGGTGGCGAAGAGTCGTTTGGAAATTTGGTAGAGCTTGAACCGGCCCCCCCACAAAGTGGGGGTATTGCCCGCCTCCTATGAAAACCCTGGCACTGGTGAGAACGGAGTGTCCCCACGTGCTAGTAATTGTTGTTGTTGTTGTTGTTGTTGTTGTTGTTGGTGGTGGTGGTGGTGGTGGTGGTGGTGGTGGTGGTGGTGGTATTGTTGTTGTTGCTGGTGTTGTTGTGGTTCTTGAATTTTCATGTCTGAAGAATAGTCATTATTGGTGCCCCCCCACCGTTGATCCCCCCACCGGTGCACATTGTACGTTTCAATCGAAGTGCCTTTCCGGGAGCTCGCACCCTTTTTTTTTAATCAGGGAAAATCTTGAGTTCAAATTGTGCCCCTGGCCCCCGGGTTACAACAACAACGGCTCCCGCCTGAGACTTCCTCACAATTTAGCCCAGACCCCAGCTCCCGCCTGAGACTTCCTCGCATTTTATTCAGGTCGCGCTCTCGCTTGGGACTTCTTCATAATGCATTCAGGAATCGCTCTCTCGGCGCTCTGGAGTCGCGCTCTCGCTGGAGACTCGCTTGCAATTTACTCAGGAGTAGCGCCCTTGCGTTTGAATTTCCCGCAATTTACTCAAGCGCCGCGCCCCCGACACTCAGGCACCCAGGAGTCGCGCTCACGCTTAAGACTCCCTCACAGATTATTTATGAATCGGGATATCGCTGCCCTTCGTGGCCCCGTAGCAGCCCTTCGTGGCCCCCTCGCTGCCCTTCGTGGACCCGTTGCAGCCCTTCGTGGCCCCCTCGCTGCCCTTCGTGGCTCCATTGCAGCCCTTCGTGGCCCCCTCGCTGCCCTTCGTGGCCCCGTTGCAGCCCTTCGTGGATCCCTCGCTGCCCTTCGTGGCCCCGTTGCAGCCCTTCGTGGCCCCCTCGCTGCCCTTTGTGGCCCCATTGGAGCCCTTCGTGGCCCCATGTGCATGCCCTTCGTGGCCCCCTTGCACTCCTTCGTGGCCCCCTCGCTGCCCTTCGTGGCCCCCTCGCTGCCCTTCGTGGCCCCCTCGCTGCCCTTCGTGGCCCCGTTGCAGCCCTTTGTGGCCCCCTCGCTGCCCTTCGTGGCCCCGTTGCAGCCCTTCGCGGCCCCCTCGCTGCCCTTCGTGGCCCCCTCGCTGCCCTTCGTGGCCCCGTCGCTGCCCTTCGTGGCCCCGTTGCAGCCCTTTGTGGCCCCCTCGCTGCCCTTCGTGGCCCCCTCGCTGCCCTTCATGGCCCCCTCGTTGCCATTCGTGGCCCCGTTGCAGCCGGTCGTGGCCTCCTCGCTGCCCTTCGTGGCCCCATATATGTATGCCCTTCGTGGCCCCTGCTCGTTCGCGCCCGTCGTGGCCCCATATGCATGCCCTTCGTGGCCCCGTTGCTGCCCTCAGTGGCCCCGTCCTTGCCTTCCGCAGCCCAATATACGCATGCCCTTCGTGGCCCCCGCTCGTTCGTGCTCTTCGTGGCCCCACGTGCATGCCCTTCGTGGCCCCGCTGTCGCCCTTCGTGGCCCCGTCGCTGTCCTACGTGGCCCAGTTGCTACCCTCAGTGGCCCCGTCTTTGCCTTTGCGGCCCCGCATTATCAGCCCTTCGTGGGCCCCGCTCCTTCGTGCTCTTCGTGGCCCCATACGCAACCCCTTCGTGTCCCCGCTGTCGTTCTTCGTGGCCTACTTCGTGTCCTTCGTGGCCCTGCTGTCGTTCTCTCTCTCGCTTTCGGTTTCGCTCGTCGTCGCCGTCGTCGCCGTCGCCGTCGTCGACGTCGACGTCGTCGACGTCGTCGTCGTCGTCGTCGTGGTCGGTCCCCTGTCCGTCCCTCTTGGGGTCAGGTTGCCGCCGATCAGCGCTGCCGCTGGCCAGGCCGACGGTCCGCGGCCGCCCCGCCGCTTGCCAGGGCCTGGCCTGCAGGGAAGAAAGATATACCCCCCAAAAGGGGTACGATCGAAAACGAAGAGGGCGGGTATCGAGGGTTTGGGACATACGCGTTAACGGACACTCGGGCAGATACGAACGAACAGTCTGAACATGTTTTTTCAATCTCAAACTGTTGGTATGTATTGTTGTTGTTGTTGTTATTGTTGTTGTTACTCTTGTTATTGTGTTTGTTGTTGTTGCTGTTGTTCTTGGCTTTTCAGCTCGGGCGAATAATCATTGTTGATCCCCCTCCAGTAACTGATGTACTTTTCTACGCAAGTGGTTCTCCCAGGGCCCACACCCTGTTTTTAACGAGCGGGAGCGAAGGGTCACAGTCACACAACTGCGCTGTTGGACCCCAGTTTTCAACAACAACGGCTCCCGCCTAAGACTTCCCCAACATGTATACCCAAATTGCGCTCTCGCGCGGGATATCTACACAACTTATACAAGAATCGCACTCTCGCGTGGGGCCTCTTCGCAATGTATTCAGACGCCGCGCTCTCACCACTCAGGAATCACGCTCTCGCTGCGGATTTCCTCACGATTTATTTGGGCATCGTGCTATCGCTCGCGACTTCCTCGCGGTTCAGGCAGGACAAACGCTTCAGCAACCCGCTTGCTCGACCTCGACCTGGCCGCTTGGGCCCGCCTTTCGACTCGCCCACTGGGGTCTACCCGCCCGATTTGCCAGCCTGGTTCTGCCATGTGTTTTCTGCTCCTAGCCCCCGTCCTGCTACTTTCTCTCGTTTTCCATCCTCTTCCCCCCCCCTGGTCCCTTCAGTCCATCCGTTTTCTTTTCTCTTGCCTCAGGGGCTGCACAAAATTCACGTTGCAGGTAAGACAGAGATCTACCCCCAAGTAATCGTTAGTACGGGGTCCTTTCTAAGGATTCCTTACAACGGACTTCTTTGCAATGAATATTGCTGACATAGTCCTTACCACAGGAAGCTTGCTTCGCTGGCGCGCGCATGCAAGCCAGGATGGCGAGCTTCCCTGCTGTCTAGAGAGCGATAAGGTTTTCATTTGAGCCCGACCGTTGTGGCTGTTGTTGTTGATGTGTTTTTTTTGTTGGGGTGGTCGCCCCAGGGAAAGGCGCCGGGGAAGGCTCTTGTCCCCCCCGAAGCCTGGGGTTCTGGCCGTCGCCCTCGCCGAGGGCGTCCAGGAACGTCCCTATCCTTGTTGTTGAATATTATTACTTCTAAAGAATAATTATTGTTGGGCCCCCTGGTGCACGCCCCCCTCGCCGCGCCTAGGCCGCAGCCACATTTTCATCATTCCCGTGAGGAAGTCTCAAGCAAAACGGGGGAGTCCAGATCCGGTTGTTTTGTTGACGCCCGCTTTCCCCGTCAAAAAACAATATAAAATGACATGTCTTGTTCTAACATAACCAAACTTCAAGATTCCTTTTGCAAAAAATGGCACGAAGTGCGCACTCGCGCGCGCAAGATGAAATCCTTCCAAAACCTTAGTTTTCGTAGCGATTTTAACATAAAAACATGAAAAACCCACTGGTTTTTCAAAAAAAAAGTTCAAAAATTCATCCCGCGCGCTCTTGCGGATTTCTTGGGAAACCCAATATTTTTTCAACATTTCTGTCAAACGGGCTCTTGCGAGCATTTTTTTCAGTGCTTCGAACTTTTCTGCAACAAGCGTTTGCGCGCCATGCCGGGCCATCATCCCTGTCAAATAATACCATAGGGGCAAACATTCGTGTTTACCGTGGTTCCTATTTCTAGCGTCAGGAACATGTTACACGAAAAAACCAGTACAGGTGTCCAGTGTTGGAACAGGGGGAAAAGTCGTATACTAAGCTAGCGTCCAGAAAATGTTACCACAACAAGTCACTTTACCCATGCGCCAGTGTAGTAGCCACGGTCGTCCGCAGGCCACGAAGTGAAGTGTCCGAACGTCATAGGGCGGGAAGCTGGGTGTGGGTGGTGGCGAAGAGTCGTTTGGAAATTTGGTAGAGCTTGAACCGGCCCCCCCACAAAGTGGGGGTATTGCCCGCCTCCTATGAAAACCTTGGCACTGGTGAGAACGGAGTGTCCCCACGTGCTAGTAATTGTTGTTGTTGTTGTTGTTGTTGTTGAACATTATTACTTCTAAAGAATAATTATTGTTGGGACCCCTGGTGCATGGCCCCCCCGCCGCGCCTAGGCCGCAGCCTCATTTTCATCATTTTCGTGAGGAAGTCTCAGGCAAAACGGGTTGGTCCGGATCCGGTTGTGTTGTTACGATCGGTTTTCCCTTGCAAAAAAATAAGCTAAAGTGGGCATTTCTTGTTCTAACATGTCCAAACTTCAAGAATCCCTTGCAAAAAATAAGGTAAAGTGGACATTCGCGCGCGCAAGACGAAATCCTTCCAAAACCTTAGTTTTCGTAGCGATTTTAACATAAAAACATAAAAAAAAACAATGGTTTGTTTTTTTTTAAAAAAAAAATTGTCAACATTTCATCCCGCGCGCTCTTGCGGATTCGTAGGAAACCCAACACTTTTTAAACATTTCTGTCAAACGGGCTTTTGCGAGCAACTTTTTCGAACTTCTGCAACAACGGTTGCGCACCTGCCAGGGCCATCATCCCTGTCAAATGATACCATGCGGGACACATTCGTTTTTTCTTCGCGCGCGCACGCCGTCGTCGTCGGCCGCGGGGCCCTGAATAGTAGCCACGGTCGTCCGCATGCCACGAAGTGAAGTGTCCGAACGTCATAGGGCGGGAAGCTGGGTGTGGTGGTGGCGAAGAGTCGTTTGGAAATTTGGTAGAGCTTGAACCGGCCCCCCCACAAAGTGGGGGTATGGCCCGCCTCCTATGAAAACCCTGGCACTGGTGAGAACGGAGTGTCCCCACGTGCTAGTAATTGTTGTTGTTGTTGTTGTTGTTGTTGTTGTTGTTGTGTTGTTGTTGTTGTTGTTGTTGTTGTTGGTTCCTGTTGTTCGTTGTTGTTGATGTCGGCGAGGACTTTACTGGAAGCCCCGTGGGGGGGGCGCGGGGACCACGGAAAACGCGGGGCCCTGCGGGGCCCCACGTATCCCGTGGCCCCCTTTTCGTGTTCGGGATTTCGATCGGAGGCTCTTGTGGGGCGGTGGCCACGATTTCTGGTAGGGGGTGTGACGCCTGAGGATCGGTGGAGCTTCCTTGTAGGGCCACGCCAGGAGAACGCGTCGACAAAGGTGGCCGAAATCTGCGCATGAATTAGAGCTCACTATTGTGCCAGGGCCACGATCCTCGAGGGGCGCGTGCCGAAATGAGGGTTCGAAGGGGCTCCCTGCGGGGGCCAGGGCCGCGATCCTCGAGGGGGGCGTGCCGAAATGATGGTCGGTGGAGCTCCCTGTGGGCGCCAGGGCCACGATCCTCGAGAGGGGTGTGCCAAAACCTCGGTGGAGCTTCGTGCGGAGGCCAGGGCCGCGATCTTCGGGAGAGGTGTTCCGAAATGAAGGCTTGGTGGAGCTCCTTGTGAAGGCCAGAGCCACGATCCTTGAGAGGGGTATGCCAAAATGATGCCTTGGTGGAGCTCCTCGTGGGTGCAAGGGCCCCGATCCTCGAGAGGGGTGTGCCGAAATGAGGGTTCGGTGGAGCTCCCTGGGGGTGCCAGGGCCACGATCCTCGAGGGGTATGCCGAAATGAAGCTTCAGTGGAGCTCCTTGGGGGGTCAGGGCCACGATCCTCGAGACGGGAGCGCCAAAATGAAACCTCGGTGGAACTCCGCGTGGAGGCCAAGGCCACGATCCTTGAGGGGGGTGTGCCGAAATGAGGGTTCGAAGGGGCTCCTTGTGGGGGGCACGGCCACGATCCTCGAGAGGGGTGTGCCGAAATGAGGGTTCGGTGGAGCTCCCTGTGGGGGCCAGGGCCACGATCTTCGAGAGGGGTGTGCCGAAATGAGGCCTCGGTGGAGCTCCTTGGGGGGTCAGGGCCACGATCCTCGAGAGGGGAGTGCCAAAATGAAACCTCGGTGGAGCTCCGCGTGGAGGCCAAGGCCACGATCCTTGAGGGGGGTGTGCCAAAATGAGGGTTCGAAGGGGCTCCTTGTGGGGGGCAGGGCCACGATCCTCGAGAAGGGGTGTGCCGAAATGAGGGTTCGGTGGAGCTCCCTGTGGGGGCCAGGGCCACGATTTTCGAGAGGGGTGTCCCGAAATGAGGCCTCGGTGGAGCTCCTCGTCTGTGCCAGCGCATCGATTCTCGAGAAGGGTGTGCGCGCGCGCGCCAACGCGCGCGCGCGCGGCCACGGCTGGTTGCGATTTTGGCTCGACCCAAAGCTACGGCTCAAGGCCGTGCCAGGCCGCGCTGGCGTTGGGCTCGGCCGTGTGTCCAGGCGTTGGTGCGGCCGTGGCGTGGGCCCGGCCGTGGCGTGGGCCCGGCCGTGGGTTCGGCCGTGTGGTCGTTGGGCTCGGAGGCGGGTTCGGCCGTGCGGTCGGTCGCGTGCTCCGCCATAGGTTGGGCTGTGCGCTCGGCCATGTGTTCGGGCACGGGTTCGGCCACGGGTTGTTCGGCCGCGGACTCGTCTGCGGGGTTCGGCCGCGGGCTCGGCCGCGGGTTGGGTTCTGGGCCCGGCCGTGGGTGCAGCTGTGTGGTCGGCCGTGGATTGGTCCACGTGGTCCGCCGTGCAATAACAAGCGCAAACACACCAACAACACCGCTTACGACTACGACGACGACGACGACGACGACGACCACGACGACCATTTGCGACGACGACGACGACGACGACGACGACTACGACAGCCCAAACCGGGCAACTACTTCAACGACGCCGCCGCCGCCGCCGCCGCCGCCGACGACGACGACGACGACGACGACGACTACTACGACGACTACTACTACTACCACTACTAATACTACTACTACTACTACTAC
>CAUYUJ010007411.1:40000-46980 GCA_963575745.1 Prorocentrum cordatum | reverse complement strand
CTCCTCCTCCTCCTCCTCCTCCTCCTCCTCCTCCTTCTCCTCCTCCTCCTCCTCCTCCTCGGGTCGCCTACGGCCCCAGCGGAATCCGTGCAGGCCAGTGCTTCCGTCGGGGCAGCGCCGCCGCCGCCGCCGCGGTGGACGCCGGTGACTTTTCCGACGGTGTCCGTCGGGATCGAAGTCTCCGGGGCTCGTTTCCGAGACCCCCCGAGTCTTGAACAATTCACGACGCACGGGTTTTCGCCGAGTTCGGCCTCTGGGGGCCCTTACCGGGCGTCGGGACTGTCAAAAACGACGCAGGATGGAAAACCGGTCTTGGGGAATGGATCAAAATTTGTGAGGGTCCAGGTTATGAAAAATCATGACGTCGAGAGTCTGGGTTCGATCCCTTCGAACCGCCTCCGGCGCCGCCCTTGGTGCGCTCCGCGCGCCAGGGAGGGGGTCCAGCGCAGATCCAACAAATCCGCGCGGAGCGCCAGAAGTTTATGCGCATGGCGTTTTATATGATTCCAAGGTCGTGGACCTGGCCTAGATGAGGCGAGGTGTGATGCTGAAAGCTTGGATCAGGGGAGAGTTTCTGAGGAGAAGAGAGGATTCCCGCTTCCAGGCCCCCCTGATTGGGCCAGAGTAGATGGGGTCGGAAGCTCGCGCCGCATCGCCGACGCATCGGCGATGCTGCTCGATCTGGAGCCCGATGCTCTCCACGCCGACGCCGCCGACGCATAGGCGATGCATCGGCGATGCGGCGCGATCCTCCGACCCCATCCACTCAGACCCCATGTGGGAGGTCTGCAAGGGCAGGGATGATCTTCGCGAGCCATCGATATGATGTGTCCCTCTCCTCGCCCTTCGGAGGGAGCTCCTGACGGTGCCGTGCGCTTCACCCTTTGTCACGCAATGCTGTCAGCACCCGTCACGTGAGCGACGTAGCAAAACCGGCCCGACTGCGCGGACATTGGCGCGCAAGATGCCCGCGTCATGGCGCGCGCAAGCGCCCTCGCTTCAATGCGGCGTGCTGCGCTGACGACCCGCGTAAGTCGCGGCGTAAGGTCGCTATGACATCTCGCGTAAGACCCCGTTCTGTTCGTCGCCCACTTGGTTCCACCCGTAGATGGGCTAACGGTGATGTAGGCAACGGCGATGTAGGTGTCGGTAGTGAGGGAACGCGTGGCTCGCGCTTTCCTGCAATTCGCTGTGTCGTGTTCGCCCGATCCATTCGTAGATTGGAAATTTGGAAAGTGTGGTTCGTGATGTCCTGCAATTTGGTTCCCAACATCACCGTTGAGCAACATAGCCGTTAGCCTGGCCTTGGTCCACAGCATGCACATCGGATCGCCGCTGGGCGGCTCCAAGAGCCCAGGTTCGCGCAGGGTATGCAGCAGGTGCAGGCCGTGGAGACCGAGCTCACGCTGATCGGTGCCGTGCCTGCCTCTCTCCATGACCTCGGCGGGAGGGCGAAGTGTGGAGCGGCACCAGAGTAATTTTGTCGCAAGTGAGGGGCGCCTGGTAGACCTTCTCAACTCCATCTTTAGCGTCGAGTAGCGTCGAGTAGCGTATGGGAGTCGATGAGACAGCGCCGATTTAGCGTGGGCTAGCGTCGATTAGCATCGATTTAGCGTCGATTAGCGTCGATTTGCGTCGATTCGCAAGAGCCGTCAAGCTGGTATAGGAGGCTCCCATGAGTTGCAACCCTGAGACCCAGGCGTTGCAATTTTTCACACTAGGTGCTTTCGCTCCGCTTTCAGGCCCCGAAACTATCTCAGATTTATCCGGCTCGGAAAAGTGTCGCAGAAAGATTGGGTTTGGTGCTCCGGTCGTGATTGATCGTGATGTTGCATTGTTTCGCAACGTCAGATCTCAGGGAAGCAAGGGGTGTCAGGTTTTATGAGACGTTGCCTTGCTGCAAACAAGAGTTGCGATTGAAGGTATCGCCAACATATTTTCAATACCGCAGTCAGCACCTGCATTGGGTTTCACAGGATCGTTGGTGTCACAGCCCAGGAAGGCACGGCCGCAACTCAAAATCTTCGTTGGTCTGATGAGCGGAACTCGAACATGCCTCTGGGAGTTTGCACTCGGGTGCTCCAGACGTATTTCGATTCTGCATACACGTCCTGCTCGGGGTCACAGAAGTTCGAAAGTCATGGAATGCAAAGAAATCTGGTTCATGGTCGAGCCGAGTTCCTTTGAAAACGTTGTTAAAAGTTGCGCAAAATGTTTTGAAAGTGTGATATAGCCTGGTGCTGGCTTATCCCATGCTGTTACTAGATTTCAAAGTTGGCTCCACATGAATGGGTTCGGAAACTCCTTTCTCTCTCGGCATAACGCACTCCTCATCTTCGAATGGTATGGGACGGCGTCGTTAACGAGATATCCTTAGACAGGTGCGGCCACAACCCATGTAAGACACTTGGTCGTTCGATCACTCGATCAGAGAAGTGATAGAATGGCTCGCGCGTTTGTCAGGAGGTCTGGCGTATTCACCGTAGGGATCCCCAGGAGCCGTTTTATGTGGCCAACAGACAGCTTCCTGACCGTTGTCTTTGAATCGCTAGGCCTTGCTGAGCCTCAGACGCATGCGTGTAGCATGCCCACGAAAGCAACGACGCGTGATTTGTCATGTGATTCCATACGTCGATTATTCAAGACGCGTCGTGCTCAGGCCTCTGCAGCTGACTGGCCATAACGGCACGTGGCCGACACTTAAAGTACGAAGTCATAGTTTTCTGAGCATGGGCCCCGATGTGAGAGCCGACCTAAGCGCGCCAAGAATGCGGCCCCGCAGCGTTAGAGATAAACATGAGCCGCACAACAAGAGACAGTCTGTCAGGAATCTGCTCAACTGAGTCTTGTTCCCACCATGTGCACCCACTCCGAAGAGAAAGCCAGCATCGAAACAATTCAGCCATTCAGATCGGACAAGGCATTGGCAGTGGTATGGTGAGGGTCTGCAAGGCAATAACAAGAGACTCGTCAAGAATAGGATTGTTGTGTTTGGGGGCACATTGCGACTTCCCAGACATCTGACGGATCGATTTGTTCGAGACATGGGCCGACTTCTCGACCCTTTCGAGGGGGGCGGTTTTGCATCCTGAGTTGTTGATGGGCGTTGGGCCCGCAACCAGCCCCATGAGGCCACACACCTTACGAAACAGTGAAAGATGTGTCCTGATGCTCGCAGTCACCAGATATCTGGAACTGGGCACGGATCTGCGTCTGCCTGGCCACGGCTTGCTGTTTGTTGGCTGAAGGATGCCCTTCACGATGCCCACCAAACTGATCTCATCCTTCTCTTACATTTGAAATCGTGGAATAATAATCAACTTGGCTTCGGAAGGGGGCTCGGGCTCCTCGGGTCCTTCCCTGGGGGTCTCCTGGGGCGTCGTGCGCAAGCCAGGGCGCCAATGGGACGAGAGAGGAGCTCGGTGTCCTGCTCGAGGCTCCTGATGGCAAAGCTTCGGCTGCACTCCGCATGTGCATCCCCCCCCCAGCCGCGCGACTGCTCGGGCCGAGAAGCGCAGGCGTTCTGGTCAAGAACAGCCGCAGGAAGCTGCAGGAGCGGGACCTGGGCCTCGTGCGGGGCAGCATGCAGATTGCGAGGCAGCACAGGACCCACCCGCTGGCCGCCGCAAGCGAAGACAACAGAGGCCGGACCACCTCGCGGCCGTCGCCGCCACACTTGCTGCTCAGCCCTACCCTTGCCGCCTCGCACGCCCGGGCGGCCCCCAAGCAGCGTTGCCCCTGCCGCTGGGCTGCCTCTTTCCACCCCATCTGTAAGCCTGCTCGGACCACCTGCGCTGTTGAGCGCAGCACATCCACCCCCCTCTCTGTGCTCCTCTGGCTCAGTCGCAGCATTCTCCGTCGTCTCGCAGGCGTTGTCGCTCCTTTCCTTTTGTTCCTTCTCCCCTAGGCCTACCCCAATAAGACACCGTGCTCCTGCAGTGCCCCTCCCCGTTACCAAAGTTTGGAAATGACCCGATTGATGGCATTGACCTCCCGATTACATTCGGGAGGAGAAGAAACACACAGACACAAATAATCGTCCATCCCCAGGAAAATATAGAAAAGTATGGGAAGTGGGGGGAAGACGAAACTCCAGAAAATATGTATAAATATCGGGAATCCTTGGATGTGTGTGTATTGATTTGTGTGTGTGTGTCCTTGGGCCCCTTCAAAAACTGCTACCAGCCCGAGCTCGAGGAGGAGCAGCAGGGGCGGCAGGAGCAGCAGCGGCAGCCGATTGGCTTCTTAGCTCCGCCCCAGATCCTGAGCCCCGAGGCCTCCGGCGGCCCGGTAAGCGCCAAGGTCAGGAGGTTTGAGACGGGGATCCGTGCAAACAGAGATCCAACGCATTGAAAAAATCCAGACGGAGGTTCTTCGCAGTTCTAGGCCTCTAGGGGCCCTCACCGGGCTCCGGGGCGTCAAAGAACGGTTCATGATGAAGCACCAGTCCTGTGGAGTGAGTCGAGACCTTTGGGGGTCGACGTTGTGAAAAAATATCGGGTCTGGGCAAGCGGGGGCCAGTCAGAGCGCCAGAGCTTGCGGGGTCCTGCAGAGTCAGTGGCGCACCGACCCGGGCCTGGGCGCAGGACCCTGCAGGATCTTGCAGGGCCTTGCAGGATCTTGTACAGCCTGACGGGCCCGGGCCTGGCCTGACCCGGCCAGTGGCTCCCCGACGAGGGCCGCCCACGGCGAGCGCAGGAAGAGCCAGAGGATCCGGCAGCTCCTCGGGCAGCTGGAGGAGCTGCAGGGCGTGGTGCGCATCGACGCGCGGCTCCGGGAGTGCCTCGACCAGGAGCCCCGGCGCCGATCGCGGCCCCCCGCGGGCCTTGGGCCCCGCCGCAGCGGTGCGGTGGCCACACCGCGTGGCGAGTCAGTCCGTGGGGCTTCGGGCCACCGCACTGTTCTGGGGCTCGGGCCGTTCTCCTCCTCCTCCTCCTCCTCCTCCTCATCCTCCTCCTCCTCCTCCTCCTTCCTCCTTCCTCCTCCTCCTCCTCCTCCTTCCTCCTTCCTCCTTCCTCCTTCCTCCTTCCTCCATCCTCCATCCTCCATCCTCCATCCTTCATCCCATCCTGTCCTCCATCCTCCATCCTCATCCCCATCCCCCTCCTCCCCCTGATCCTCCTCTTCCTCCTCCATCCATCCATCCTCCCCCTCCCCCTCCCCCTGCTCCTCTTCCTCCTCCTCCTCCCCCTCCTCCTCCTTCTCCTCCTCCTCCTCCACCTCCGCTCCTTTTCCTTACAAAGAACTCCTCCCTGTCGCACCCGGAGGCCGGTCGACAGGTCGGGCCAGGCGTTTCGCTTGAGACGTCCTCACCATTGATGACCCTGAAGCGTAGAAATTGGCAACAGCTTCACAGATGGAGGGCGGGTGGTTTTCAAAATGTTGCTCTCGCCGTAGCGCCGCGCACATTCGTTCTGAAAAGTTGAAAGACTTCCACGGATTGGAGCGGGCGGTTTTCAAAATGCGAGTATCGCCTTAGCGCCGCGCACATTCGTCTTAAAATGTGCACTAGTTTCACGGATTAAAGGCGGGTGGTTTTCAACATGTGGTTCTCGCCTTAGTTGCGCGCGCATTCGTTTTAAAAAGGTGCAAGATGTTCATGAGTTCAGGGCGGTTCGTTTTCAACATGTGGTTCTCGCCTTAGCGCCGCGCATATTCGTTAAAAACAATTGGAAGGGTTTCACGTATCCCCATGGCCAACGTACCAGAGATGGCGTTTGGGAAGGATTCAGGATTGCGACGGTGCAACAGCTATGTTATATCACAGTGCTGAAGTCCCAAGAATGGCGTTCTGGCACGATTCAGGACCGTCAAGACGCAACAGTCAATTTGATCCGTGGCGTTGAAGTCTCGACCATGGTGTTTTGGCATGTTCCAGGGTCTTAAAACGGTTGTCTCTCAACGAGGCAGTTCCTTCAGTAGACATGAACCCTTGTTGGGGCCTATGAAGAGGGAGCTTGGAGGGAGGATTTGTTCCAACATCTTTACTGAGTCTTGGGTTTACACTGGTCCTCCTCCTCCTCCTCCTCCTCCTCCTCCTCCTCCTCCTCCTCCTCCTCCCCCCTCCCCTTTTCCTCTCGCCATGGGGAAAGCGGGTCCTGAGGGAAACGGGCCCTGAGGTTTTTCACTGTTTTCGGATTGTCGGGACCCTCCACGGGCCCCGGGACTAAGATGGTTTTACAGAATTTGACGTCATGTGCGGCGAGTTTGCGAACAGGGTCCTCGTGAGGCAGATGTTGCCTGATTCCGAGTGGGACAGCTACTATACAAATACGTATGGTGTGTCGGCCTTGCACAAATTACCCGCCATAAGGGTACCAGGAGGGCCCCGAACCTGTCCAAATCTCGAGAAGGTCCAGAACTTCCGGCGGTCTCGGCGCTCGACAGGCCCCAGAGCGGCCCCGTGAGGAAGCGACCAAGAGCACCCCCAAAACGAACCCCAGAAGAGTCCCAAGAGGCCCCCGCACCCTTTAAAATCCGAGGCTTCGAGTAGGGGATCGACTGCAGAATTGGTGTACCCCAGAATTTGTTTTCCCGTCGAGTCTGCGAAACATGCGCGGAATGATCTACGAGCATTATTTATGCATGTTTCGTACTTTTTGTTCCGTCGGCTGCGAGGCAGAGGCAGTCCGCTCCAGCGTGTGGCTAATCGGGGCAACCGACATGCGAATTGTCCGCAAGAGCAAGGAATAGACAAGGGCGGCCGCGCGGGGGGAGGAGGAGGGGACGCATGTTTCGCACGTTCGATGGGAAAGTCAGTCTTGGGGTGAACCAAGTCTGCAGTCGATCCCCCACTCGAAGGCTCCCCGCCACAAGGATTTTCGTGTGCGCCCCGTCCCTCCTCTCCGCGGTGTTAGCCGGTGGCGCCCCTCCGCGGGCAGAGGCTGCGGGCCCCGTGCCAGCCCGCGCGCGGATGGAGAAGCGCTGCCACGCGTGCTGCGGGGGGATGGATGGGCCAGCTTCTCCCCGAGCGGGTGGCT
>CAUYUJ010007411.1:0-35000 GCA_963575745.1 Prorocentrum cordatum | reverse complement strand
CTCGTCGTCGTCGTCGTCGTCGTCTTGGCGTCGTCGTCGCTTCCGTCGTCGTTGTCGCCGTGGTCGTCCTTCCTCCCTCGTTGTCTTCGTCGGCGTCTCGTCGTTGTCCCTCCTATTTCGTCGCGTCGTCGTCGTCGTCGTCGTGGTCTTCACTCCTCCCTCGTCGTTATCCTCCTCCCTCGTCGTCGTCGTCCGTCGTCGGCGTCTCGTCGTCGTCCCTCCTATTTCGTCGCCGTCGTCGTCGTCTTCGTCGTCGTTGTCGTCGTCGTCGTCTTCCCTCCTCCCTCGTCGTTGTCGTCGTCGGCGTCGCCGTCCTTCCTCCTTCTTCGTCGTTGGCGTCGTCGCCGTCTTCCTCCTCCATCGTCGTTGTCGTCGTTGTCGCCGTCGTCGTTTTTTCTCCTCCCTCGTCGTCGTCTCCGTTGGCGACGTCGTCGTCGTCTTCGTCGTCGTCGTCGGCGTCTTTGTCGTCGTCGTCGGTGTCGTCGTCGTCGTTGTCGTCGAAAACATTGGAGACGTCGTCGGTGTCGTCGCAGTCGGTGTCGGCGTCGCCGTCGTCGTCGATGTCGCTGTCGTCGTCGGCGTCGGTGTCGTGGCCAAGTGACATGTGGTACCTACCGTCACGGTCTTGTCTGAAGAGGTCTTGCGACCAAGTTGCGGGTGGGAGGGTGGGATGTTTGCACGAGCAGTGGAGAGGACAGCTTCAAGACGGTCAAGATTGATGCACACCTTACTCTCATCCGACCCCCCCCCCTCCTCCCCTTCGGAACGAGCGAGGGCGGGGGCCAGAGCCCACCGCCCTCTCTCGTCCACCGTGATGCTTCCTCTGCCCCGCCGCCCACCATGCCTGCTGCCACCCCACAGCCATCCCACCACTCTGGCTGCTTCTCTTGCTCGCTGTGCTGGAGCACCGCTCGCTGCTGTGCAGGCGTCCTGCGCGTGCAGGCTGCTCCACGCCTTGCCTTGAAGAGCTGCCGCAAGCCCTCAAGCGCTCCGCGCGCGGGCCGCCGAGAGCCGCGCGCGAGCCGCGCCGGGAGCCGCCTGCCTCGGAGGGGAGGCGCGTGCGCCCTCGGCCGCGCCGGGCTGGCCAGGCGCCGCTTCCGCGCCGCCGTGCTCGTCGCCGCCGATGTCGTCGCCGTTGTCACCGCGGCGGCGGCGGCCGTCGTCGTCGCCGCCGTCGGAGGGGGGCGGGGGAGGGAGGAGGAGGTCGGAGGAGGAGGAAAAGGTACTGATGCGCCGCTACCTTTCCTTCCTTTGACTTTTCCTCTTTGGAGGCCTCCTGGGAGGCCCTTGTCGCCACCGCTGGATTGGCCTCGAAATTCTAGTCAAAACGCGCCCTGGGGGGGGTCCGGGGAGTAGTTGTATCGGTACCTTGAGGTCTCCCCAGCAGGAGGAGGAGGAGGAGGAACAGGAAGAGGATCAGGATCAGGATCAGGACCAGGATCAGGATCAGGATCAGGATCTGGACGGGGAAGAGGATCAGAAGGGGGAGGGAGAGGGGGAGGTGGAGGGAGCCAGCGGGAGGACGGGGAGGAGGAAGAGAGTGGGTGAGTGGGAGAGGGAAGAAGAGGAGGAGGAGGAGAGGAGGAGGAGGAGGAGGAGGAGGAGGAGGAGAGGAGGAGGAGGGAGGAGGACGAGGAGGAGGAGGAGGAGGAGAGGAGGAGGAGGAGGAGGAGGAGGAGGAGGAGGGAGGGAGGAGGAGGAGGAGGGGAGAGGAGAGGGGGAGGAGGGGAGGAGGAGGAGGCGGAGGAGGAGGACGAGGACGAGGAGGATGACAAGGAGGAGGAGGAGGAGGATTTTGGTTTTGGACTCCGCCTAGGATCATCCGAAGACGCCCTTAGGACGCAGAGGAGGAGGAGGAGGACGAGGAGGAGGAGGAGGAGGAAGAGGAGGAGGAGGAGGAGGACGAGGACGAGGAGGAGGAGGAGGACGACGACGAGGTGGGGAAGGGGGAGAGGGGGAGGGGGGAGAGGGTGGAGGCGGAGGAGGCAGAGGAGTGCGACGGCCTGGAACGCAGCCGAGCTGTGGTCAGAGGTCGCGGGTCGCGGCGCCCCTCAGGTAGAGAAGATGACAGGCTGTTCGCTCTACAACGCGTTCTTCTTCTTGTACGTCTTCATCGTGCCCGCGTTTCTCCAGTATCTCATACGTGCGCCCTCGACTTTCACCTCCGCGCCGTTCTACCCTGTGCCGTTGGCGACGCTGCAGGGCAAGGTGGCGCATGTGAACATGAGCAGCCCTCCACAGACCATGGAGGAGGGAGTCAATCACTGCAAGCCCTGCTACGAAGACCAGTACCACAAGACGGGTATGTACCAGTGGAACATCATGCTCAGGATGTCGTACGCGGACCTGATGGCGCAGTCCAAGGATCGGCGGCGCGCCCAGGGGTGCAGGCAGAGGGCGTCGGCCTTCTCGGTGGGCTCGCGAAGCTCTCGCAGCTTGCTCTGAAAACACCAGCGGCTTCTCACCAGCGGCTTCTCAGAAGGCCGGGGGGTCCTGAGAAGCCCTTCTGCCGTCTGCAAAGGCCTGCCTCCCCCTTACTTCCCCCCTCAGCGCGCCGCCGACAAGGACAATCCAGTGACCACCATGTACCCTGTCATCCTCGCGTCGAACGACTTCAAGCTGTGGAAAGTGGTAGCCGACGCGGACGACGTCAACGCGGGAATGTCCAACGACACGGGCGACACGACGAAGGAGCTCGTGCACATCGCACCGCCGCTGCTCGTGGCAGCTCTCAAGCCGTTCGGCTGCGTGACCAACGAGACCGGCACCACCGACCCCTTCCAGTGGTTCTTTGCTTCGGGCGAGAAGGCGAACCGCTACAAGTGGAGGCTGGTCGACCACGTCTCGACACACGGCTCTCTGATGAGGAAAAGGTACCGATGTTGCTATCCTTGCCTCGCTTTTCCATTTGGGGCCGCCTGGTGGGATGCCCTTGTGGCCACGGCTGGATTCTCTTCGAAAATTCCAATCAGAACGCACCCTGGGAGGGGTCCGGGGCGGGGAGTAGCCAGATCGGTATATGTTTGGTTTCCCCAGGCTCGGTCCACCTCGTCGCCTGCGTGATGGAGGGCTTCGACAAGGCTCGAGGAAAAAACGACGTAGACATCCTGTCGGAGGCCCGCGCGGATTTCTTGGATCGGCGCTGCGCCACCCTCCCTGGCGTACGGAGCGCGCCAGGGGCGGCGCCAGGGCTGCCGACAGGGGGATCCAGCGCCGATCCAAGAAATCCGCACGGAGCTCCAAAAGTTTTATGTGCATGTTGCTGCTTCCTTAGTGTCTGCTTTTCATGGCCGACTGGTACGCGCGCTGCTGGATCGCTTCGGAGATCTTTGGAGGGGTGTGTACTGCTGTGCGCGTGCAGGCAGTTGTATAGTTCTATGTCCGCCTCACTCGTGGGGTGAGCCGCTCCCCAAGCTGCTGGTCGGTCGAGCCTTGCGCGGCGTTGCGCAAAGTCAACACGCTGAAAAAAGGACCACCTTGGGCTCGGGAGGGGCCGCGGTTTTCGGGCCGTTCCTTTGGTTTTGGTCGGGGGACCTACAGTAGGAGCTCGACCACAGGAAGCCTTACACGAGAAGCCCAGCCCTAAGACCCCAGGACGTCCATGGATTTTTGGTGTGGGAAAATCGCATTTCCCACCGCAAAACTATCGAAAACCGAGAAACCCAGGGCACCCTGGAGCCCGAGAAACCCAGGGCACCCTGGAGGCAAGCAGGGTGTTTCTTGGCATGGGTCTCCGGGACGTCCATGGTTTTTTGGTATGGGAACGTCGCGCTCTCCGCAGAAAAGCCATCGAAGCCCGAGAAACCCAGAGAACCCTACTCGAAGCCGAGGCTCGCCAGGCGCGCGCGGCTTGAGGCCTCGAGCGCGGCAACCCCCGAGGGCCCGGACATGCTCGAGAGGAGGAGGATGAGGAGGAGGAGGAGGAGAAGAAGGACCATGAGATCAGCTGTATTCGAAGCCGAGGCTCGCCATGGCCAGAAGAGCACCTTCGTTCCTTGTCTGGCGCTCCCTCTGGCAGGACGCCGACTGTACACCTCCTCCTCCTCCTCCTCCTCCTCCTCCTCCTCCTCCTCCTCCTCGTCTCCTCCTCGTCTCCTCCTCGTCTCCTTCTCCTCCTTCTCCACCTCCTCGTCCTTCTCCTCCTCCTTCTCCTCGAATCTTCCTCAAATCTCGTCTCATCCTCGTCATCCTCCTCATTCTCCTCCTCCGCCTCCTCCTCTCCCTCCTCCTCAGGCGGCGCGGAGGGGCTGCGCTCTTTTCTGCGCCGTACCCTGCGAGGACCTCCAGAGGTCAACGCGGTGATGGCCCACTTTGCGCAGACTGGGCCTTGGGCATTGTCTTGGATCCTTTGTTCGTCGAACTGCCTTATGTCTGGACCTGTGCTCTTGTCTATGACAACGCTTTGAGCCAAGTCCGTTCTCCTGGCGTACAAGAATGTTCTCCTACCTCCACAGGCAGGGGTGTAGTCCTCCGAAGGTGAACGTGGTGAAGGCCTGCTTCTCAAGGGTCCCCTTTCATCCTTGCTTCTTTGGTCATCTTCTGCCCGTCCTCGGCCACTTTCGATGGCCAGCCACGCTCGAAGAGCATCGGCCAGCCCAGCCGGAAGAGCCTCAGCGCAAAGTGTTCTTACTTCCAGGCAGTTTTGTAGTTCGACGAAGAGTATCGCCATACAGATGAACTTTCGGCGCGCCGCGCGGATTTCTTGGATTCGCGCATGGGCCCCCCCGGCGGCGCCTCCAGCGCCGCCCCTTGCGCGCTCCGCGCGCCAGGGAGGGGGACCTGGCGTTCAGATCCCAGGAGTGTCCGCGCGGAGCGCCACCAGCTCTTGTGTTTCTGGCGCGGTTCTCTCCGAAGGTGAACGCGGTGATGACCTACTTCGCGCAGAACTGCATCAACGCCGCGGGCAAGATGGTGTGCGAGCGGACGCCGCGGGAGGTGCTGGGGCAGTGCTTCGCCCTGGGCTCCGCCTGCGGGCAGGCCTGCGGCTTCTTCTCCCCCACCGTGCAGCACTGCTCCAGCGACGGCCCTCGGGGGAAGAAAAGAGCGCGGTGCGGTCTAGGCCTCCTGGATTCAAGTCGGGCATGTCCCTCCACAGGGGGGATATTCAGAAATGGTCCAAAAATAGTCTGGGGGTGTTTGAGCATGTTTGACTATTTTTACCTCCCTTCCAAAAAACGCCTGTAGGAGGGCATGCCCGACAGAAGTCTAGGCCTCCTAGAGGGGGTCGGAGTAGACGGGGTCGGAGGAACGCGCCGCATCGCCGATGCATCGGCGATGCGGCTCGATGCGGAGGCCGAGTTTCTTCATGCCGGTGCATGGCCGATGCATTGGCGATGCGGCGAGATCTTCCGACCCCATCTATTCGGACCCCATCGAGGATGCTTCTAGTCAACCCGCGTACACGTCGGTCGTTGAAAGTATATGCATTTGTGAATCTCCTGATCCCAGTCTACTTTGGCCGCCTTCCTACTTCAAAAGTCGAGTGGTGTCCCCTCTTCCCGCCTCAGGGGGCGGGCGGAAACCCAATCTACTTCCAACGCCATCCTACTTCATGGTTCTACCTGCTTCTTCAGACCGACGGGTATAGTCAATCCGCGTAGCAAGTATGAGCGATTTTCCAAGATTGCCCCTGGAGATCCGACGCTCCGAAAAAATGAAGCGGGCGGTTTTGACAGTGTTCGGCCTCTGGGGAGCCTCGCCAGGCCTCGGGAGCATTAGACAACGATTCAGGACGAAGAACCAGTCCTGTAGAATGGGTCCAGGCCACTGGGGGTCGATGTTGTACTGGTCCTGTCTTCGTCTTAAAGTCAACCCGCATAGGAAGGATGAGCAACTTTCAAAGGCTACCCTTGCCTCGTACCCTTCGGCCCATCCTTGGCCGCTCTAGCTGGCCGCGCCCCGCTCGCAAAGTGTCGGCATGGCCTTACAAGGCCCGTGAGTTCTTATCGTGCGTTCTTCTGATACGGGTTGACTGTGTAAGCCTACCGTCGTGAATTTTGGCTTATTGTGTCGCGGCGCCAGTTCTGGCACACCACGCTTCGGCGCGACGCGCTGTCCCAATTTCTGGTCCCAAGGCGTCAGCGCCCCGAGTTTTCCCAGGCTCGCCCCGCGGAGCGGAGCGACATGCGCTGTCCAATCGCGAGGTGCAGCGTGTCGCCGGGGCCGCCGCCGTGACGCGCTGTGTAGGCAGAAGTTCCCGACCGTAAGCGTCCTAAGCTCCGCGCGGATTTCTTGGGTCGGCGCTGGGGCCCCCCGGCGGCACCTCGGGCGCCGCTGCCGGGCGCTCCGCGCGCCAGGGAGGAGGGTCCAGCGCAGATCCAGGCAACCGGCGCGCGCGGCGCGGACCTCCGAAGGCGTGTTCATGCCGTCTTTGGGTCTCCTGATCAGGTCATCTGGACCCGATGTTCTTCCAGGGCCTCACGTCCAAGAGGGTGAGTATCAAGACGGCCTCGGGCGGGGGTGCCTCGAACGCGCTGGTGAACTGCGACGAGGGCGACTGCAAGACTGGCCTCAGCTTCAAGGGAATGTACGCAGAGGCTGACAATCCCAACGACTTCGTAGTCGACTCTGGGGAGGCCGAGATGGCGGATTTCTACACGATCCTCTTCGCCATGTCAGAGGTTGATTCAGGAGTCGCCGTTTTGCCGGAGGCGGAGGCGAAGGAGGCGGGGACGAAGGAGGATAGCGCGGAGGACGAAGCGGATGACTTCGGATTCGCGAGGGATCGCAGGCTCCAGATCAGCTCCACGAAGTACGCCTGGCAGATCGCGCACATGCCCAACTTGACGCTGGGTGTCTTCAAGGACCACAGCTCGAACACGATGCGCATCGACCCCACAAAGGATCGGGCAGTAAGAGAACGCCCGCCCAGACAAGTCGACCGAGGATATCTGCACAGGCCCACTCGACATTGGCATACGAGTGTGCCAGTGCAGTTCCCGATCGGTTTCGCTGATCGACGTGCGTCTCGCCGGGTAAATCCGGTTGCTTCTGGACGTCGATTGGTGGTTCCGTCCAGGTGCCCTCAGAACGGGGTGCGGGCGCGCACCCGTGGAGGGCCCTGGCAGCTTTCGCGAAAGGGCGGTTTGCCAAAGAGTTTCAGAGTCAACCTTCGAGAGGAGTCCTGCTTCGCGCAGCCAGGGTTCACCTACATGGTTGCATGCATGACGTCTGAGCCTCAGTGGCTCCCAGAAGCGGCAGGGGCGCTTCTGCTATCTACAAAAAAAACGTTCTCTTCGTAGAACATTGAGATTGTACTACACAGCAACAACAACAACAGCAGCAGCAGCAACAGCAGCAACAGCAACAATATAGTTAATAGGGTTCGTTCTTATCTGCTCGCGGGTGATTCAACACGTATATCTCAAACTCTCGATACTCGCCCTCTTCGTCTTCGATCATACCCCCTTGGGGGTATATATACTTTTCTTAGCTGCAACGTGTATTCCGTGCAGCACCTAAGGCAGGGGAAGAGAGGACGGAAGGACGGAAGGGACAAGGGGGAGAGGAGGATGGAGTACGAGAGAGAGAGAGAGAGCAGCAGGAAGAGGCTTAGGAACAGAAAAGACGTGGCAGAACCGCACGGGCACATCGGGCGGGTAGACCCTTACAGGCGGGCCCAGGCGGCCAGGTCAAGCAGGCGGGCTGGTGAAGCGTGCGCCCTGCATGAATCGTGAGGAAGCCTTGAGCGACAGCGCGATTGCAAAATAGATCTCGTGAGGAAATCCAGGGCAAGAGCGCGATTCCTGAGTGTCGAGGGTGCGGCGCCTAAATCAAGTGCGAGGAAGTCCCGGGCGACAGCGCGGTTCCTGATTGTCGAAAGCGCGCCGCCTGAATCAATTTAGAGGAGGTCTCAGGCGAGAACGCGCTCCTTTGATAAATTGCAAGGAAGTCCCACGCGAGAGCGCGATCCTTCAAAAACTTACAAGGAAGTGTCAGGCGGGAGCCGCTGTTGTTGCAAACCGGGGGCCAGGGGCACAGTTTGAGCAGGAAGATTTTCCGTTTTCAAAACACAACAAGCCCCAGGAAGGGCATTTCAATTGAAAAGCATCAAGTGTACGCGAATGCGTGAACGCGTGAGTCCTGCATAATTCGCCAGGAATCCTTGGGCGAGAGCGCGATTCATAAGTAAATGATGAGGAAGTGCCAGGCGAGAGCGCGATTCCCAAATGGCGAGGGCGTGGCGCCTGAACAAATTGCGAGGAAGTCGCAGGCAAGAGCGCGGTGCTTGGATAAATTGCAAGGACGTCCCTAAGGAGAGCGCGATTCCCCAGTACACTGTGGGGAAGCACCAGACGGAAGCCGTTGGGGCCACAGACGCAGTTTGAGCAGAAAGATGCTCCCTTTTCAAATAGAGGGTGCGAGCCTTGGGAGGGGCACTTCAATTGAAAAAGCCATGTTTAACCGGGGGGTCAACATTACTTGTTATTCAGCATTGAGAGCTCAACAACAACAACAACAACAACAACAACAGCAACAACAACGACAGCTGCAGCATCAATAGCAACAGCCACAGCAACAACAACAGCAGCAGCAACAACAACAAACACATTAACGTTAATAATGTTCGCTCTTATCTGCTCGCGTGCCGCCCAACACGTATATCCCAAATCCTCGACACCCGCCCTCTTCGTATTCGATCGAACCCCTTCTGGGGTAGACCTGTCTTACGTGCATCGTGTATTTCATGCAGCCCTCAAGGCAGGGGAAGAAAGGACGGTTGGAAGGAATGGACAAGGGGGAGGGAGGAGGGTGGAGCACGAGAGAGAATTGCAGGAAAGGGGCCAGGAGCAGAAAACACGTGGCAGAACCAGACGGGCAGATCGGGCGAGCAGACCCTAGCGGGCGGGTCTGAAAAGGTGGCCCCAGGCGGCCAGGTCGAGCAGGCGGGTTGCTGAAGCGTGCGTTCTTCATAAATCGCGATGAAGTTTCGAACGACAGCGTGATTTCCAAATAGATTGCGGGGACATCCACAGCGAGAGCGTGACTCCTGAATGTCGAGGGCGCGGAGTCTGAATAGATTGCGAGGACGTCCCACGCGATAGCGCGATTCCTGTATACATCGTGAGGACGTCCCGCGCGAGAGCGCGATTTGTGAATAAATTGTGAAAAAGTATCGGGCAGGAGCCGTTGTTGTTGCTGTTGTTGTAAGCCGGGGGCCAGGGGCCCAGTTTGGTGTCCCTCCGCTTCCATGTTTCCAAGAAGATGTGCCAGAGGCGGAAGAAGCACTTCAATTGAAAAATACAACGGTTACCCGAGAGGGGGGGGGTCAATAATCATTAGACTGTAGATATGCGAGCTCAACAACAGCAACAACAACAACAACACCAAAGTATAGTTCCCCAATCAGAGCTTGCCTCTGTAGGGGTCCTAGCGGATTCATATGGTTAGGCTAGGTTTGCCGCCGATTTTCGCGGCACGCCCGGGTGCCCGGGTGCCCAGGTGCCCGGGTGCCCGGGTGCCCGGGCGTGCTTGGTGGTGCCCGCGGGTGCCCTACAGCCCTATAGCCCTATAGTCGAATAGCCCTAGAGCCCTATAGCCCTACAGCTCTATAGCTCTATAGCCCTACAGCCCTATAGCTCAATAGCCCTATAGCCCTATAGCCTATAGCCCTATAGACCAATAGCCCTATAGCCCTGTAGCTCTATTACCCTATAGCCCAATAGCCCTATAGCCCATATAGCCCTCTAGCCCTACAGCCCCAAAAAGATTATGATTGGGTTTTTTCTCCGGTATCATTGTCTTACCTGCAGCATGTAATTCGTGCAGCCATGAAGGCAGGGAAAGAGAGGACGGATGGAAGGAAGGGACAAGGGGGAGGGAGGAGGATGAAGCACGAGAGAGGGAGAGTAGCAGCAGAGGGTCTAGGAGCCAAAAAAACACATGGCAGAAGCAGACAGGCAGATCGGGCGGGTAGACCATAACACGCGGGTCGGGAAGGCGGGCCCAGGCGGCCAGGTCGACTAGGCGGGTTGCTGAAGCGTGCGTCCTGCATGAATCGCGGGAAGTTTCGATCTATAGCGCGAGTCCCAAACAAAAGGTGAGAAGATCCGCAGCGAGAGCATGATCTTTGAGTGTCGAGGGCGCGGCGTCTGAATAAATTGAGAGGAAGTCCCACACGATATCGCGATTCCTGTAGACATTGTGAGGAAGTCTTGCGCGGGAGCGCGATTTAGAAATACAATGCGAGGAAGTATCAAACGGGAGCCGCTGCTATTGTAAACCAGCTGCCAAAGACAGAATTCTGAGACCCCAAGACTTTCCCTGATGAAAAACAGGGTGCGGGCCCCAGGAATGGCATTTCAAGGAGGGATCAACAACGAGCATTATTCAGCAATGCGAGTTCAACAACAATGACGGCGACGACAACGACAACAACAATAACAAAACATACCAACAACAACAACAACAACAACAACAACAACAACAACAACAACAGTCACGTTACCCCCATGTGCCTGCCATGTTTCAACGTGCGACATGTGCCCATCATGATACCACAGCTTTTTTGGGGGGGAACTAAGTGAACTAAATGAAAGGGGGGCGATATTCCCACACCCCGATCCCCCGCCCAAGGAGGTCGAGCCGACACCACTCCTGGGGCACATACCCACTTTCAGCTCGCACGACACATAAGAAAAAGCCACGGCGCGACGATGGGTAACGGTGAGGAGAAGGGTAATGTGCAGGAGCGGGCGGGAAGCATGAAGGATTCGAGCCTCAGCCGCAGGGAACGGACAGGAGCACGCACAAATCACGAACTGCTCGAGCCCCAGTCGAGGGGGGAGATGTAGGAACATAAGAAAAACACATACGACTCGAGCCCCAGGAGATGGGAGGAGGAGGAGGAGGAGGAGGAGGAGGAGGAGGCGGAATTTGAGGAGGAGGGGCGGAATTGGAGGAGGAGGAGGAGGAGGAGGAGGAGGCGGCGGAGGGGAGGAGGAGGAGGAGGAGGAGGAGGAGGAGGAGAGAGGGGGGGGAGGAGGAGGAGGAGGAGGAGGAGGAGGAGGAGGAGGAGGAGGGGAGGGGGCGGAGGAGGAGAGGAACGGAGGAGGAGGAGGAGGAGGAGGAGGAGAGGAGGAGGGGGGCGAGGAGGAGGAGGAGGAGGAGGAGGAGGAGGACGAGGGAGGGGGGCGGAGGTGGAGGAGGAGGAAGGAGGAGGAGGGAGGAGGAGGGGGGAGGGGGGGCGGAGGAGGGGAGGGGAGGAGGAGGAGGAGGAGAGGAGGAGGAGGTGGAGGAGGAGGAGGAGGAGGAGGAGGAGGAGGAGGAGGAGGAGGAGGGAGCGTATGCAAACTGCAAAAAGGAGTCTACCCTCGGCGGAGGGGCGGCAAAGAGCCTGCGGGGGCGAAGCCTGTGAGGCCGAAGCCCACGGGGGACCGAGGAGCACTCCCCGAACGCGCATCCCAATTCAGAGAAATGCTTCCTGGGGCCCCCCTGGGAACTCCCAGGGCCTCCTGGGGGCGGCAGGGGTGCCGAAAAGCGCTCCCCGAACACAAAACTGTCCCAGCGCATGCTTATATATACCTATACGACCACCCTGCGGGTGATAAGGAGGTGAGGGGGGAGGGGGAACCAACGTCTCACTCAATCGATCTCGCTATCGATCTCACGATCGATCTCACAATCGATCTCACAATCGATCTCACAATCGATCTCACATTCGGTCTCACATTCGGTCTCACTGTCGATCTCACTATCGATCTCACAATCGATCTTACAATCGACGTCATCCTCATCATCATCATCATCATCATCATCATCATCATCATCATCATCATCATCATCAACATCAACATCATCATCATCATCATCATCATCATCATCATCATCATCATCATCATAATCATCGCCATCATCATCATATCGATCTCACGATCGATCTCACATTCGATCTCACTATCGATATCACTATCGATCTCGCCATCGATCTCACTATCGATCTCACAATCGATCTCACAATCAATCTCACATTCGGTCTCACATTCGGTCTCACTGTCGATCTCACTATCGATCTCACAATCGATCTCACAATCGACGTCATCATCATCATCATCAACATCAGCATCATCATCATCATCATCATCATCATCATCATCATCATCGCCATCATCAACATATCGATCTCACAATGGATCTCACATTCGATCTCACTATCGATATCACTATCGATCTCGCTATCGATCTCACTATCGATCTCACAATCGATCTCACAATCGATCTCACATTCGGTCTCACATTCGGTCTCACTGTCGATCTCACTATCGATCTCACAATCGATCTCACAATCGACGTCATCATCATCATCATCAACATCAACATCATCATCATCATCATCATCATCATCGTCATCGCCATCATCAACATCATCATCATCACCATCATCATTACCATCATCATCATAACCATCGGGGACCATCACTATCGGGACACCGACGGGACACCGACGGGACACCGGCGGGACACCGCGCGCCACCGGCCGCCCGGAAGAGACACATTTGGTCCGGCCGCGCCTCAGCCACAGGGACACCGACGGGACACCAGCGGGACACCGGCGGGACACCGCGCGCCACCGGCCGCCCGGGGGAGAATCATTTGGTCCGGCCGCGCCTCAGCCACAGGAGACTTTCTCTCGCCCGCCCACGCAGCTTCGCCTCGCCCGCACGCACGGCACGCACGAACACGAAACCGAAATCGATTTCCCGGTAGGGGGGCTCTCCGTTCCACTTCGATCTCACCCCCTCACCTCCGATAAATATATATATATATAAATATATATACATATACATATATATGTATAAATAATTATATGTATACACATACATACATACATACATACATACATACATGCATGCATGTATGCATACATACATACATACATACATACATACATACATACATATGTTGTATCTGTTTAACAGCATACACAAAACCAAACAACACAAAACAGAAACGCACATCCCAATTCAGAAAAGTGCTTCTTGTCGGAATTAGGAGCATATACATTACCAGTGGCGGGCTGTTTTTCGATCCCAGGAGTTCTCTCGGATCGGGGACGACGTCGGGGTGGTGTGGTGTATACTTGTTCCCTGCTTGACCGGGGAAACAACGAGAATTGTATACACCAGGATCCCGTATACACCAGGATCCGCTTTCTTGTGCGAGTTTCAGTGCGGGGCCGGAAAAAAAAACATCGGCTCCTTATCTTGGGGGCCCCTGGGAATTCTTAGGGCCTCCTGGGGGCAGGAGGGGTGACCTCCTGGGGCCTCTTCGGGCCGGGAGGGCCGACAAACGCTCTCCGAACACATTCCGATGAAGAAACGTGTTTCCCAAAATCGCGTTGTCGCGCGAGTCGCGCGGGACTTCCTCACGATTTTTCCAGGAGTCGCGCTGCTGCGAGGGACTGCCTCGCAATGTATACAGGCGCTGCGCCTTCGACATTCAGGTCATCACGTTCTCGCGTTGGCTTACCACACGGTTTACTTGGGAATCGCATTGTCGCTCAAGACTTCCTCGCGAGTCATGCAGGGCTCACGCTTCAGCAGCCCGCCTGCTCGACCTGGCCACCTGGGCCCGCCTTGCCGACCCGCCCGCTGGGGTCTGCCTATCCGATTCGCCCGAGGTCGTGCGATCGAAGACGAAGAGGGCGGGTACCGAGGTTTTGGGATATACGTGTTGAATGGCACGCGAGCAGATAGGAGCGAACAGTATTGAAATGATTGTTGTTATTGTTGTTGTTTATGTTGTTGTTCATGTTGTTGGTGTTGGTGTTGGTGTTGTTGTTGCTGTTGTTGTTGCTGCGCCTGCGCTGAGGCGAGAGCGCCAAGGCGTCCAATAATAATCACTGTTTCGGATTTCGGATTCAGCAACTAATTTTGAGAGTGTTCGCTCTTATCTGCTCGCTCGCGTGTCATTCAACATCCTAGCCCCAAGCAGTCGACATCCACCCTCTTCGTCTTCGATCGTACCCCCCATCGGGGGCATATCTTCTTTACTTGCCACGTGTAACTGGCGCAGTCCCCAGGGGAAGCGAGGGAGGAGGGAAGGGACAAAGGGGAGGGAGAAGGATGGCGCACTATAGAGAGACTGGCAGGAGAGGGGGGGGTCAGGAGCAGGAAGTCCAGCGGCAGAACCAGGCGGGCGGGCCGGGCGGGCGGACCCCAGCGGGCGGGTCGGCCGGGCAGGCCCGGACGGCCGAGAGTGGAGCGGGCAGGTCGCGGAAGCGTCAGCCCTGCACCACTCGCGAGCAGCGGCGCGGTTCGCAGGCGAAGCGCGAGGAACTCTCCAAGGCGAGAGCGTGATTCCCGAGTGTCGAGGGCGCGGCGCTTCAGCGAATTGCGAAGAGGTACCACGCGATGGCGCGGTGCCTGCAGAAGTTGTGGGGACGTCCCGCGCGCGAGCGCGATTTGGGTCGCATTGTAAGGAAGGGTCAGGCGGGATCCTTTCGCTGTTGTTGCAAACCGGGGACAAGGAGCGCAGTCTGACGCTCAAGCGCTTCCTTTGTAAAATAACTGTGTGCGAGCCGCGGGAGGAGCATTTTGATTGATAAAGAACAAGGTGCACCGGAGCAGGGAAATGAACAAATATTATTCTGAAATCAGAATTCAACAACAGCAACAACAACAAACGAAAAAACATTGCTCCCAGAAATGGCAAACAACCTTCTGCTCGCTTGGAACTGGAAATAGAACAGGACAGAAAGAACGGCGAAACGGGACCGACAGCAAAAATGGCACAACGGAAATAGCCAACTGATTGCTTTGTCGTTTCCAGGGCCTACTACCCAGGGAAACGTAAGATTCGAGCGCGACCTGGGTTTCGACGGTCCAGTTGTCGTGGGACGTTTGCAGCGGGAGCTCGCGTCGAACTGTAGATTGGGCCTCGTCATTTTCATGATGGCCCCGTCAGGCCAACCCGAGGCTCCCGAACCCGAGTCTCACGTCTCCCCGACACTAAGTTTAAGTTGGGCATGCCCTCCTACAGGCGGATCTTGGGCGAAGAATGCTAAATATTCAAAACATATGCAACACGTGCTCAAAAAGACGCCAAAAAAATGTCACCGAGGTATTTTGTTTGACTGCTTCCGAATAAGTCCTCCTGTGGAGGGACGCGCCCGACTCAACACTGAGTCGGAAACCGGAACATATACATTATCAGTGGCGGGTTTTGTTTCAATGCCACGACTTTTTGAGGGTCGGGGACGACGTCGGGGTGGTGTGTTGTATACTTCTTCCCCCGTTTTCCAAGGGAAACGACGAAAAATGTACACACCAGGATCCCGTATAATTACGCCAGGATCCGCGTTCCCGTGCGAACTTCAGCGCAGGGTCGGAAAAAAGCGTCGGTGCATATAGAGCTCGTCTCCCCACTGAGGTCCGAGCCCGTCTTCACCAGCGGCAACGGCCTGGACATCGCGGGCCCTCCCTTCAACGACCGCTGCCTGGCCGTGGGCGGCCTCTGCGGGGCCGTCTGCGGCTCGGGGCAGACGCTGGACGACGAGGCCAAGAAGTACTGCCCGGAGCCCGAGGACCGGGGCCGCCGCCTCGACGGCGCGCTGGACTACTCGCCCTACGCCTCCACGGTCCTCTCGAGGAAGATCTGGCGAAGAGAACTGCCCTGAAGTCGGGCCTGTCCCTCTACAGGGGGAATATTCAAAAGTAGTCAAAAAATAGTCTGGGGACGATGTTCTGAGCATCTTGTGACCATGTTTGAATAGTTTGTGACTATTTTTGATCTTTCCTCGAAAATCCCCCTGTAGGGGGACCGGCCCGACTTCCGACTACCCAGAACCCCTCGAGTCATGAAAAAAGGTTCAGGGCGGGAGGTGTTTCGCGATAGCTTCGGCCTCTGAGGGGGGCCTTTCTGGCCCCTGGGGTCGTCAAGAAAAGACCCGGGAGGAAGAACCGGCCTTGGGGGTCGTCACAAAAAAAACCAGAATGAAAAACCGGCCTTGGAGAATAGGTCGAGAACATATTATGACGCCAGAGGTTTGGGTACGCACGTGCACCGATCAATCGGTGCATGTGAATCTGTAGCATTATTTCCTCTTACGGCAGAGGCATAAACTTACGATGGTCCGCGCAGACGTCTTGGATCTGCCTTGGGACCCTCTGGCGGCGCCTCCGCCCCTGGCGTAGGGGTCCGGCGCCGATCCATGAAATCCGCGCGTACCTCCGAAAGTGCATATTCAGGAGCGAAAGAAGGACGTGCACGTACAGCCGGGGCCCTGGAGAAGGAACCCTTTTCGTTGGGGAGGGGCTCGGTGTTCCTTGATTGTTCGACAGTTTGCCTTCTGTTTTCCTGAGGTTTTCCATGGGAAATCGAAGTTCAACTTATGGGAGAAAGGGGCCCCGTTCCTTATTTAGGGTTCCTTAGGTCAACGCCCCGACTGTACATGAACCCACGCTGGTTTCGGGGGTGTGCATTGCGCGAATGTTCGTATCACGCGGACGGTCTCGCGGATCGAGGGGCCGTGTTCATGTACATGGTTGGGCGCGTATGATGATGATGATGATGATGATGATGATGATGATGATGATGATGATGATGATGATGATGATGATGATGAAGATGATGATGATGATGATGATGATGATTGATGATGATGATGATGGATGATGATGAGGTGGTGGAGGAGGAGGAGGCGGAGGAGGATGAAGGATGAGGATGAGGACGAGGTGAGGATGAGGATGAGGAATGAGGTATGAGGGTGAGGATGAGGATGAGGGATGAGGATGAGGGTCGAGCATGTGGATGAGGATGAGGATGAGTGGAGGGGAGGAGGAGGAGGAGGAGGAGAAGGTATGAGGAGGAGGAGGGGCGGGGAGGAGTGAAGGGGGACGAGGAGTAGGAGGAGTGAGGACCCAATTATATATATATATATATATATATATATATATTTTTATATGCGTGTGTGTGTGTATGCAGCTGTCCGCTCGTCTGCGGTCGGGAACTCTCGGACAGCGTGGTCGCCCCGGCGGCTCCGAGCCCACCCGCGCCTCGGCGCGAGGCGCTCGCCCCTGGCGCAGGGGTCCTCCCCGAACGGCTGCGGCCTCCCGGGCTCTCCCGGGCTCTCCCGCCGCGCAGAGCGGAGCGATGCACGCGATGCGCTCGCAGAGCACGGCGTGTCGCCGGGGCCGCCGCCACGGCATGCTGAGCAGAAGCTCCTCGGCCTCTGGACCTCCTTATTTATTTTTTTGTTATGTTTTTTGTGGGTCATCCTCCGCTTTTTTTGTTTTTTTATTCTTTTTTTTTTTTTCTTTTTTTTTCTTTTTTTTTTTTTTCTTTTCTTTTTTTTTTTTCTTTTCTTTTTTTTTTTTTTTTTTTTTTCTTCTCATCCTCCCCCTCCTCCTACCGCCTCCTCCACCCTCCTCCTCCTCCCTCCTCCTCTTCCTCCTCCTCCTTCCTCCTCCTCCTCCCTCCTCCTCCTCCTCCTCCTCCTTCTCCTCCTCCTCCCCCTCCTCCTCCCCGACCACAGGTCATCCCCATGGAGCACCTCGTCAGCCCCATCGAGCCGCGGAGGTCCGCGACGACCAAGTCGACGGCGGCGAGCTTCTTCTTCCACGGCTTCATCTTCTTCGTGACAGTCTCGTACGTGGCCACGATCCTCAGCAAGTTCCTGGATGAGTTGCCCGGATACGCCCGTGTTGAAACGCAACACGTACCGTGTTCAAAGCGTCCGTGTCAACACGTTGCGTGTTGGGGCACGTGTTGGTCCATGTTTTGGCGAACGGATCGCGCCAGACCAACGTGCTCATTCTACGTGTTGAGCTCCGTATCAACACGCCACGTGTTGCGTGTCGCGTATCGGGGCAGCTAAGGTTCCCGGGCAATTTCAGCGACTTCTACCCGATGCACACGTGGGACGAGCTCAGGACGCACGGCTACGTCCTCGAGAAGTTCGGGTGCGCGGCCGCCTTCGGCATCTCCGCGGGTGAGCACAAGATGATCGTGCTCCGGAACTGGATCGGCAAGATTGCCGCGAGACCGGAGTTCGAGGACCGCGCCTTCCCCACCTTCAGGAGGCCTCGAGGGCCGCTTAAACGGGGACCCTGAAGAGCCAGGACGTCGGCGCGGCCCAGGAAAAAATGCAGCCGTGTGTCGGGGCACTCTGCATTCATTCGTCCTCTCCGGGCGGAAGGTGCACAGTCCTGGTTAACAATGCGCCCTGGCTTTTTTGGGGGGGGGAGTCCTTGTTAGCAATGCCCTGGCTTATACAGTCCACCCGCATAGTCAGGATGGGGAACCTTCCCAAGGGTACCCTTGCATTCTTGCCTCCTCGGCCCACCCTTGGCCACTTTCGTTGGCCGCGCCCCGATCGAAAAGCTTCGAAATGGCCTTCCAGGGCCCTTGCATCCCTATCGTGCGTCCTTATGATACTGGTCGGCTGTATGAGGGGGGAGCCCCGAACCTGATGAGCCAGGACGTCGGCGCGGCCAAGAAGAGTGTAGCCGTGTGTCGGGGAACTCTGCATTCCTTCGCCTCTCCAGGCGGAAGGTGCCCAGTCTCAGGCCATCGCAAACATGGATCAAGGAGGCGTGGATTAGCGACGGGTCCCGTTTCCATGGGAAATCGCGGATTTCCGCCGCCGAACGAGGCGGCACCGGCCGCATTTTTGGGATGGCACCTCCCCAGATCCATGGATTTGGCGACAGCGCGCCAAATCCATTGATCGCTAATCCATGTTTGCCCGCCCCCGACA
Organism: Prorocentrum cordatum; assembly: GCA_963575745.1. Taxonomy (NCBI): domain Eukaryota; class Dinophyceae; order Prorocentrales; family Prorocentraceae; genus Prorocentrum; species Prorocentrum cordatum. The sequence goes on along the minus strand of CAUYUJ010007411.1, from coordinate 16,303 downwards.
GTCCTGGTTGGCAATGCGCCCTGGTTTTCTTTCGGGGGGAGCCCCGATAAGGTGGGTGGACGCCTTCGCGGACGAGGGCCACCGCGAGGGCGCGCGCCTGCTGTGGCTGGCGTGGACGGACTTCCTGGACACGAACCCGCCGGTGGAGTTCCTGGAGGATTTCCATCGATCGGTGGCTCAAAGCTGGGAGGGGGAGGAGGGGGGGAGGAGGGGGAGGAGAGGAGGAGGAGGAGGAGGGAGGAGGAGTAGGAGGGGGAGGAGGAGGAGGAGGAGGAGGAGGAGGAGGAGGAGTGGGACGAGGTCGAGGAGGAGAAGGAGGAGGAGAAGGAGGAGGAGGGGACGAGGAGGAGAGGGAGGAGGAGGAGGAGGAAGGGAGGAGGAGGAGGAGGAGGAGGAGGTGGAGGCGGAGGGGGTGGGGAGGAGAGGAGGAGGAGGAGGAGGAGGAGGAGCCAGAGGAGGGAGGAGGAGGAGGAGGAGGTGGAGGCGGAGGGAGGTGGGGGAGGAGGAGGAGGAGGAGGAGGAGGAGGAGTTGGAGGAGGTGGAGGAGGAGGAGGAGGAGGTGGAGGAGCAGGAGGGGCCATGGTGGAGCGAGAGTGGATTGGAGGGAGGAGGGGGAGGAGGAAGAGGAGGAGGAGGAGGAGGAGGAGCAGGAAGAGGGGGGGAGGAGGAGGAGTTGGAGAAGGAGGAGGAGGAGGAGGAGGAGGAGGACGACGACGACGACGACGAGGAGGGGGAGAAGGAGAAGGAGGAGGAGGACGAGCTCCTAAGGGATGGGGTGCTAAGGACGAGGTGCCTCAAGCAGTGTAGACCCATTCTTAGATCCACTTCTATCCTTAAGGCCCCATCCCTCGGGAACCCATCTTTGAACCACTGACCATCGACGGCGCGCCCGGGGGGTAGGTGAGAAGGGGCGGGCCGTCTCAGAGGGCTCGGAAGTCCTGCAGCCTTCCCAGAGGTTTTCGAGGCCGTCCCCGAAGGCACGGAGAGCTTCCCAGATGGCCGGAGGGGGGCTTCTGAGAAGCCCCGCCGCGTTCTGAGAAGCCTTCCTTCTTCTCACTTCCCCCCTTCGCTTGCCGCCGGTTCAAGGGAGGAAAAGGTACCCATACCACTACCATTCCCTCCTTTTGGGGGGCCTTCGTCGATACGGCGGGATTCGCCTCGAAGTCCTAGTCCGAAAGCACCCCAGGAGAGGTCCGGGGAGCAGCGGTATCGGTTTAGTTTCTCGAGGAGTGGTCCGACAACCTGCGAGAGCAGTCTTGGGAGGACCCGAGGGAGACAAAGACGCATATTGTCGAAGGTCCGCGCGGATTGCCTGGATCTGCGCCAGGCGCCCATGACGCCGCACAGGACGCGCTCCGCGCGACAGCGAGAGGGGGGGCCCCGCGCCGATCGAGGAGATCCGCGGGAGGCTTTCAACGCGTTTGCGTACAGAGTCTGGACGCGGAAAGAAGGACAGGTTCGGGCTCAGGAGGGGCTGGGTCTACGTTCTTGGCATCGCTCGGACGTGTGCATTTTTCTCTCGGCGAGGGCCATCGAGGAGCATCCTTGATCATTTTGCGAAAAAACCACGCACGAAACCGAAAAAAGCACAGGGAATGGACGTCCGAGCGATGGCCTGCGGTCTTTGCCTCTGATTTGTTCTGGTGGAACCCGTGTGTGGCCCAGGCCCGCCGTGGCCATCCGTTCCCTGCTTTGCCAGTTCGAGACACATCCCTACCCCTGTGTTTGGCAGCACCTTCCTCGGGAGAGGAAAAAACACACAGACACAATTAACCTTCGATTCCCCCGAGCATATGGGAAAATATGGGAAGTGGGGGGAAGACAGAAGCCCTGAAAATATAGGGAAATATGGGGGGTAGGGGGGTATTTTTATTTGTGAGTATTTGTGTGTGTGTGTGTCCTGGGGCCCCTTCACTTTCCCTCGGTGCCGATCCGAAGGATCCCCCTCAGCTTCTGAGGGCACGTCCCCAGGATTTTCCCCGCCCTGGGGCTGACGATCCAAGGGGCAGGCATCAGTTCGAGGCTGGTGACTATTCGCGTTCGTTCGGGTAGCACCAGTCATCTAAGACATGCGCCGTCCTGATTGTTTCAGGACGGCGTCCCCGGAAGTCCAGACCCTTTGCCTGGGCCGGCGTTTCATCCCGAGTCGTTTTCTGACGGCCCCGGGGACTGGCGAGGGCCCCCCCGGGGCCGAAAACGGCGACAAATCGCCCGTCTTGGTTTTTGTTTACGACGCGATCACGTGTGGCGTTACAGTCGTGGCCCTGCAAGAAGGGACCCTTTTGCTTGGGGAGGGGCTCCGTGTTCCTTGATTGCTTCGCAGTTTGCCTTGGGTTTTCTTTTTGGTCTTCGATGGGAACTCGAAGTTCAACTTGTGGATGGAAGGGGCCTCGCCCCTTAGGGTTCTCTGGGTCAGCGCTCCGACTGTATTTCTTCCTCTCCGAGGCCGCGCACTCCAACTCCCCCTTCGAGCTCACGTGGGGCGCGAAGCGGGTCCTGCCGGTCACGCCCAGTCAGGCGCAGGCCTTTGCGAAGATGCGCCACGAGGCCGTGCCCGAGGGCGGGGTCGAGCTCCAGCAGGACCTCGGCGGCGAGCCACACCCAGAGAGCCAACGCATCGACGAAAATCAAGACGGAGGTTTTTCGCAAAGTTCGGCCCCTGGGGGCCCTCGCCGGGCCTCGGGACCGTCAGAAATCGTCTCAGGATGGAAAACCGGTCCTGAGGAATAGGTCAAGATTTCTGGGGACCCCGTATTGAAACAATCACGACACCGGATCTCAAGGAAGGGGGGGGAAATTCGAGGCTCGAATTTCGAGGTGCGAGATTTTCGGACGCTTCCGTCGGTTCTCGGCGGCTTTCTACCCTCGGGATGCTCGCCAGCAGCTGCGCCTCGCCGAACTCGTTCCCGGGGGTGCCCGGATCGTCCCGAACGGCCGCTGGAGACCCGAGCTGCGACCCAAAGACCAAGTTCGGCGGCGCGCCCGGGGGGGGGGGAAGGAGAAGGAGGAGGAGAAGGAGGAGGAGAAGGAGGAGGAGGAGGAGCAGGAGGAGGAGGAGCAGGAGGAGGAGGAGGAGGAGAAGGAGAAGGCACTCTCTCAGAAAGGCGGCGGGGGCTGCTCAGAAGCCCTCCGCCTTTCGGAGAGGGTTTCTCAGCGTCTCCGGGCAGGCTTCGGAAGTGTCCCGGAAGGCGGGGGAACGTCCGCGCCTTCCGAGAGAATGCCCGCCCCTTTTCATCATGCCCTCCTTTGGCTCGCCGCCGGTAAGGACTCCCTGGCGAGGCTGCGGGACATGGCCGACCTGTACAGCCAGCTCCCGGGCGACATGAGGATGCTGAGGAGGAAAGGTACGGTCGGACCGAGGTATACGATGGAGGTCGGTTCGGGGAGGGTATTCTAATGTTCTTCGTGCTTGTCGGATGCTCTTGTGCATCCTGGGGCCGGTACCCGTGGCTGTTCTGTGTGCTTTGGCTGGCGGAGGGTATCATGCTCTTAGGGGATGGTTGTCTGGCCGAAGTTCGACTGTGCTTATGCTGCTGCCCTTGCCTCGGTTTTTCCCTTTTCTGGGCCTCCTGGAAGGCCCTCGTCGCCACCGCTGGATTCGCTTCGAATTCCTGGTCGGAACGCACCCTGAGAGAGGTCCTGGGAGCAGCGGTATCGGTACCTCTGGGTTTCCTCAAGGCTGGAGCAGTCCCTGAGCAAGAAGGACGACTGTGTGCTCACCAGGGAGGTCAACCTGAGTCTCAAGTCGGAGTCGGCCAAGAAGCGGAGCCAGGGCTGCTACACAATCAAGTACGGCCAGGCGTGGATCAAGGAGATGGACGCGAAGTTCCAGGAGCGGACTGCCGCAACGGGTTCGGCCTCGACGGAGCAGTACAAGAAGCAGCTCGCGATCATGGACGCCAAGGGCCGCAGTGTCCCATTGGCTGAGCTCACCAAGAACTTCGCGGAGGCACGGTTCCCCCTGCACTTCCGGGAGATGTCAGCACACAAGGACCGCAAGTTGATCATGATCTACATGGCGCGCGCCCGGCCCGAGACGGAGCGCAAGGGCATCGAGAAGACGCGCGGCCTGGACAAATACCTGTGGGCATGCTTGAAGCCGAGCGCGGTCAGGCCGTACCCCGGGGAGAACGGCACACGCAAGCAGTTCAAACGCCGCAAGGTCGATGGCAAGGAGTTCGAGCCTCTCCTCAGCCACCCCCCTGGAGCGCCGAAGGGAATCTACGACGAGGTCCGCAGGTGCGTCCAGGACATTCTCTCGCGCCAGCACAAGAAGTTCCTCGACCAGCTGGAGGAGCCCGCCTTCTCGCAGAAGAAAAACATGCGCGGGCACCGGGAGTTGGCCGAAGAGTACCTCAAGTACCGCGTGGTGGAATCGGATTGGGAGCTCGGCCGCTGGTGCTACGGCGAGATCGTCGGCGAAGACCAGGACGTCGACGGCGACGAGGTACTCATCTTGGACAACCCTTCCAGCGCGCTGCTGGAACTGGTCAGCGGCTTCAAGGACGCAAAGCAAGCAGGCATGGGGCTCGTGGCCCTGGAGACGGTGGAGGAAGTTGCTTGCACTTGCTTCGTCCGCGATCTGGTGCGCGTGGGCATCGCGACGTCACCCAGCCTGGAATTCCTCTTTTCTGCGTACGACGAGGACGAGCAGTCGACCTACAACGCGCAGGCGTTCGAGAAGGAGTTCCGCGCGAAGCTGCGCGGGATCATCAGCGAGCAGGCGGCGAGGGGGCTGCAGAGGTGCACCGTCACCCAGTACCAGCAGGGCCTCGACCTCACCGTGGAGATCCAGACGCGCTGCCGCGCACAGCCGCCACGGCGCCGTGGGGGAGAGGAGGGGGCTGGACAGGGCGAGCGGCGGAGGGCTGCGGGGAGTCCACGAGAGGCGCTGCGCGAGATTTCGCCTCCAGTGGGCCGAAGCCCCCTTCCCCCAACAGAAGACAATAGCAAATGACAACGCCCCCCCCCAAAAAAAAAAATTAACAAAACGCTGGCCAGGACGGCCTGGACAGCAGAAGTGGGCGTGGCCAGGTCGGCGGCGCGAGTGCGCGGAGGTCACCGCGCGTGGGGTATCGTGCGGCGCGGCCCGCGAAGTTGTGCGACCCGGATGGGCGTCGATGTGGCGGGAGGGGGGGGGGGGGGGCTGGCCTCTGCCTCGCAGGACACCCGATCATCATAAAATGGAATCAAGAGGGTCAGACGCACGTCGGCTGCGCAGTCAGCGCATCGGCGGATCAACGGCGAGGGCCAGATCATCGAGGAGATCCGCCGCCGCCTGGAGTCGAGCATCTCCGTGCTGAACTACGAGGGCCGGCTGATGGACATTTGGGGGGCGACGATCACGTCGTGTCGCGGAAAAACTTACGACGAAAGGTTTGGGCAATGTTCGGCCTCTGGGGGCCCTACCAGTCCCCAGGACCGACAACCATAAATAATGGCCTTGCAAAAGCAAGACATATGATTTGTCTGCGTGGACCTCGAAAAGATGTTGCTGCACGATGGATGTGGAAGCTGTGTGACGCAAGGCATGTAGTGTAAGTTGTGTGGGGGTACAATATACGTAGTGCAAAGTATGCGGTGCAAGCTTTGTGGTGCACCTTATGTGGTCTAAACAAGATGGTGTACGCTATGTGGTGTAAGCCGTGCTGTGCAAGCTACGAGGTGCAAGCTACGCGGTGTGGGCTGCGCGGTGCGAGAGGTGTGGTGCAAGCTGCCGGGCGCACGCAAGGTGCTACATGCTGTGCGGCCTGAGCTACGCGGTGCTGCACGCGCGGTAAGAGCTGCGTAGTGCGGTGTGCGCGGCCGCCGCGCGCACGAGGCGCACGCGGGCGGGCACAGGGCAACACCTCCGCACACACACAGCGCAAGAGGCGCCCACGAGGCGCCCACGGGCGAGCACCCGGCGAGAGCTCGGCACACCCACCCAGCACGAGGCGCCCACGAGGCGCCCACCAGCTGGGCACCGGCCGAAGACCCGGCGCATCCGACAGCAAATGCCCTGCAGGAGCACAAGAAGCAAAAGAGCCCCCCCCCCCGGTGCAAGCACTGCCCGTCGGGAGCAAATGGGAGGTCCGCGCGCACTTCTTGGCCAGCTCTGCACCCCTCCTCCCCTTCGCCCCCCGGGCTGCGCCTCCAGCGCCGCCCCCGGCGCGCTCCGCGCGACGGGGAAGGGGTGTGGCGCGGGGGAGGCGGAAGCCCGCTAGGCCTCCTAGATGGGGTCCGAGCGGACGCGGTCTCAGGATCGCGCCGCATCGCCGATGCATCGGCGATGCGGCTCGATGTGGAGTCCGATTTCCTCCACGCCGACGGCGCCGAGGCATCGTCGACGTCGCCGATACATCGCCAGTGCATCGCCGATGCATCTCCGATGTATCGCTGATGCGCTACTCGGACCCCATCTGGGAGGCCTCTGTGTCCCCCGTTCGGGGCCGCAAGTGGCTCAAAACATAGGTCTGCTCTTGGCGTGTCCCTGGCCATGCCTTTGGAACTGTTTCGCCCGCGCACGAGTGATTCTCGTATGTTTGGTTATCCTTCTCTTGCCCTTGGCTGACCCTGACCCCCACGAGGATCCACATGAGCAGGTAACAAATAAGTATGCTGTTGGCTTGTCCTTGGCATTTTCTTGGGAAATGCGTCGCCCGCGCAGGTATGCTTCTCAGAAGCGTGCTTGTCCTTCGCTTGCCCGTCGCTGACTCCGACCACAGAGGGCTGACCCCAAGCAGCAGGCCAGTGAGGTATGCTTCTCATAGCTGTGTATTGCCCTTCGCTTGCCCGCTTGCCCTTTCACCTGACTCCGACCCTGGGAAGGCTGACCCCCGTGGGCAGGCGAGTGAGAGACATCGGCTCGGCCCTGCCGTGCCTGGCATGCCGGGCACGCGCAGAGCTCGGCCAGCTCCGGGGCTCGGGAGGGGCCCGAAGTCGGAAACTGGAACATCTACATTACCAATGGCAGGCTGTGGTTCAATCCCCGGACTTTTTGAGGTTCGGGGGCGACGTCGGGGTGGCGTGGTGTATACTTGTTTACCCGTCGTCCCCGAGAAACAGCGCAAATGCATACACGAGGATCCCGTGTACACCAGGATCCGCTTGCCTGTGCGAATGTCTGTGCAGTGCCAGAAAGAGCGTCAGTGCACAGAGTTTGTTTCCCTACGATAGCGCGCCTTCGCAGGGCATCCTCTCGGGACGCAACTTGCACACCTGCACCCAGTACACACTTTTGGAGCGTTCGCGGGCACGCGCGCAGCGGCGTGGGGGCATTGGGCCCGCCCATGGGGGATCGACAGCGCCACTCGCGGGGGGGGGGGGGGGGCAGACGCGAGTGGAGGGGCGGGCACGGGGAGACGAGGTGAATGACGGGGAGACCCGGACACACACGCACACACACACACACACACATACACACACACACACATACGCACACACACACACACGCGCACAAACACACACGCACACACGCACACATACACACACATACATTCATTCATACATACATACATACATAGAGACAGACAGAGACAGACAGACAGACAGACATACAGACATACAGACATATCTACATACAGCCATACATACAGACGATAATTCGTTCGTTCTTAGATACATACATACATGCATGCATGCATACATGCATGCAGACATACATATGTTTACACATACATACATACATACATACATACATACATACATACATACATACATACATACATACATACATACATAAATGCAGGCATGCATACATACATGCATACATGCATACATGATTACCTACACAAACATACGTATACGTATGCATATACATACTTGCATACCTTCATACATACATAACACATACATACATACATACATACATACATACATGCATACATACATACTTCAACACACACACCTACGTACATACATACCTTCATATATGCATACATACACACACATACGTGCATACATGCATACGCACATACAAGCACACATACAAACAAGCAAACAAACATACATACATACATACTCACACATCTACATGCATGCATGCAAACATACTTACAGTATACATGCATACTCATGTATATCTATATATGCACAAAGATAACCTATCTGAAATATAGATGAGCACAGCGGGCCAGGCCACGCCCCGGGCCCGCACGGGGCAGACCACTCTTCCGATCGCACCCAGCTGGGGCGAGAGCATCGTGGGATTGGCAAGAGCCCCGGACCCCCTCGAGTCATGAAAAAAACACGACGGAGGTGTTTCGTATTTTCGGCCTTTGCGGGCCCTCACCAGGCCTGGGGACCGTCAAGAAAAACGAGCCAGGGTGACAAGCTGGTCCCCAGGAAGGGGTCCAGACTTCTAGGGGTCGCGTCAGGAAAAAACACGACATCGGGGGTCTGGGACTCTGGCAGAGGGATCGAGGAAGGGTGGGAAGAGAAGGTGAAGCCTGGGCACGGTCACGCGGGTCCATCAGCTGACGGGTGGCTGCCCAGCTCGCGAGCTGGAGCAGTGGCCAGTTGGACCCCGCCGGTCCACGTCCCGAGACGGACTTCATCCGACATTGCGAGAGAGCGGGAGCGGCGAGACAAGCAGGGAGACAAGGCGGACAGGAACTCGGAATTCAGAACTCGGGTGTCCACGAAAAGATGCCAGAGGGCATCACTGCCGAGGGTGCGCAATACGCTGAAGACGCCATGCAGACCAGAAGGACCCACGTGGAGTGGGCTGAGAGAAAAGTAGCGAACTGTCAAACAACTTGAGCAAGGCAATGGATGCTCTGCTCGAGGACTCCTGAAGTCCTCGCCTTGAGGAGAGGGTGGGGGGCATACACACGCTGCTGCTGCTGCTACACTGCGCAAGCGCGGGGAGGGGCGCGGCAGGGAACGAGAGGGGAGGGGCATGCGAGGGCCAACAACAAGGAAGCAAACACGAGCACGTTGCTCGCAGCGCGACGGCGCGGCTGCCTGGAGGCGGCGGTGCCGCTGGGCGCGCCGCCCCCCCACCCCCGGGCCCAGGGGGTCCCCGGCGCGCGCCGCGCGACCGGCGGGGGGGGGGGCTGAGCTTCGTGCGAGGGCCCTTTGAGCGGGGTGCCACCCCAGACGGCTTGGGCCAAGGCTACGGACACACACACACACACAGACACACACACACACACACACACGCACACACACGCACACACACACACACACATACACTTTTTGCGTCGGCGGCTAGGCAGAGTGACTGCGCTGGCGATGTGGCATTAGGGGGACACACACAAAATACGAATTAAGCCGCCGTGCAACGCACACACACACACACACACACACACACACACACACACACACACACGCACACACGCACACACGCACACACGCACGCACACACACACACACACACACACACACACACACACACACACACACACGCACGCACACGCGCACGCGCACGCACACGCACACGCACACGCACACGCACACGCACACGCACACGCACACGCACACGCGCACGCATGCACGCATGCACGCATGCACGCACGCACGCACGCGCGCACGCACGCACGCACGCACGCACACGCGCACACGCGCACATATACACACACACACACACACACACACACACACGCACGCACGCACGCACGCACGCACGCACGCACGCTGACACACTGTTGATCCTCGAGTGGCGAAGTGGTGGCACCTTCGCGAAGCGCTGAGCCAGGACACGTTCCAGCGATGTTCCACCTGGCGTAGCACTAAGTCGGGCATGTCCCTCTCCATGAGGAAAGTTCAAAAATAGTCAGAAATAGTCGGCGGACGACTTTTTTAGTTTCTGACCATGCTGGAGTAGGTTTGACTTTATTTTTTTTATTTTTCGTCAAGAATCCCTTTGTAGGAGGACATGCCAGACCTAAGCGGAGCAGAGGAGTGGACTAGACGAGAGCAGTCGCACTGAGCGGATGCACGCGGAAGAGGCCGAAGCACGTGCAGAGCAGCACAAGAGCCCAAGGCGGCAAGCACGGCTCCGAGTCCGCAGCCTCCGGCTGTGAGCGCGCGACGCGTGGGGGGGGCCCAGGGACGGGGCGGGAGTGCACTCCCGGCCGACGGCAGCGCCGCCTGATCCGTCGTGGCGAATGCTCCGCAAACACAGGACATACACACACACACACACACACGCACCCACGCAACACACGCAAACACAGCACACACACACACACACACACACGCACCCACAACACACACGCACGCACACACACACACACACAACACACACACACACACACACACACACAGCACGCACGCAACGCACGCACGCACACACACACACAGAACACACACACACACACACACACACAGACACGCGCACGCACGCACGCACGCACGCATGCACGCACGCACGCACACACACAGCCTCCCAGGACAGCCACCCCACGGTGCTCGTCAAGAAGAACCTCCTCACGCCGTACATCGGCGTGCGCGGGAAGGGTGGCGGCCTGAACTTCGCGGTCGACCTCCTGCAGTTCCGCGACGGCTTCATCGGCACCGGGCTCGAGCAGGAGGGGGGGCAGAAGAAGGAGAGGCGGAAGAGAGGAGGGCAGGAGGGGAGAGGAGGAAGGAGCAAGGGGAGGAGAGGGCAGACCAGGGAGGAGGAGGAGGACGACGACGACGACAACGATGACGAGGAGGAAAAACGAGGAGAAGCGACCAGGATGAGGAGGGGGGAGAGAGGAGGAGGAGGAGGAGGAGGAGGAGGAGGAGGAGGAGGAGGAGGAGGAGGAGGAGGAGGAGTGCAGGACGAGCGGGAAGGAGGAGAAAGGATGAGGTATGAGGAGGAATAGGGGAGGAGAAAGTCGGGGAGGAGGGGATCCAGGATGAGGAGGATGGGGAGAATAATAATAAGAACCCCTGAGGGTCGAGTGTGACCCCAGATGACGTTTTAAACTGGTCCGAATGTGCCAAAGCACATCCTCTCCTCTCTTCTCCTCATCATCGAATCCCCCTCGGCGGAGGAGGAGGAGGAGGAGGTGGAGAAGGAGGAGAAGGATTGAGGGCACCCCCTAGAACAGACTCGAAACTCCAAGAACACCTCCGACCAGAAGTAACATAATATCTGCGTGTGCGCATCTACTATCATGCATCGTGAAACAGGAAGGAGAGAGAAAATGACCACGAGGACGAGGAGGAGAGGAGGAGGAGGAGGAAGAGCAAGGAAGAGTGGAATGGGAGGGGGGAGGGGGGAAGGAGGAGGAGGATGAGCAAGAGGATGAGAAAGCGAAGAGGGAGAAGGACCAGCTGGAGCAGGATCAAAAGGAGGTGGAAGAGGAGCAAGAGGAGGGCGAGGAATCAAGTTGGCCAGGTCGAGCAAGGCAGAGGGCCCCGCCTTTTCCCGCCCCCTCCCCTCCCCCAGCATGCGAATCCATCGTGGCGCCACTGGATAGCGGGGCTCGGAACGCACTCCCACTTCGCAGACGGAAGAAGCTCGCGCGCGGCGCCGCTGCCGACGACCTGGCGACGGGAGAACGACGCGGGCCGCGCCGGGCCGGCAGCGGCAAAAATGCCCAGGGGCGCGGCGAAGCCGAAGCGTGCGCCGAGCCGACACGGCACGCCACTGTCACTCGCGAGCTGCGCGGCGCCCGGTCGAGGTCGGCACTTCGGGCGCCCTCGCGCGGCCCCGGGAGCCGCCGTCGGATCCGTGCCGTCCGGCGCGCGGAGCATGCGCCGCGCTCGTGCTGGAGCGCCACTGCCGAACGAAGTGCGCACGGAGTTCGGGCGAGGGCGACGAGTGTGCCACTCGCGCGGGCACCCCAAAGTGGGGAGGGCGACAAGTGTGCGCCGCGCCGAGGCGAGACTGCCATTTTCAGGGGAAGCTGCGCGGCGCTGAGGCGAGAGCGACGCGTCGGCCTTTCGCGCGCGATGCGCGCCGCGCCTTTCCCTTGTCGCACATCCTGCAACATGGGCGACTGAATGTCAATGCTGAGACGACTAACACGTAGGATGGGCATCCCGGATCTGGTTGCCATCGGCCGGCCAGGTGGCAGGACGACAAAGAGGAGCAGCATCAGCACCAGCAGCATCAGAGGCAGAAGAAGGAGGAAGAGGAGGACGACAACGAGGAGGACAAGCAGAAGGAGGAAATGAATAGAAATAGTGCACCCCCTGGAGCCCCCCTAATGCATGGGACTGGCCAACACACCGACAACCTCTACAGGAGTCGCACCACCTGAGAAATTGGCCTGCCAACGGGTGCCCCACCAGAATCTCTGATCTACCAATGGGCCCGCAGAGCCCCCTGGGCACCTTACGAGGCTCAGAGCCGACGAAGGATATGCCTTCGAATTCTTTATAGCGTGGAGATATCTCATCGCATGTGCCAGCAGTATCCCTCTCCTCGTCTTCCTTCTCATCCTCTTCCTCCTCCTTCTCCTCCTCCTCCAGGGACACTCGCGCCGCTAAACCTGGATCCCCTCGGGGTCAGGGGGCGTCACATAAGGATAGAAGGAGCGCTATTTGCTGCTGCTGGCAGGGGGGGGGGTTCAACCCCCGTGCCCCTCCCAAAACCACGGGGGGAGAGGTGGGTCCAGACACCCCCCCTCCCAGGGAAAATTATTCAGAGAGAGGTCCAGAAACCCCCCTTCCCCCCACGGGAAAATTAGTCAAGGGGTCCAGAATCCCCTGGCAACGACGACGAAGACGATGACGACGACGAAGACGATGACGACGATGACGACGACGATGTCGCCGCCGCCAGCAAAGAACGCGGACGAAGGCGACGACGACGACGAAGAAGAAGGCGACGACGACGACGTGGACGACGACGACGACGACGACGACGACGACGACGACGATGGCGACGGCGACGGTGACGGCGGCGGCGGCGACGATAACGACGACTACGGAGACGACGACGACGACGACGACGACGATAACGACGACTACGGAGACGACAACGGAGACGATGATGATGACGGCGACGACGACGACGATGAAGACGATGACGACGACGACGATGAAGACAATGACGACGATGACGATGACGACGAAGACGACGACGACGACCACGACGACGACGACGACCACGACGAAAACGACCACGACGACCACGAGGACGACGTCAGCGTATCACACTCGCCGACTGTCTCGGCGGATCCGCGTCTCCCCAGGGGCACTCACGGGGTCTGGCGCGGCGCGAGCCCTCCCTGGCCGCACGCAGCCGCCAACCCGCTCGTTCTCGCAGGGAGGCGACCCGAGCCCCGGCGCGCTGGAACTCCACACTCGAGGAAGCGCAGACACTTTGCGATCTTGGCGCTGCAGTTTTTGCACAACGGGCGTGTTCGCCCGGTTTCGGGCCCCTGGCGGCCCTCGAGTTTCGAGGCTCTACCCTGAGATCTTGGCGTCTCATTCCCAACCATCCTGTAGTGTTGGGTCCTCGTTTTGAGTAGACAGCGCCCCGCGTATTCTCTCCTCCTTTCTCATCCCCCTCCTCCCTCCTCCCATCCGCGCCTATGCCCTCCGCATGTGTCTGTTTCGGTACACCCCTCACACGGTTCGTGACCCCCATAGGAGCTCAACCGAGGGTCCCCGTGGCGCAGCCCGACAGCATCCTTGCCACCCATGTCAGCACATTCCTCACACGTTTCGCGGCCCCCATAGGAGCTCAACCGAGGGTCCCAGTGGCGCAGCCCGCATGCGTCGTCTCCACCCATGTCGGCACACACCCCTCACACGTTCCGTCGCCACCGAGGAGCTCCACCGAAGGTCCCAGTGGCGCAGCCCGCATGAGTCCCCGCCACCGATTTCGGCACACCCCTCACACGTTTCGTGGCCCCAGATCCACCGAAGGTCCCAGTGGCAGCCCGCATGCGTCCCAGCCACCCATTTTGACATACCCCTCACACTTTTTGTGGCCCCGTAGGGAGCTCCGCCGAAGGTCCCAGTTGCGCAGCCCGCATGCGTCCCCGCCACCCACTTTGACACACCCCTCACACGTTTCATGGCCCCATAGGGAGCTCCACCGAAGGTCCCAGTGGCGCAGTCCGCATGCGTCCCCGCCACCAATTCCGGCACGCCCCTCACACGTTTCGTGGCCCCAGAGGAGCTCCACCGAAGGTCGCAATTGCGCAGCCCGCATGCGTCCCCGCCACCCATTTTGACATATGCCCCACACGTTTCGTGGCCCCGTAGAGCTCCGCCGAAGGACCTGCAGTTGCGCAGCCCGCATGCGTCCACGCCACCCACTTTGACACACCCCTCACACGCTTCATGGCCCCATAGGAGCCGAAAGTCGCAGTGGCGCAGCCCGCATGCGTCCCCGCCACCAATTCAGGCACACCCCTCAAACGTTTCGTGGCCACATCGGAACTCCACCGAAGGTCCCAGTGGCGCAGCCGTGCAGTCCCGCCACATTTCTGCCAACATTCAACGTTTCGTGGCACCAAAGAAGCTCGACACAGCCTCGCGCACCATCGTGAGAGCTGAACCGCCATGAGTCCCGCACGATTTCGGCACGCCTCACATTACGTTGGTCCTAGGAGGCTCAGAAAGGGCCCAGTGGCGGTTGCCCCATTTGCGTCCCCGCACCCATTTCGGCACCCCAGACACACAGTTTAGTTGGCCCCGTTAGAAGCTCGAGAAGGTCCAGTGGCGAAGCCGATGTTGTACCCGCCCACTATTCGGCACACCCCTCACACGTTCTGGGCTCCTCCTCCTCTCCTCTCCTCTCCTCCTCCTCCTCCTCCTCCTCTTCTTCCTCCTCCTCCTCCTCCCTCGTCTCCCTCCCACGAGAGTCTCGGGTGGCTTGAAGGGTTTGAGTGCTGTGTTGTGCTTATCCTCCCTCGCCCTCCTCTCACTCCCCTCAGGAGAAGGAGGAGGAGGAAGAAGAGGAGGAGGAGGAGGAGGAGGAGGAGGACAATGACGAGGACGAGAACGAGGACGACGACGACGACGACGACGACGACGACGACGACGACGACGACGACGACGACGACGACGTGGACGACGACGACGACGACGACGACGACGACGACGACGACGACGACGACGACGACGACGACGACGACGACGACGACGACGACGAAAACGACGAGGATGAGGACGAGCAGAGAGGGGGCCTCGAGCAGGACCCGGTCCCCGAGCGCATGCTGTTCGGCATCTTCGACGCGCGCCACCAGCCGCACCCGGACCGCCCTCCGCGGCGGCGGAGGGGCACACACGGCCAAGGGGGGGCAGAAGGGCGGGACAGGGAGGGAGGGACAAGGAGGGAGGGAGGAGGGGGAGGAGGAGAAGGAGCAGGAGGAGGAGGAAGAGGAGGAGGAGGAGGAGGTGGAGGACGAGGAGGGGGAGGAGGAAGAGGAGGAGGAGAAGGACGGGGACGAGGAGGAGGAGGAGGACGAGGAGGAGGAGAAGGAAGAGGAGGAGGATGAATTGAAGGAGGAGCAGGACGAGAAGGAGGAGGAGGAGGAGGAGGAGGAGGAGGAGGAGGAGGAGGGAGGAGAGGATGAGGTGAAGCGGCAGCGCGCCGAGCACTCTCATGCCATCAGGCAACAGGGAGCAGGAGGAGGGGAGATGAGGGCAGCGGAGGAGGAGGAAAAGGATAAGGACGAAAAGGCGGAGGACGAGGATGAAGAGGAGAGGCGAGGAGGAGGAGATAGAGGAAATAGAGGAGACAGAGGAGAATGAGGAGAAGGGATAGGAGGAAGAGGAGGAGGAGGAGGAGGAGGACGAGGAGCAGGAGGAGGAGGAGGAGGAGGAGGAGGAGGAGGAGGGAGAGGGGGGAGGAAGCAAGAGCAAGACGAGAAGAACCAGAGGAAACCCTGCATGGGTCAACGACGTTGCAGTACGTCCTACTGTCCCAAGCCTCCTTCCTAAGTAGCCCCTGCAAGAATGTCCTTTCCCTGCGTGAACTGGTCTCCTTGAAGCACGAACGTCCCGTTGCCTAAAAGTCGGGCGGGAGCTCTTCTCCCTTCGAGCCATAAGGAATGCGACAAATTGTGATCAAGAAATTCAAGGAAGTGTCGAGCGACAGCCCTGCTGTGAAAAAGACACCCCTCCATCTGTGTTAATGCTGCACATTGATAGATTCCTTGCAACAGGCATTAAGGAAGTCTGAAGCGAGAGGTCCATGTTGATAACAAACCGCCCTCCCCCCGTGTAAATGTTGCACCGCTTTACGCGTGTGGAGATACATGTTGAGGAAGTCTCCAGGCGAGAGCCCCGTTCCGAGGAGCAACCGCCCCCCATCCGTGTAAGTGTCGGAAATGTGTGAGACGGGTGTGCGCGGCGCCAAAGCAAGACTCATCCCAAAAAACGGGCCGCCCCCCATATGCTTAGCTATTGGCAGGCGTCCAGC
>CAUYUJ010007410.1:25000-46991 GCA_963575745.1 Prorocentrum cordatum | reverse complement strand
GTAGTAGTAGTAGTAGTAGTAGTAGTAGTAGTAGTAGTAGTAGTAGTCGCAGTAGTAGTAGTAGTAGCAGGTAGTAGTAGTAGTAGTAGTAGTAGTAGTAGTAGTAGTAGTAGTAGTAGTAGTAGTAGTAGTAGTAGTAGTCGTAGTAGTAGTAGTCGTAGTCGTAGTAGAAGTAGAAGTAGTGGTGGTAGTAGGAGTAGTAGCAGTAGAAGTAGTAGTGGGAGTAGTAACAGTAGGAGTCGTCGTAGTAGTCGTAGTAGTCGTTGTCGTAATGGACTCAGGGCGGCCGTCGTCGAAAGC
Source organism: Prorocentrum cordatum (assembly GCA_963575745.1). NCBI lineage: Eukaryota > Dinophyceae > Prorocentrales > Prorocentraceae > Prorocentrum > Prorocentrum cordatum. Next base: position 46,691 of record CAUYUJ010007410.1, on the reverse strand, counting down.
AGCGATCTTTCCCGACCAGTGTTGTTGTCGTTGCCACTCTGGCTTCTAGTATTGGAGTGTGGCTGTGAGCTTCGCTCCGCCTACCCGTAACGCACGCGCCTGCTGTGTTTTTTGGCACGAGGTGGCTTGTGTGCGCAAATGCCGCACGTAGCCAAGAATTTCTACGATATCTCCATTTTTGCATCTGATGTGAGTAATATTATTCTCTATTCGCCCCGCGTTCGTGTCAGCAGGTCGTCGTGGCTGTTAGCGCTCGGTGACATGCAGGCACGGCGGTCAGCGCGAGATGTCTCGGAGACGCGCCACTTTCGAGATTTGATCCGCAGGATCCATCGTCACTGCGACATCACATCATGGATTCCCCTTCACACCTATACACGCATGTATTCAATACAGAAGCACGCATACATCAAAGGCGGTCCGACACACATCAAGAACGCGCAGAAAGACATGCACAGAAGTTCAACGTTGTCTTGCGCCTCTTCCCAAGAGAGTACGAGTGGTGCGCCAGTTTTCCTGCGGATGTTGAGTAGGCACATGTGGAGGTCTGGGAGTCGTCGTTCCAAGTGTCGTCTGCCGCGCTCGCGCGCAGGTGACGCGTGGAGCGTTACGGAACGCGCGGGCTGAAGTGGTTCGCTTTGCCCTCTGGAAAGACGGGACACAGTCGATTTAGGTAGAACGCTCTTCGTTGTCGTGCAGGAGTACAGCGCGCGGAGAGGTCTTGCAGGTATGCACAAGCTCGAGGCTCTCAACATGACTGTCGGCGTATCCCGTCTCGTTCCATTTAGCGGATCGAGGCTTATCGCGCCTCCGGGTGTCCAGGGGCCTGGGGTCTAGTTCTCTGGCGTTGCAGGTGTTCCAACTGTCAGGATATAGTATTATACACGGTTGTCCTTGGTGCAGTTCCAGGTAATTTTCAAGTTTCCCACGGGGTGAGTCGATCGGGTGTCTCGCGGCGTGAGCAGCTCGGGCTTCTGGGGCTAGTGGGAGTCGGTCCGGCCTTTCCGTGTGTGTGAGACGTTCGTTCCGCTCTTCGTCGTCTTCCTCTTTTTCCTTCTCGGAGTTCGTGTCGTGCGGCCACGCAGGTTTTGACCTGCGTGGTTGAGGCCATTGCCGAAGGCTAAGGAGCGCCCAGGAGTGCCCCAGCGTTGTCGTCGCTGTTGCCACTTTGGCTCGTAGCATTGCAGTTGGGCTGTGAGCGCAGCTCCGCCCATGAGCACAAGCCTCTTTGCCCTGGTTTCCTTGCTGTCGGCATGGGGAGGTGCCGGTACGCCCTGATATTTTGGCTTGCAGAAGGGGTACTTTGGAGCGAGAAGGGCGAGGAGTCGGTGATCATGCCTCCTTTTTGTGGCAAGTTCCGATCGTCGCCGCACTGCCGTCGCCCAGCATACATGGCGGAGTGTGCGCCGCCAGAGGTAGTTCTGCACATAATCCAGAACGCCGTCAGAGCTTTAGTGATCACGAAGAAGCCGATGCGGGATGGCAGCGGTGACCTCAATTGCACGAGGAAGCTCGCCGCTCAGGTAGGCGCGAGTTTGTATTTCCATGTGTGCAGCATGAACCTGTTCACCGACCAAGACGCCCGTTGGCGCGTAGACTTTGTCGGCGACGTTGCAACTGTGAAGCTTCGCATGGCGGGGATGATAAGTACGCTGGCGTGTCGAACATGGGCACCCAGGGCAATGCGCGTAGCGCGGGTTTTTGAGATTCTGTCATTGCTCAATTTCACGTGAGCCCACTTACTTGGAAGCAGCTTATCGGAGCGGACCGCTCTATGTCGGCACGGCAGCGACGAGAAATGAGCATGCTATTCGCACCAGGCGCAGTGGACCATGAGCAGCCCCTCCTCTTCGGCGGCGTCGTACTTACCCGCAAGAGCGTGCACTGAAGGATTTGGTGTATTTCGCTGTGACGATGGCGCATCTCTCGTGCAACAATTCGGCGGGTTTGTTTGGTATTCCGCGTGGATGCTTTGGGTGACGTGGTCAAGCTGAGTTCTAGGCGCTAGTTCTCTCTGGGATGGATGACAGGGTCACCCAGTCCGACCAGATAATCATCTCGTTCGCGTCTCTGCAACATCTGTGCGAAGCAGATTGTCATTTTTTCTCTCTCTCTCTCTCTCTCTCTCTCTCTCTCTCTCTCTCTCTCTCTCTCTCTCTCTCTCTCTCTCTCTCTCTCTCTCGGCGGGTACGTTTAGAATTCCAGGCGGTCTGCCGCGTTGGTGGCGCGTAGCAGTGGCGATGCTCGGGGGCCCCGGCGGCGGCGGCATGGAAACGTCGAAAGCGGCGACGACGACCACGACCACGGTAGCGACGACGACGATGACCGCTCGACGACGTCGACGATGACGACCACGACCACGACCACGACCACGACGACGACGCTGTCGCCGAAGACCACAACGATGACGTCGACGACGACGATTCGCCCAGGACGTCGTGGAGACAACGACGACGACGACTACAACGTGAACGCGAATGGCGACGCTTTCGACGCCGACGCCATTTCGACGACAGGGGCAGCACTCCTGGTAGCGCTTTCCTTCTGGAGAGCGAGCGGAACACCCGCGGCCTTCCTTTTCGCGTCTCGATGCGGCAGGGTTGCTGAGGCAGGTGAGATCGGCCATGATCCGCGCGGGCTCGCCGTTGTCTCTCAGGATGATGTTTCACTCCTGGCCCCCCTGGCCTCGCCTTCGTGTCAGCGTCGTTGTTGCGTTGACCGTCCGAGGGCATGCAAGCGCGGCTGCCGCCGCGGAAGGTTCCGGGGACGCGTCACTGACGAGCCTTTTTATGCATCTTCTCGCCCGCTTGCCCAATACACGCACGCACAAACAAGGAAAACGAACGCGCGGAACAGTCCACTCATCCACAATAGCAACACAACAGAAACACCCGACAGAGTTGGAACCGTTCGTCTCGACGCAGAGGGCGGTCGCTGGAGCGCTCGCCAGGCCTGGGACTAAACTGTCGATGTTCTGTATACTGCGTTCGAGCGCACTAGGCTCGTCGTGCGTTCCGCGCCGTGCTGGCTGAACTGCACCCGCCCTGTCGTTGCAGAGTAAGATAGGGAGAAGAGGAGAAGAGAAGGGGAAAAAGTAGTTCACAATATAAGATATAGAATTGGAGCACGGTTTCCCCGAAGGTTGCAGGTTGAAACAGGCTCCGGAGGGCCTCCCGGGATAATGCCAGCGTTCAGTTCTCTGTGCGTTGCAGATGTGTGCTTTGTTGTGCTCTCCCATGATGAACGGTGTGGCGGGCCACCCGTCCTTCCTCGTGTGAGGTTTGTCGGCTCTTTATTGTGTGTGCGTCGTTCGGGCCGCTCATGATGTGAGTCGTTTAAGCATTTCGTCTTCGTGTGCTCCGTGCGGGCCCCTCCTTGGGCGTGAGTCGCTTGGGCATCTGTGGTGTGCATCGTTCGGGCTTCCCGTCCTGGTGTGAGTCGTTCGGGGGCTTTCTTGCGTGTGAGACGGTCGGGTTCGTCGTGGTGCGCGTCCTTCGGGCCACTCGTCCTGGCGTGAGTCGCTCGGGCCCCTCCTTGTGTGTGAGTCCTTCGGGTTCGTCGTGGTGTGTGTCGTCGGAGCCATTCGTCCTGCTGTGAGTCGTTCGGGCCTTTCTTTGTCTGTTCGTCGTTCGGGCGTTTCGTGGTGTGAGAAACATGTGGGATCTTCCTGGTGTGCGTCGTTCGGGGGCTGTCGTTCTGGTGTGAGTCCTGCGAGGATTTCCTTGCGTGTGCATTGATCGGTCTGCTTGGGTATCAGTACGTCGGGTTCGTTGTCCTGGTGAGCGTCGTTTGGGAGTTGTCTTGTGTGTGAGTTGTCGGCCCTCCCGTAGTGTGAGTAGTTCGGGCATCGTGGCCTAGTGGGACTCGTTCGGGCCTCTCCGTGTGTGTGAGCCGTTCGGAATCCTCATGGAGCGAGTCGTTAGGGTCCTTCGTCGTCGTGTGAGTCGTTGGGGCCTCTCCTTGTGTGTGGGTCGCTGGGGTTATTCGAGGGCTCCGTCGTTCGGGTACCTCGCCACCGTCTCGCACCCTTGCCAGTGAGGCCCATGCGTCTCCATGTTCGGTGAATTGCCGAGATTGCGTCGCATTTGCGTGAGGCCCTGGGGGGGTCCGAAGAGGTGTCTTGGGAGCATGAAGGGCCTCATGAGGCGCCGACATCCACATTTGGTCTACAATTGCAGTCGCTGTTGCCATTCTGGCTGCCAGCGCTGCGGTGTGGTTGTGAGCGTAGCTCCACCTATCAGCAACCTTTTCTGCCGTTCAGCTTTCTTGCGGTTGACATGGAGAGGTGGCCGCACGCCCTTGTAGCGCTGTTAGCAACTGGGGCTCCTTGGAGCGAGCAGGAGGAGGGCAAGGACTTCGAGGAGTTCATGGTGAACACGTTTGGAGCATCGCTCCCTGATGGCGTTCCGTCGGGAAGTCAAGATGCATAATTTTGCTGCGTTCATCCGGCTCGGAACGGGTCGAATTGTTTACTCAAGGGTCGCGCCGCCTGCCAATTTCCAGATGCAGTAGAGACTCCGCGTGTCATTCTCGCAGTTCGTGGTGCATGGTTTCCGCGTGTCGAGGCTGGCGTCATCCACAGTGCATTGCCTGGGAAGCACTTGTTGAAGTTTTGGGTGGCAGTACGTGCCGAGGAGGAGGTGGTCATTCCTGTTGCTTTTGGCAACGACCGATCGTCGCCATATCGTCGTCGCCCCGCAGACATTGCGGATTGTCTACCGCTATATCTCGTTCGTGCAATCAAACTGCACGCCGCAAGAGCCATAGAGTTCGCGGAGGAGGGCCTCGCGCAGAAGGTCGCTCACTTTGTCAGGAGGCCGAGGCAGGATGGCTTCGGTGAGGCGAACTGCATGAAGAAGCTCGTCGCACAGTTAGGTACGAGAGAGCCTCCCCCTCCCGAGCGGCCGAGCACTTCCTGGAAAGCTCGCGGTGACACGGTTTTTGCGCCCGCAGATATCGTGGCTCGGGGGCGCAGTTGCGCCCGATTGGTGAAGTTCGCCGTGCACATGTCCGTGGACTGTTGTGGCTTGGGGCCCAGCAACGTCGCTCGCAAGACCAGGTTCAACCTCAACTCCGAGATCGTGCCGGCCTTGCTGCATGCTGCGAAGGGCAAGTTGCTGTGCGAATTGCGGGCGGGGTCTGTTCGCAACGAAGATGTGGTGCGTCTGAAGGTTCACGACGACAACCTCGGTAGTGCTACCATCGTGTGCAACATGCACACGTACACTGACAGGGATGCTAGTTGGCGCGTAGATTCCGACGGCGACTTCGCAACTGACAAGCATCGCATGTTGTGGATGATAAGTACGCGCGCATTGTCTCACGTGGGCATGCAGGACAATGCGCTCAGCGCAGGCTCTCGGGACATTCGCATTGCTAGCCCGCACGTTAGCCCAGATGTCTTGGACACCGCGTATCGGAGCGGAACGCTTCATGTCGTAACGGCTGCGCCGAAGGAAGATCACGTTACTCGCATCACTCTGGAGCCAGAGGTGGCTGAAGAGGGAGAGTATCTCGGCGTTCTCCTGGAATGGGTTGGCAATCGACTATACCAGCACGATGCTCTTGTCCGCAGCGCTACTGTGGAGAATACCTTGGGCCTCGGCGCTTTGCGGGCGGCGTTTTCCATCATGCAACCTGGGTCTGCCCCGCCAGTCGCAGTTGGGAATGTGATTCAGAACAGAGCGTCTCCATCGTCTCCTTTCATGGAGTCGGTATTGCGCAGGCGCTGCATTCAGCTGTCCGACGATCAGAAGCGTTGCTTGGAGATCATCAACGCCTCGGACAATCATCACCTCATGATCCAGGCTTCTGCAGGTACTGGGAAGTCGCTACTGCTGGCTTTGCTGGTGGAGACAGCGTTGCAGCGCGTCAACAAACAAAATGGCGCAGTGGTGATCGTGACTCCTTCGCGCAATTTGCGTGACTCCATATTACAAGGTCCAGATTTCTTCAACAAGGTGTCTGTGGCTTCTGATTTCGGGCCCCGAGTTATTTGGCTTGGTCGGCCTTCAGATGCCCCTGCGGCGTTGAACACATGGGAAAATAAGGTTGCGGGTTTGGTGAGTGAACAGCTGCAGTTCCTGCGCGCACAGGTGCAAGAGCTGGAAGTCTTGCAGTTAGGTCCTGCTTATGAGAGTCTCATGGAGTTCCGCCTGTCTTGGGAAGACTTGCCAGCAGCCGCATCCAAGGTGATTGGGGACGCGGAGTTCGCGGCGTTGGAGGTGTTCCGCGACCTTGCTCGCCAACACATGCGACAGATTTTCGCCATCAAGCGGAGAAGGGCGGAGCTCTAGGAGAACGTCATCAAAGAAGGCACCAACGGTTACATCATCGTGTCCACAATGGATTATTTCGTCAAGTGGCGGGCGGGAGCCATCAAAGGCTACCTGAACCGTTTGTTGAATCGCCTGGACATCAGCCTGTTCTGCATGGAAGAGTTTGAGTCCTACGACGTTTCCCAAGTTGTGGCTGCTTTGGCGAACGTGCCTGCACAGACAGTGCTCATGGTGGGGGATCAGCATCAGAGGGTGGAAAATTTCGGTGGCCGACGTGCCCGCTCTACCGTCAGTTCTGACAGCCCCGAAGGCGTGTTGCCCTTCGCGCCGCATTGCCTGGAAGGTGATGGCGAGGATTACACCGCGTTGCCAGTGAGCGTAGCTCAGCCCACGCAGTCCGCTCCGACAGGAAGCGTGGCCGTCCCTGAGGCCCGCCCGTGGTATGAGTGGTGCCTCAAGGCCGAGAATGCAGTGCTCGACGTTTGCAAAAGGTGCGGCGAGGATGTGTGCAACTACGTGGCGTACTGTTTTGAGTTCGCCAGCACCTTTGCTTCCGACGTCGCTGTCGCTCGTGATACTCAATTGCAGCACGTATTCTAAGACGGCGGCCAGTGGTGGAGGAGCCCAGTGCGGGGCAGTGACGAAGTCGGCTGGCACCCCCTCTTGCTCGAATGTTTATATCACGCCGTTGCCGCAGATTTGTGTGAATATCGTTATCTGCAGGAGGAGGGGCAAGCTTTCCCACGACCCACGGTGCTGATCATCATGCCTCTGAGCAGGTCAGCAATCCCGCTGTGTTGCTTGATGCAAGCTGTTTTCGATGACTCAGCTGTGGGCCCAGGGGTCGTTCAAGCGTCGCTCCCTTTGAATGTGAGGGGGGAGAGCGTCCCTATAGTTCACTGCGTACGGCATCGTCGCACATTGCGTGCTCCGGATCAATGCTCTGGGACGCAAAGGAACTTGAACCAAGAGTACATCAACTTGACGCGCGGGGTGATGAAGACTTGCATGTGGGTCGAGGTACAACCCTTCGGGCATCCAGGAAAGCCCCGCGAGGCTCGCCATGAGTATGTCGGCGGAGGGTCGAAGGACGAGTTTTGCTCCGAGTACGCGAAGCGCAGGAACGAATATATCTGGTTCAATCTGCCGTGGGGCCTTCTCGAAGAACGCTCGAATAATATAGCAGCGTCGTATCACGACTGCTTTGCGGTTCATATTCTGCCTGATGCTGTTCGCCGTGTGCAGGATATCGCTTATGAAATGTGGTGGAAGCTGGAGTGGAAGCAGATTCCCAACTTGCCAACTCTCGGCCAGGGACGCAGCGACTACAAATCCTTCGATGACGTTCTAGCGCAAGCTGCTGGCGCAGGCACCTCTCTGGCGCAATTCATGCGCGCGCCTACCAGGTCGCTGCAGGAGTTGGGCCATGGAGCGGCAGCCGAGCGATGGAACGTGCAGGATATGCACGACAAGGTGAAGTGCGACGTGGACGTGATGGATTGGATACCCGCCTTGAGGTTCGGCCATTTGTTGCTGCCGTGCGCCACCGCAGAGGTGAGCTCCGAAGAGAGCAAAGGCGTGACGCGCCTCTGCTTTCCATTTCTTCATGCTCACGCTGGCTTGGAGGTCGAGTGCTATAACAGGACTTTGCAGCCTGGCGCGGTTTCTGTCGTTCGTGCTGGAGAATGATATCGTGTTGCATGCGCGGGTGAGCAGACAACTACATAAAATGCGGGTCATAGAGGACGATGGGGACCTGTGGTCCAACAAAGCCTGCCAGTCCGGACGCATAGCCACAGCCATCAAGGAAAAGGGCAAGAGCGTGGTGTACATGTATGTTGGCGGCGGGGCAGTGGACCACGAACAGTCCTTCCTCTTGGGCGGCGTCGTAGTTATTTGCAAGAGCTGGAAGTGGGCGGCTTTGGTGTGCGCAGCGGTGAGAATTGCGGGTCCCGCGTGCAACAATTCAGTAGGCCCCTTGGAGTCCGCGCTGGTGATTTGCGGCGAGACCGAAGCAAGTGAGTCGTCCTCTGAGCTCACTTCTGCGACGCCATCACCCGTTGATGAGTTTCGCCAATTGACAGAGGAGACGCGGGGCTCTCTTGGTAATGTGTGACGTTTTCACGGCCGATGTCGAAGCGGAGGGGTGCACTGGGATGAAACAAAGGCCTATGCACGCCGACTTAGTAGGTATCGGGTTAGTAACTCTGCTAGACTCTTTTGAAGCAGGTGCGAAGGCTTTGCTCGACATGAGCGCTTAGATGCCCAGTCTTTTTTTTTTTTTTGTTTTTTTTTTTTTTTTTTTTTTTTTTTTTTTTTTTTTTTTTTTATTTTTTTTTTTTTTTTTTTTTTTTTGTCTTTCTGTTACGGGAGCTGTTGTGGTGCGTAGCAGTGATACTCGGTGTAGGGCGCCGACGGCGACGACGTTGAAAACGTCGACGGCGACGACGACGATAACGACCACGACGACGACGCTGACGATGACCGCTCGACGACGACGACGACAATGACGATGAGAACGACGACGACGACGACGCCGACGCGGAGAACGACGACGACGACGGCGCCGACCCGACGACGACGTCGTCTAGACAACGACGACGCTGACAACGACATCCAGGACGTCAATGGCGACGCCGACGACGCCGACGCCACGTCGTCGACAGGAGGCGCACTCCTCGTAGCTTCTTCACTCTGGAGACCGAGCGGAACGCTCGCGCTCATGTTTGTTTTTCTCTCACTGTGGCACCGTTGCTGGAGGAGATGACATCGTCCATCATGTTGGTTGCCTGGACATTTTTTCTCGTGATGCATCTTGCACTCCCTCGCCCATTGGCTCCGCTTTCGTGGCAGCAGCGATCTTCCGGCCAAAGCCCGAGGACATGCAGACACGGTTGCCACCGCGCCACTGCCGAGCTTTTATTTTGACGAGTGCGCTCTTTTTAACCAAATTAGGGCGCCTTACTCTGCGCAGCACACACGTGCATTGAAATGCAAAACACTTTTGCAAAACACACAGACACACACACACATACACGATGGCAAATAAACATACATACGCGGACAGTGCGTGAAGCTTTCCCCTCGCTGCCAAAGGTATGAGAGATCAGGTGTTTTGTTTGTCTCTCTCTCTCTCTCTCTCTCTCTCTCTCCCTCTCTCTCTCTCTCTCTCTCTCTTCCTTGGACGTCGATCGGGCCCTCGCCAGGCCTGGCAGTCGAACGTCCGATGATTCGTCCACCGGCTGAACTGCACCCGCCTTAGCCCAAGAAAGAACAGGAAGAAAAAGCAGGGAGAAGGTCTCCCCGAAGCTTGCAGGGTTAGAGTGAGCAGGGGATTGCCCCCAAAGATCATGCACCCGTTCGGTTCAGTGTGCGTTGCAACTATGTGACTCGTTTCGGCTTGTCGTGGTGTGAGTCGATGTGGCCACTCGTCCTTCCTTCTGTGAGGGTTTCGAGCTCTTCATTGTGTGTCAGTCGTTCGTGTCTTTCGTGGTGTTAGTCGTTCGGGCTTCTTTTCCTTGAGTGCGTCGTTGGGGCCTCTCCTTCTGTGTGAGTCGTTCGGGCTCCTCACCGTGTGTTTCGGTCGGGCCCCTCGTTTTGGTGTGAGTCGGTGACATGGCACATTCTATGAACCCCGTTAGTGAGCTCCAGGTGTCTCCATGCAGTCGAGGTCTGCGCATGAATGCGCGTAGCTCCGCTCTCCGCCCACAAGCTACCAGAGATCACTCCCGAACCCAGCATCCACAGGGGATGCCTTGGAAAGTTCAATTGTGCTTTCTGATAACCGCGCTGATGCCAGGTGTCTTTCGAGTTCCTATCGGGTCTAGTACTCGTGTAGGATCTGGGGATGGTGCTCGCGCTGTTTTCCTGGAGTCGCGATCAGGACCTCGGGCGCACAAGGGAGCGTGAGAAAGGCTAGGGTTCACTATGGCCGGCCATCGGAGGGTCGAAGGGTCTACGATTCCCCAGCGGTTATCCGTAGCCGCAGTCTGTGTACCGAGGTACGGTTTATCTACCAGCCTTCGGCCATCCCGCCACAGTGTATCTACTGGCTTCTGGCTTTTCGTGCCACAGTCCCAGAGTCCCCCAGGAGGTCCGAAGCGGCTCCTCCAAGGCCTCCAAGACACTCCGAGAAGCCCCTAGGGCCCGCAAGAGGCTCACCAGACGCCCCCCAAGGGAACGAGGTGCCCGAAAGTCTCATGTCCCGAGGAGCCCGAACGACTCACACCAGGACGAATGGCCCGAAGCACTCACATTACGAGAAGCCCGAACGACTCCCGTCAGAAAGAGGGGCTCGAACGACTCACACCAGGACGAAGAGCCCGAACGACTCACACCACGAGGAGCGCGACCGACTCCCACCTCGACGAGAGCTCCGAACGACACATTCCACGAGGACCCCGAACGACTCACACCAGGACGAGGGTCCCGAACACTTCACACCACGAAGAGCCCGAACGACTCAAACCAGAAGGAGGGGCCCTAATGACTCACAGCAGGACGAAGCGCTCGAACGACGCACACCACGAGGACCCCGAACGACTCACACCTCGAGGATTCTGAACGACTCCCACCACGACGAGAGTCCCGAAAGACTCGCAACACGAGGACCCCGAACGACTCACTCCAGGACGAGGAGCCCGAACGACTCACACCACGAGGGAAGCTGACTTGGTGATTAGTTGGTTGTCCGTTTTGCTTGTGATGACTTGGTGGTTGTTTTTATTGTTTTTCCCCTGTGGGTGTTTAGGGGTGACTGGTGTTTTATGCGGTTGGCCTGCGGGTGAAAGTTGTTGTTTCCCTTTCTTTTTAGGGGTTTGTATTTGGCTGGTATGTACGAAGATGGTTTTGGTTGCTTATTGTTAGCTGAGGCCTTAGTGGCGAAAGATTCCCACCACGACGAGAGCCCCGAAAGACTCGCAACACGAGGACCCCGAACGACTCACTCCAGGACGAGGATCCCCAACGTCCCACATCACGAAGAGCCCGAACGACTCAGCCCTGAAGGAGGGGTTCCGATCGACTCGCAACAGGACGAGGCGCTCGAACGACACTGACCACGAGGAGCCCGAACGACTCACCCCACGAGGAGCTGGAACGACTCTCACGAGGTCGAGGACCCTGAACGACTCACAGCACGAGGAGCCTCAGATGGGGCCAGGATTTCACTCAGGATCTCAGGAGAGCCCCAAATATATATCTCCTGCACTTTCGGTGTTGCTGGTGCCATTGTGGTTCAGAGTAATGAAGCGTGGCTGTGAGCTTAGCTCGGCCAGCAGCAATCGCTGCTGCCTACGAGCAATATGTCAGTGTTTGTGAGTTCTATCCGACCATCACTTGCGCTGTGAGCTTAGCTCCGCACGGACGCTCTTCCTTCCCACATCCTTGAGCGGTGGGCATGGAAGTGGTGGTGTGAGCTATGTCTGGGGAGTGCGAGGGCCCACCGTGGCGGTGCAGAATATGCGGCATAGACTACGGAACGCGGAAGAGCAAGTATGATGTCCACATGTCTGGGCGCCACCGTGCTCGCCAAGTCCGCCAGCAGTCCGGTCTACGGGAGCGGAAGGGCAATATCTTGCGCAGAATGACCAACGTCAGAAGTGCCAGCTTCGTCTCGTGGCTGAAAAGCACCATCAGGCGCAGCCAGCAGGCGATTCGGAACGGCGACCGGGTCGTCGACTTCATCCCGTTCGGCGTGTCGTGTCTCGTCACTCGTGATGTACAGGCAATTATCTGTCAGCTGCGGCGCCTCAGGACCCATGGTGCAGCCCTTTTGGCTGCTGTTGGCGCTGCTTGCTTGCTCTGGACGGACGCATGGGTGCAGGCCGTGGGCTTTCCCCTCACGACCGCATCCTACCGCGGCGATCTGGTGAGGAGGCTCTTGCAAACGCGCGCGGATGATGTGCAGGTAGCGAACCCCAGCATTCGCGTTTGCCATGGGCGGTCGCTTCTCACAGGCACCCAGGCGCATGCTCGGCGCAAAGCTCGACGGCTTGCATCCTTAGTGCTTGGTGTTGCACGCCGAGCTCCAGGGGCGCACGCTCTACTGCAAGAAGGCAACGCCTCGAGCGCCATGGATGTCTTGTGCGGGTCTGGCCTGCCCATCGGGGGATGCACCGCTAAATTCATGCTGGTGTTGTTGTCGCAACTGGGGCTGGCGCAGTGGACGACAGTTGCGACCCGCGGTTTCGCTGGTTCTACGGGCCTGGCGGCTCTTCGCCTGCTCGTGGGTCGCAGCGTGACTTTGGCTGGGGCTGACACGGCGCTGGCGCTGCTGTCACAGAGCATCCGTGCAGATTGGGCCGGGCCGCCGCGGCTGCCCCCCTTCGAGATGCTGGACCTGGAATCGCAGCTCTGTGCGTGGCATTCTGCGGACTGCGCAGCTGCGAACAGCTGTCAGCACAGAGGCATGCGTGGTGCATTCCAGCTGGTGCAGTAAAGTGTTTTCATTGTGTCGGCTCTGTGCACGTTTTTTACTGCAGCGGCAGGGCCACAGTAGGGAGCGCAATGCGCAGAGCATGGGTTCGTTGCCATAGCGCGCGCTTGCATCCAGTGCGCAGTTGGAACATAGCCACCCACAATAGTTGCATTCATCGCGCTTCCTCTTGTTTACTCACCCTTCCGTTCGTCGGCATGGCACGTGAGATTTTGGTAGAGCGCTCAGCGGGAAGATGTCATGTTATGGGCGCAGTTCGCGCCCACGCCTGAGGGAGGAGGGTGGGCATGGAAGGTCATGAACGAAGGGGTCCAAGCAGCTGACGCATGGCTTTCTTCGGAACGCGTTCGTGCTTGGATGAGATGGCGGGAGAGGTATTCTAGGGGAAGCGTCTGGGGGTCATCCACGGAAGACATTTGGTCGCTCTCGATTGGCAGAGGCTCCAAGGAGGCCGCTGGGGGCCAGACGGAGGTCCGCAGCAGCCGCGTGATGGTCTAAGAGGCTCCCAAGACAAAACACGAAATCAGCAAGGCGTGTAGGAGTGGGCAAAGTTATTTGTCCCTGCACCTCAGGTGGGGCCGTTGCCATCCTGTCTCGTAGTATTACACAATGTGGCTGTGAGTTGCACGTGCCTACATTGCATCGCTTCCGCGCTACCATGTGCCCAGTCGGATCTCGGCAGGAGCAATGGCTCGAGGGGGCAGCACTAATTGAAGTCCTCTTGTGTTGGGATCGTTGTCCTCCAAGCTAGCCCCGACAAGCGCCGAGGAGGCACCAAAAGGGCCCAAGAGTGTCCGACGATGGCTCTCGCGAGGCTCCACATGTGCATGGGAAAGGCTACGATATCACCCAGGATAACAGGAGAGAGCTACGGTCACATTCCTTGCACCGTTGTCGTTGCTGTTGCCATTTTGGTTTGTAGTGATGGCGCGTGCTTGTGAGCTTGGCTCGGGCAGAAGCACCCGGTGATGTCTACGAGCATTCCTCAGTGCCCGCGAGTTCTACCCGTGTATCATTTTCGCTGTGAGCTTAGCTCCGCACGGACGCTCGGTTTTCCAACACCGCGAAGTGCCCCTTTCTTCCGAGTGTTCGCGTGAAGCTGGGGATGTCTGCACCTCCAGAAGTACCAGAAGACGCTCCGATGTATCGAGGCGAATCGGAGGACCAGGTGATTGGGCACGTAAGCTATTTGATCGGGTTGCAGGAGACGAGTCTGCAGAGGAGCCGCGAGGTGACGACAGAAATATTGAAGATACTCGAGGCGCAGATGGACACTCTGAAGGCCTCCAAGCTGCAGCTGACGACGTGCTTGACTCGCAGCGCCATGGTCAAAGCGCAGACGTCGCAGGAGATCTACATGGTAGCGGAGAACATTCGTAACATCGAGGACCAGATCCAAGGCATCACGGCAGGCCTGGGAAATCTGATCGAGGCCCACGGGACGTTGAAGTACCAGTCGGAGCTCTCCCGCATCTGGCCATCGGCCAAAGATTACATGAAGCCGCAAGCCGACGAGACGAAGAACATCAAGGAGATCGAGTTCAAGTTGAGGGTGGCGCGTCGCGAAGAGATCGCCAAGGACCAACGCAAAGAGATCTTCGATGTGGTGGCAGCCTGCAGAGAGCTTCGCGACGGGCGGCAGGCTCTAGAGGGAGGAAACCAGGCCTGGGACAAGAACAAGCCAGAGACGTGGCATGCCTACGGATGGAAAGATTATGAGGTGTGGCCCGACTACGACAGCGTGAACACCTCGCAGGCTCAGGTGCCCGAGATGCCAGAGAAGCAGGAGGACACCTGGCCCCCTCCAGTGGGCTACGCGAAACGCAAGATGGAGCTAGGCAAGAGGATGGAAACCATGGGGGGAACAATGTCGGCAGCCTCATCGTCGGGAGAGCCACAATAAGCACAATATGATCATTGATAGGAGGATGGAGTTCGTGGTGGGCGAGACAGAATCACGGGTGGTGCGGCATGGGGAAGCTGCACACAAGGCAACAAGTACACGTATTGAAACATAGGGTATTAGGTGATGGTAAGTTCGCACTCGCATTGAGAGTGCTTGTGTTGAGTTAGTGTGTGTTGTGCCTTCCCACTCTTTGCTTTAGAGAAGGGGCGCGGCCCTGGGTGTGTGCCCTGTCTCTCGATCGTGACTGCCAACGCCACCTGGCGTGTCAGACAACAGCATCCCGCAGGATCATCATTTAGTCACACCCTACCAGTCATGCACCAACGCAACGACCAACCCAGAATTTACATGTCATCGTGCCTCACATGGATCAGGTGGTGCGTCGTCCGTGATATCATATCTCATCGTATCATGGACATCCTCATCACAGTGGCATTCCATATCCTACATCATGTCACATCCTCACACATGGGGGACGAGGGAAATTTTGGTGCCGTAGGGTGTCATGTCGTTGCAGATGTGAGTGATCTTCGTCGCAGATTTGGCTGTTGTATGTAGTGCGTTACGCGTGGTTTTTAGTGCACGAATGGTTCCTGCATGCAAAGTTGGTTGGCGCATTGTTGCGAGCCGCGGGCTCGAGTCGAGCGCGTCTGTCAGATCATCGGTATTGAGCGTAGCTCAGCCGTTGTTCACACCGCTGTGCCCGTTCAATTCGCTTGGCGAGGTGGCCAATCCTCCAGCACGGTACTCGGGCCATGACCACTCAGACCTTCCACGAGGCTGTGGAGGCGTCTTTCGACCACATTGCTGTGCAAGCGGACGGCGCGGCAGAGAACGTTATCCTGAAGCCTGGGGTTGAGGGCTTGCATGTGTTCCTGGAAGGGCGTCGCGCTGATGGCGCGAGTAGCGGCGTGAGTGCCGAAACGGTTACAGTGGAGTCGCTGAAGAAGATTTTCGAGAGCAGGGGTTGGCCTTCGGACAAATCGTTTGGGAGGGCCGATTTGACCACGCTGCTCGAATCGCTGGGCGAAGCAGGCTCTGGCGGCGAGGACTTGGCGGAGGACATGTCCACTTTGGTGGATGATCTGCACTCTCGAGCGGCGGCGAAACAGTTCCCGCTCATTCGCCCGATAGACTTGCGAGCGGAGGACGAGCAGAATGCCGCCGAGGAAGCCGTGAGTCTCGTGGAAAAGCTGGATGCTGTGCAGATTCAGAGCTCCGTTGGTTTTCAGAAACAGGAGTATTTTAAGAATAGTCCTGGAGATCCAGGGACGTCGATGGACGAGAAGCATGCTCAGTGGGCACTCAATTTTTACCACAAGCACGTGCGTGATTTTCTCGCCAAGCAGTCGCTTGACGCCAGGACATTTGCTCACCGGTTTTCACAGTCGACGTTCATCCCGCTCATCTCCCCGCAGTCCATCGGTGACAGGGAGAAGAAGGTTTTCGCTCGTGATGCCGCGTCGGCAATGAGGTCAGAATTGTTGGAGCTGCTGGGCAAGAATTTGTGGTTAGCTTGGGATGAGATGGCTGAAGTTGTCGAACTCAGTGGAGCGGACGCCCATGATAGCTTCAGAGAGTTTTTGGAAGAGGACTATTTTCGCATTGTGCGCGAGACGTGCGATGCGAATGCGCACCAGAACGCGGGGACTGGCTTAGGCGCGCCTGCGGCGTTTCGGCCGTTGGTGGACCCGGGGTTTGGAGTCTCCGCAGACGAAGCAGCGGAGCGTAAAACACTCCTCTTGAAGGCATCCGCGGCTGATCACACTTTCGCCGTGACGGGAGTCACGGAGCAATACAGCCAATTGGCGCAATCGCGCACGGCCAAGCAGAGAAAAATGCTACCATCGGAGCCACCAGAAAAAATTGCGGCATCTCGGTATCACCCGCGATTGCGGAAAAGCGTATCGGAGGTTCCTCCTGGGGACTCTGTTCTCCGACGCGCCGAGGAGAGCGCCGTGGCCCATGAGTCCACGCAACTCTCGGATGTGGCGTCGACTTCTGCTTTGTCTGGCACCGATCTGATTCTCTCAGGGCAGGCGCTTGGTCCGACATCGTCGGCGTCCGAAGAGATATTTCACAAATCTGCGCTGGCAGTTCTCCAGTCTTCCGAGGAGGGCGGCAGGTGTCATTTCCAGGGCGTTGTAATTGTATGCGACAGTAATCCTCGCGATGTACATTACGCGGAGGGTTCTCCGCGGAAGCGGAAGGATCCGTCTTCGGAAGGGAAGGCGGCCGACGTGGTCATGGTGGACAAGACGGGGCCCATCTGCGCGTGCCTAGGGGGTGACGCCGCTGAAGATATCTGCAGCATCTGGCGCGCTGTACAGGAGCGTCGCCATCGGGGCGACGCTGCTCCGTGCGTCGTAGACCTGTCCAAGGTTCGCATCCAGGGAGCGGGGAAGAACAATTGGAATGGGGAGTTGCTGACGCGGATTCGCATGTTGACGTCAATCGAAGCTGTTGGCGGGGAGCTGGGCACGACGGCGCAGGTTCTGTCTGCTCCGACGTCAGAGAATCTCATCCAGATGAGGTATGCGGTTCCTCCTTCGGATTGTTGCGTTTCCGTCTTTCGTTCGCTCCGCGACAAATTAAACCCTCCATTCCGGTTGTCGGTCAAAGGTAAAGCGATGGATCTGCAATCGTTGGAGATGTCACAAGGGGGGAACGCGAAACGGATATTCGATATAGTGGGTAACAGTGGTCTGTACTTCACTTGCTGCGCCGTGAAGCACAATGCGGAGTCCCAGGCGCTGCGGAACTTCCAGGGCGTCGCGGTCTACTACGGCACAGGCCGCGCGGCCATTGGAAATTCCAAGGGCATGCTTTCTCTTTTGAAGGATGCGATGAAAATCCCTATCGGCCAGCCTGCTATGTTGGGCACCGCGAAAACCGAGCAGCTTACTATTCAGTGACATGGGGGTATCATGCAGTGGGCTCAGGTGGTGTATGATGTTTCTTCCCGTAGTGGTGATGTGAATATGTACCACGGAGGATGTGACGCGTCTATACGTGACTACTACTTTTTACAGAGAGGTTGGACATTGGATGTTGCGTCAAAGGGGACCGTGGATGCTGTATACACGGCGTGGGCATCGGTATGCGGCCAATGGTGGGCATGCCTCTACTCATATTCGGAGGCGCTTCGAGTGAGCTCCAGCACAGGACACAACATCCCGCTGGCGGGACTCGTACTGCGATCTGGCTGGACTCCGTACTTGGGATCCTTGGGTTCTGGTTACTATACTATGTGATGGTGCTGGTTACCCTCGGAAGTGATGGCGGTGGTGATTCTTCTCAGTACAGATTCATTGGTGGGTGTAGTTTGCGGCACAGCACTGAATCAGTGCTGGGTGATATCGCTGCTCGTGGGCTCCTGATCTATCTACACGCTGTCTGAGCGCCTGAGCAGTTCGGCCCGTGCAAACACATACGTGTTCCCTTCATAGTCCTGCCCGTCTGCCTCTGCCTCGTTAGATTCGTTTGAGTCAGTCTGTGAGATTTCTCCTTTCTCGGGCTCTGCTCCTCTCGTCCTTCCTGGCGCGAGTCCTTCAGGTACCTCCTTGTGTCAGTCGTTCGGGCTCTTCGTGGTGTGAATCGTTCGGGCTCGTCGTCCTGCTGCGCGTCGTTCGGGTCCCTCCTTGCGTATGAGTCGTTCGGGGTCCTCGTGGTGTGGGTCGTTCGGGCGCTTCGTCCTGGTGTGAATCGTTCGGGCGCCTCCTTGCGTGTGGGTTGTTCGGGCTCCATGAGATGTGAATCGTTCGGACCCGTCGTTCTGGTGTGAGTCGTTGGGGCCCGTCCTGGTGGGTGAGTCGTTCGGGCTCCTCGTGCCTGTTGTCCTTATGTGAGGCGTTCGGGCCTTTCCTTCTGGTGAAAGTCGTTCGGGCTCTTCCCTTCACTGCCCTGGCGTTGTCTTGGTGTTGGAGCCGGTTCCTATTATCTCGTCTTCGCTGGTTCTTCCGATGTAACCTGTGCTGTTTCCGCCCTCCCTCTGCCCCCTCCATCTTTTCCTTGTAGTGGAGAGCGGAAGAAAATAACTGACTAACTCAATCGGACGAGCTCAAGGCTCGAACCATCCTCCAGTCCGCGTTGCTTCCGCCGTCCGCACGGGGCTCTCCCTTTTCGGGCCTGGGGGTGGAGGAAATGTTCAAGTTGCGTGATGAGTATGTTTGCGTGTGCGTGTTTGTGTGCGCGTTGGTGTGTGAGCGTGCGTCTATGAATATCAGCGGAGGAAGCGCCCTTATCTCCCGCCATCCAATCCACCTCTCTCCGCTCCCTTCGCCCATGCCTCACCCCTCCTCCCAGGAGCGCGGAAGAAACAAACTCGCCAGCTCGATCATCCGGGCCCAGGGCCCGAAAGATTTTCGACTCCGTTTGGCCCAGGGGGCTCCCCCTCGATACCCTGGCGTAAATGCAGAGGAAATGGTGCCCGTGCGTGGGTAAGTGTAATATCAACGATGCCTTTCTTTCCCGCTCTCTCATCCCGCCCGCCCCTTGCCCTCCTTCCTGTCGGTTCCCCCACTGCATTGGAGAGCGAAGAAAAGGGCTCCATCGAGCCCAGGGCTCGAGCAATCCTGCAGTTTTCGCGATGCCCCGCCACGGCGCTATGCTCACCATGCAAGGTCGGCGTAGCGGTCGTCAGTACTCGCGTGCAGATGACTGACTTTTTCACGATGGTGCAGGTGAACATCTTCGTGGTGGTGTTCGTCCGCGAGGCTCGCGCAGGTTCGCATCCTCACGGCGGTTCTTGTCCTGGCCCACGTGCAGGTTAACATCCTCGCGATGGTTTTCGTCCTCCTCCTGAGCCGATGCGGCGCAACTCGCGCCAGGAGTAGCTCGGCGCGCACACGCATATACACGCACTCACACACACGCACGCAGGTATACACGCACGCAATCAAATTTTGGAGAGGATCGAACATTTCAGACACGCAGGTCTGTAACTCGCCGTGCCTCTTGCTCCCTCCTCCCATCCGCCCTCCACGCACGCTCGCGCGCACGCGCGCGCACACGTTGCGCACGCCCGCGCACTCCTCTCTCTCTCTCTCTCTCTCTCTCTCTCTCTCTCACACGCACGCACGCACGCACGCACGCGCACACGCGCGCACGCACATATACACACCTAATTTCTGCCATTGTCGATCTTCCCCGCGGTGATTTCGCGAGCGGATCGCGCAGGATGACGCGGGAGGTACGCCTTCCTACGAGTTGCTCGCCTCCCGCTTTCCTTCGCCCCCCCCCCCCCCCCATCGCGCACGCGCAAACGCACGCGCGCACGCGCATGCGCACCCACGCGCATCACGCATAAGCACCCAAACGAATTTGAGCGATCGCAGGCTGAATAATGGCAGCCGCCGCTGTGGCACGGCACTGCTTGGAGCGAGCTTGCAGGCCGCCAGGCCGCCTCTCTCCTTCCTTGCCCACGCTTCTGGTGATACCAACTCCCTCGCCTCAGCACCCTCCTCATCCACGCTTCTTATCAGAATGACTCCTCCTCTCCCTCCCCGTAGAATTAACGCGTGAAGCTGGCCGCTGCATTACTGCAGAAGGGCCGCCCACGCTGCGCTTGCCATCTTCTCGCCCCTCTCCCCTCTCGATCTGGTTCGATCCGCGGGCGATCCGTGCAGGGAGGGATTGGCGCGGGGACGCGCGCCGACAAGTGGCTAACGCATGCGCAACTTCGAGGAAACGACCACCCTCCACGATCACCTCCGCCCCACCTCGTCCCCCGCATATCGCTCGCGCAGCAACGCGCACCCGAGGACGCAGTGCGAGGTTGCGACCATATGTTTTGGGAAGAGCCCTCATCTTCTCCACCTCCCCCTCGCGGCCGCGGTCGTGAAATGCGCCATTAGGTGGCCGCCGTCCAGAAGCTCAGATCCTCAACCGTCGTGCAGAAATTATAACGTGTGGTTTTTCGTTATGGACGGCTTCTGGGGGCCGCGGTGGGGGAAATCTACAACAGCGCATGTACTGAAATGCAGACGAACTCTGAACGCAGCAATCCTCGTCTGCCCAGGACTCTACTCTGGTCTGCACAGCATGCCGTGCGCTAGGAGTCGACCCGAGAGACTGGGACACGTATACCTGCCAATCAGCGTGTTTAAAAGAACGCCCATCCCCTCCACCTCTTCCTCACTCGGGATCTCTACCTTTTCCGATCCACTAAGACCGCCCAGGTGGTCGACACGCGTGGCCGCACCAACGCGCGGCGTAGTTATGCGGAAATAACCGTCGCATGATGTACGGAAAATTTGCGACCGTCTGCGCAGTGCTCGAGATTGTGTGGCGTCTTCTTCTGTATTCTAAGGTTTTTTGTGGCACGGGTGCTTTGTTTTCCCGCTTTGGGCCCGACCAAGGCCCCTAGGACCACAAAGCACGCTTCTCTCGAGTGATATCACGCCGTGTGGTCTCCGTGCATGGCGCGCATGCTGTACGTATGTTTGTGCTAGAGAGCGGATGAAAGATAGAGTCAGTTCCTTTCAGATCTCGTCTCTCAAATTTCGACCCAGAGGGATGGGGGCGTCGTCTAAATCTAGGCATGTGTAAATTCTGCACGTGTGGACATGTGTCGATACATAAATGTAAGTCAAGATATAAAGACACGTGGCTCGGGCCATATTGTGTATATGCATAGATATGCACACAAAACACACACATATGGTCATGTCCCCTCCCAAAAAGAATGAAGACACAAAGAGTTGCTACCTGTCCCTCAGATGCCGAGAGGTTGAGAGGTGAGGCGATTTTGCTTGTGGCGGTCGATCGCGCGCTCGCCAGGCCTGGGAGTCGGACCTCCGATGCTTCCTCTACCGCTCTCGTGCGAAGAGTACGTTTGGTTTATAGTCTGTCCTCCAGTATTGCGCGCTCGATGGCAAAACATGTGTGTCCTCCTCGCAGTCCTCCTCCTCCGCCTCTGCTTTGTGTGTTTCGTTTCAGTTATGTCCTTGGAATTTAGCTTTTTTTCGGTTGTGGTTCTATAGCCGGAGGAAGAAGAGGGGGAAGAGGAGAAGGAGGACACGGAGGAGAAAAAGGACGAGGGCCAGGAGGAGGGCCCTGGGGGTCGCCATG